>CM064481.1:10470454-10953321 GCA_032716605.1 Paralithodes platypus
CAGCCTAGGCACTCAACCTCGGGGACAGTGGAGGAAGGATCAGGAGAAGGTTGCTAAGGGAAGGAATAGGGACATTGATTCTGCTGCACTTCTCGGTGAGTCTGTACTTGGTCCTATAATAAACATGAGAGGTGACTCTGGTCCCAGAGATGGTGTGTAACAAGGCAGAGTTGGGTAAGACTTCGCGTGACGGCAAGAGCTGTAGCGAGAGCCACTAAGGCAGTAGAGCCTACTAGCCGGGGTAATGTTCTTATTACAAACCCATCTTGATGACATTGACGCCCGGGGACATAAGTGAGCAGCAGCTGCAAGACGCTAGCCTAGCCTCGTTATAGCAATGGTGCCATAGAGTTGGAGGAAGATGGCGAAGAGGAAGCCGGGCGCTATACTTAAAAGTCCTTGAGAGCCGGGAGAGACTTATAGGTTGCATGGGCCATCGGCAGGTAATAAACTGGTTACTGCACAGGCGGTTCATGACGCACCAGTATGACGCCAAGGTGAAGCTTCGGGCGTTTGGACGGTGGGTCAGGAGGTAATGTTGCTTTTACCTTTGCATGGACACCGCCTTTATGCCAAGTTCATTGGGACGTATGTGGTGGCTAAGAAACTGTCCGACCTTGATTATGACGATGCAACACCTGACCGTAGGAAAAAACTATCAGTTAGGTCATGTTAACCTCATGAAAGAGTATGTGCGACGCCCCTCAGCGCCTCTCACTGTCCCTGTGATGGGCCTGCAGCGGCCAGGGTGGAGAAGGAGGATGGGGAACAGTAATGCTGCTGAGGAGGATAGCTGGGACTGTGTCGAGTTTCGCGGAACAGTGGGCGGGGAATACTGAACAAGAGGCTAGGCAAGCTGTAAGTCACCTGCCTGAGCACCAGGGTGCTGCTGTCCTAGGCCTGTTCAGGTCATACCATCTGTTTTCGCCGAACACCAAGGGTCTCACTACTCCCCGGTAACGCACGACGTGGACGTCGGTGATAATGTGCCCTTCAAGTCAGTGCCCTACCGTGTGCCCCCGGTAAAGTTGCCAGCTTTACGGGAGGAGTTAAAGTACATGGTTGAGAGAGGGATGATCACTGAAGGTTATGTGAAGGGGGGACATCACCCGTCACGTTGCAGCCAAAACCTGACGGCAAAGGTGCGGTTCTGCATAGATTTTCGTAGGCTAAATGGCTTGACCAATACCAACCCTTACCCTTTGCCTCGAGTTGACGACAAGCGTGGACAAGATAGGGAATGCAAAGTACCTTACTAAAATTGATTATTGTAAAAGGCTACTGGCATAGTACCCCTGTCGGACCGAGGCTAAGCAAGTTTGTTGTTTTGTGGTAGATGGCAAGACCTACCAATGTAAACGTAATGCCTTATGGGCGTAAGAACGCACCTGCCACGTTTCAGAACATGATGAACGATATTTGTGACGAAATCCCTAACTGCACGGTTTACCTTGATTGGACGTGATAGTATATGATGACGATTTTGAAAATCACCTAAGGCACTTAGAGACCCTGTTTAGGAAGTTGCAACGATGATGGGCTGGTGGTGAACCTGAGGAAGTGCGAGTTGGTAACGGCTACTGTGCAGTATCTTGGCTTTGTGGGCGGGCTAGGCCGGGTGTGCCCCCCCCTGAGCAAGATACAGGCTAATCAATATGTTTCCCAGGCCCACCACTAAGCGACAGGTCATGCGGTTCCTAGGTAGGGATAGGGCTATTATAGGCGCTTAAGCCGGGGATACTCTACTGTCTTAGCACCGTTTAACTGATCTACTGTCGAAGTCAGTGAAAGTTCTGTTGGGCTTCGGAGTGTCAGAGGGCTTTCGACCTAGTCAAGCACCTGCTGTGTACACATCGGATTTTGAGGGCCTCAGACTTCTCCAGGATCTTTCAGTTGGCGACACATGCCAGCGGTGTGGGTGCCAGGGCAGTGTTACTGCAGACTGATTCCCGAGGAGCTTGGAACACCCAGTGACCGTCTTTTCTCGCAAGTTTAAGTCGGACACAAAGGAATTACTCGACTATAGAGAAGGAGCTTCTGGCTATCGTTTTGCCGCTCAAACATTTCGAAGTTTATGTTCCAGCCTACGGCCCGGTAGTGACGAGTTATACGGACTATCATACCTTGAAATTCCTAAATCAGCTTTCACAATCGGAATATGCCGTTGGACCAGGTGGTCCCTTAATGCTCCAAGAGTATAATCTAAACATGCAGCATATTGCCGGGGGTGAGGACGTGATAGCCGATTGGCTATCAGGGGTTGGTGAACCAAGATAGTCGTGCACGGTGGGGGGGTGGGGCAGGAGTAAAAATTAGGCTATCATAACGCCGTCTCAAAAGATTATAAATCAATAAAATAAACGAGAAAACTGCTTGCTTTTTTTTAGTTTTGTAACTCTTTAGTGTTGTAGCATGATGCATGCAATATTGTGTTTTATGTATAATTCACACTTCAGTTGTTGTGCACCTTTGGCAATTAGTGCCAGATAAGGGTAGCAGGTCGGTTGGTTGCCTGTCAGATTTTGATAATCGCTTCTAAGGTCGATTATCTAAAATCTTGGGGGGGCTGTGACGCACCCCAGTGCTGGGCAACGCATCCTGATTGTACTCATTGGCTACTCCACTGTACCGCCCGTGATCAGGCTACCGTCAGCCGCTATGTATATTGAGTGTGACAACTTATAACTATGTTATTGGTATCTCAGCAAAGGTATCGTCAGGTGCTAACCAGTGGTGGTTTTTGTTTTAAGCCATGTCGAGACCTTTCCATTTAATAGGTAGTATACAATAGAGACGTTGAGAGATAGGATAATGGGAATTCAGAGAGAGAGACGTGGAGTTGGGCTTCAGAGCAATGAGGGTAGCAACACGCCGCGCTGACGGACTGGCGGTGGTTGACAGAAGTATGGACTGGTTGGCAACCTTGCCAGTATAGCTAGGCGCGATAGGGTTGGTAGTCCATTGTGGCCTGCATGGGATGGGCCAATGTTGTCGTACAGCACACTGCCTGGAGGTTGGATGTGTGTTCCTGGACTAGGTTGCCTAGAACCTTTGAGATTCGAACATGCCATTGCTCTCTATCCCCACTTCCCACGGTGGCACTCTTTATCTATGACGACATTACTATCATTTCATTCTGGCTCTCTATTTAAATGCATAACCTTCCCTTGAGGTCCTTAAGGAGTTTCAGCACTCACCTCTCGTATTACTCTTAGGAAAGGAATATATTTACATGTATTAGATTTAAGGGGTTAATGTGAACAGCGATCTTCTTGATGAGGATAGTTGCGTGAACGTTGCTACATGTTCACGAGTTATATGCCCTGCTCATCATCCCATGTGTGACTAGACTGGTGCCAATGTGTAAGAGCCCGCACAATTCCCCAGGAGTTGGCTGTAGAGGGACGAGGACTTAGCCTTGATTTGTATAACGAGCCAGGAGCGAGTTGTAGCACCCGAGCTTACAGCTCGCTCGTAGTGCCGGTCTAGTAGAGGAAGGTAATTTATCTGTCCTTGTGGTCTCTACAGTCTTATCCTGGGTTCTCGCTTTCGGTGCTGGGAATCGTTGGTCCTGTGACTTGGCATGCTGAGCTAAAACACATGGGGATGATGAGTGGGATATATCTTTATTTTACTATGCATTGCAGCTATCTTTAAGTATATGGAATAACACTAAAAGGTTGCAGGCAACAGTACTGCGCCGCTAGCCTACTACCGCATAGGCTACTTCGCTTCTCTCACTCTGTCTCCCCTCCGAGTCCGTATGCGCCCTACGCAACAGAACTCGGGATACAGCAGCAAAACGACAGTGCAGTTAATTGATACATGAAAGTATTAATAGTGTTGTCTTGTGTGTGAGTAATGTGTATTGTAAAGTGTTATAGATATATACTTAAAGAGAGCTGCAATGCATAGTAAAATAAAGATATATCCCACTCATCATCCCCATGTGTTTAGCTAGCAGGCCAAGTCACAGGAACAACGAGTCCCAGCACCGAAAGCGAGAACCCAGGAGAAGACTGTAGAGAACACAAGGACAGATAAATTACGTTACTCTACTATACCGGCACTACGAGCGAGCTGTAATCTCGGGTGCTACACTCGCTCCTGGCTCGGTATACAAATCAAGGCTAAGTCCTCGTCCCTCTACAGACAACTCCTGGGCATGGTCGGGCTCTTACACATGGCACCAGTCTAGTCACAAATGGGATGATGAGCAGGGCATATAACTCGTGAACATGTAGAACGTTCACCAACTATCCTCATCAAGAAGATCGCTGTTCACATTAACCCCTTAAATCTAATACATGTAAATATATGCTTGTCCTAAGAGTACTACGAGAGGTGAGTGCTGAAACTCCTTTAGGACCTCAAGGGAAGGATATGCATTTAAATAGAGAGAAGAATGAAATGAGAGTAATGTCGTCAGAGAGAAAGAGTGCAACCGTGAGAAGGGGGAGAGAGAGCAAGGGATGTTAGAATCTCAAAGGTTCTAGGCAACCTAGTCCAGGAACACACAGCCAACCTCCAGGCAGTGTGCTGTACGACAACATGGGCCCAGCCCAGGCAGGCAACAATGGACTACCAACCCTATCGCGCCTAGCTATAAGGGCAAGGTTGCCAACCAGTCCATACGTCTGGCAACCACCCGGCCGGCAGCGCGGCGTGTTGCTACCCTCTTGCTCTGAAGCCCAACTCACTCTCTCTCTCTGAATTCCCATTATCCTATCTATCAACTTCTCTATTGATACTACATATTAAATGGAAGGTCTCGACATGGCTTAAAACAAAACCCACCACTGGTTAGCACATGACGAGACCTTTGCAGAGATACAAAGAACATAGTTATAAGTTGTCACACTCAATATACATAGCGGCTGACGGTAGCCAGATCACGGGCGGTACAGTGGAGTACCAAGGAGTACAATCAGGATGCGTTGCCCAGCACTGGGGTGCGTCACAGCCCCCCCAAGATTTTAGATAATCGACCTTAGAAGCATTATCAAAATCTGACAGGCAACCAACCGACCTGCTACCCTTAGCTGCCACTAATTGCAAAAGGTGCACAACAACTGAAGTGTGAATTATACATAAAACACAATATTGCATGCATCATGCTACAACAATAAAGAGTTACAAAACTAAAAAAAAGAAAGAGTTTTCTCGTTTATTTTATTGTTTTATAATCTTTTTGGACGGCGTTATGATAGCCTAATTTTACTCCTGCTCAACCCACACACCGTGCACGACTATCTTGGATCATCAACCCTTGATAGACAATCTGCTATCACGTTCTCACTCCCGGCAATATGCTGAATGTTGAGATTATACTCTTGGAGCATTAGGGACCACCTGGTCAACCGCATATTCCGATTGTGAAACTGATTTAGGAATTTCAAGGGATGATGGTCCGTATAAATCGTCACTACCGGGCCGTAGGCTGGAACATAAACTTCGAAATGTTTGAGGGACAAAACGATAGCCAGAAGCTCCTTCTCTATAGTCGAGTAATTCCTTTGTGCCGAATTAAACTTGCGAGAAAAGAAGCTCACTGGGTGTTCCAAGCCCTCGGAATCAGTCTGCAGTAACACTGCCCTGGCACCCACACCGCTGGCATCAGTCGCCAGCTGAAAACTCCTGGAGAAGTCTGGGGCCCTCAAAATGCGATGTGTACACAGCAGGTGCTTGACTAGGTCGAAAGCCCTCTGACACTCCGCAGCCCAACAGAACTTCACTGACTTCGACAGTAGATCAGTTAAGTTGCTAAGACAGTAGAGTATCCCCGGATGAAGCGCCTATAATAGCCTATCATACCTAGGAACCGCATGACCTGGCGCTTAGTGGTGGGCCTGGGAAACATATTGATAGCCTGTATCTTGCTCAGGGGGGGGCACACCCGGCCTAACCCGACCACAAAGCCAAGATACTGCACAGTAGCCTTTACAAACTCGCACTTCCTCAGGTTCACCACCAGCCCAGCATCGTGCAACTTCCTAAACAGGGTCTCTAAGTGCCTTAGGTGATTTTCAAAATCGTCATCATATACTATCACGTCATCAAGGTAGACCGTGCAGTAGGGATTTCGTCACAAATATCGTTCATCAGGTTCTGAAACGTGGCAGGTGCGTTCTTAAGCCCATAAGGCATTACGTTACATTGGTAGGTCTTGCCATCTACCACAAAACCACAAACTTGCTTAGCTCGGTCCGACAGGGGTACTTGCCAGTAGCCTTTTACAAGATCAATTTTAGTAAGGTACTTTGCATTCCCTATCTTGTCCACGCTGTCGTCAACTCGAGGCAAAGGGTAAGGGTTGGTAGTGGTCAAGCCATTTAGCCTACGAAAATCTATGCAGAACCGCACCTTGCCGTCAGGTTTTGGCTGCAACGTGACGGGTGATGTCCACTTCACATAACCTTCAGTGATCATCCCTCTCTCAACCATGTACTTTAACTCCTCCCGTAAAGCTGGCAACTTTACCGGGGGCACACGGTAGGGCACTGACTTGAAGGGCACATTATCACCGACGTCCACGTCGTGCGTTACCTGAGTAGTGAGACCTGGGTGTTCGGCGAAAACAGAGGGGTATGACCTGAACAGGCCTAGGACAGCAGCACCCTGGTGCTCAGGCAGGTGACTTACAGCTTGCCTAGCCTCTTGTTCAGTATTCCCCGCCCACTGTTCCGCGGAAATGACACAGTCCCAGCTATCCTCCTCAGCAGCATGACTGTCCCCACCTCCTTCTCCACCCTGGCCGCTGCAGGCCAGCACAGGGACAGTGAGAGGCTCTGAGGGGCGTCTCACATACTCTTTCATGAGGTTAACATGACATAACTGATGTTTTTTCCTACGGTCAGGTGTTGCAACGAGATAATCAAGGTCGGACAGTTTCTTAGCCACCACATACGGCCCAATGAACTTGGCAGAAAGGGGGTGTCCAGGCAAAGGTAAAAGCAACATTACCTCCTGACCCACCGAAAATTGCGGAAGCTTCACCTTGGCGTCATACTGGTGCTTCATGACCGCCTGTGCATTAACCAAGTTATTACCTGCCGCTGCCATGCAACCTATAAGTCTCTCCCGGCTCTCAAGGACATATTTAAGTATAGACCCCGGCTTCTCTTCGCCATCTTCCTCCAACTCTATGGCACCATTGCTATAACGAGCTAGGCTAGCGTCTTGCAGCTGCTGCTCACTTATGTCCCCGGGCGTCAATGCATCAAGATGGTTTTGTAATAAGACATTACCCCGGCTAGTAGGCTCTACTGCCTTAGTGGCTCTCGCTACAGCTCTTGCCTCACGCGAAGTCTTACCCAACTCTGCCTTGTTACACACCATCTCTGGGCCAGAGTCAACTCCCGTGTTTATTATAGGTCCAAGTACCGAATCACCGAGAAGTGCAGCAGAATCAATGTCCCTTTTCCTGCCCTTAGCAACCTTCTCCTGATCCTTCCTCCACTGTCCCCGAGGTTGAGTGCTAGGCTGTGCAGGAGCCGCAGAGCGAGATTGGGTTACCACACAGGCCATCTCATCCTGTTGGCACCTCCCAACCCATTCCCGATTCTCACCATCCACGTCGGCCGCCCTCTCGGCAACGACTAAGGGTGGAGTCCCGGAAGTGGGCACCGCAAAGTCGTTGCCGAGAAGAAGGTCGACGCCCTCAACTGGCAAACACTCAACGATCCCTACATCCAGCTCCTGCACACCTCTCCCACTCTCAACTCCAACCTCACAAGTGGGTATGACCTCGTAGCATTTATACCCTGCACCACAACAACTCTGGCCGCATTTATCGGTTTCCCTGTGAAGTTCCTCAACAAAGTTTGCGAAGCCCCCGTATCCCTCAACAAGTCAACCCTCCGTAGTTCACTCCCCCAGCTCACAAACCTGTGTCCCCGATGGCTACAGAAAGTGTCCCGGACAGGTGTCGAGCCTTCCGTACGCTTCTTTACCGCGTGTGCCTCAGCTGCTGACAACCTACCCCGGGCAGTTGCTGCAGCCTTCAGAGACACACCGATACTGTGAACCAATGACACCGGCTTAGCGGGAGTGTTACTAGGGCACTCACGTGAATAATGGCCTAGCTTCTGACATTTGTAACATTTCACATCCCCAATGGGCTTCTTCCCTTGTGCGGGCGAAGAAGGGGCCTGACCTTTAGTAAACGGGAGAGGCTTGTGTTTGTAGGTGTTATTAGGTGCAATGCTTTTAGTGTGGTTATGTGTGTCATAGGATTTGTTATTATCGAAAACTCTGGTGGGTGGGGTATAGCGCCCCTTCTGCCCTGACTCAGCCCTCTGAGCGGCACCGCAACCACGAATCAATGATAATCTGAGGTCTGCCATCTTGGCAGCCTCCTCTACTGTCTTGGGACATTTTTCCTTAATGTTCAGCGTTAGATCGGTTCCAGTACATTTGTAAAACTGTTCCAGATAGAAAAGTTGCTTAATTTCCTCAGCCGACTCTGCGTGCTCGGACCGAAACCAGTTATTACATGCATCTGTTAAGTCCCGTGCGTGCTCCATAAAACTGACGTCGCTCTTCTTATTCACGCCACGGAACTTCAATCTATAAGTTTCGGGTTGCAGTTCGTAGGCCCGGAGCACAGCCTCCTTCACCAGTCCATACACGACACTCTCGTCCAGTGACAGTGCATCGTAGGCTTTCAACCCCTTACCCACTAGACGTGATGAAACTAATGCTGCCCATTTAACCTCCGGCCAGTCATACTCACGACACTTCTTTTCGAAACGAGCAAAAAACTCAGTCACTGCTGTCTCATCAAATGCGGGTACTAACTTAATTAAATGCGAAAGTGAGTCTGTAACCCGGTGCCCACCACCGAGATGACGCCCCGTGGTCTCTACTCTAGACTTCTCGACATCCATTTCAGCCTGGTACCTGGTTGCATCCTGATTGGCTTGGATTCTAGCAACCTCTATGCGTTCTATACTAGCCTGTTGTATCTGAGTCTCCTGCAGCTTAAACTTAGCTAGTTCTAGCTGAAATAACATCTCAGGAGACAGGCCTGGGGGGGGAGAGCACAAAATGGGGGATCCACACCGAGACGTGTTTACGGGTAAGCCAGCTTGCCATTGAGAACCCTCCTGCTGCATCGTGCTAAGACTCACTGGCTGAGGGCCCAGCTCAGGGGTAGAGTGGAATGGAGGCTTGGAGGGAACCCCCCAAGACCCCACTCCACCCACCGCCCCATCGCCATCACCCAACAAACATGCCACCAAATTCTTCTTGGGCCAACTGTCAGGACAGTCCCGCCCCAAAACCGTGGCTAAACAGCGAAGACCGTAACAATCAATAGCCTGCAGGCGCTGTTCGGTCAAAGGTGTCTGCAAAAATGCCCGGGCATCCCTCTCTCCACTTATAACACTCCCCTCCCTAAATATCTGCTGTACTTGCTGGTCACTAGGCTGTACCGTGTTATCCTCCCCCGTAAATGATGAGTCATTAGACATAGTGCTGGTTATACAATTGCTGTTCATAAACAAAAAAAGTGCTTATTACTAATTGCAGTCTCGACTCACAAAATGTTAAAGATGCTTGAATGACTCTACTCTAGACACCTAACGAAACAATCTGCAAGTCCACCAATACAATAATGACACAATAAAAATTCCTCCAATATGCAAGAAAATTCTAGCCAGCTCTACTAGGTAGCATAGAATAGTTCTCCAAAAAACATGTGATAGGATACTACTGAATCTTGTGCAAGGTCGCCATTTTGTTACGGCTGGATCGGCAATACATATTCGGGATTCTTGATCGTAGGACAGAAATGGCTTAAGTGACAACGACACGCTCGATTCCAGTCCCAAATACTATATGCTCCAGACAACAAAAGCACCAACGCCCTACAGAGTTATCGTCTACGGTAACGAGGTACCTTAACTCGGCGAAAGTGTACAACAGGGGTAGGCTATGAGGCTAAACTCCCTCAGACATTTATAGGTTACGTTATTACTAAAGAAATGCAATACTCAAGAAACTACGTTAATATTAAGCCTCTAATAATGTAGAATAGAAGCAGGCTAAAGGTATGACAGTGAAATGCTAAATGACAAATGTACACGCCTACTTGAAAGCGCGTGCACTACACTAACTGTCCCCTACTAACATGCACTAGCATGTAGCATACAAGATGTTCATGATCCAGTAGATACCTAATAATACACATGGGAGGAACATAAACAGTAGTCACTTATTATAATAATGAATCTATACTTGGAATAACTAAAAGGTTGCAGGCAACAGTACTGCGCCGGTAGCCTACTACCGCATAGGCTACTTCGCTTCTCTCACTCTGTCTCCCCTCCGAGTCCGTATGCGCCCTACGCAACAGAACTCCGGACACAGCAGCAAAACGACAGTGCAGTTAATTGATACATGAAAGTATTAATAGTGTTGTCTTGTGTGTGAGTAATGTGTATTGTAAAGTGTTATAGATATATACTTAAAGAGAGCTGCAATGCATAGTAAAATAAAGATATATCCCACTCATCATCCCCATGTGTTCTAGCTAGCAGGCCAAGTCACAGGAACAACGAGTCCCAGCACCGAAAGCGAGAACCCAGGAGAAGACTGTAGAGAACACAAGGACAGATAAATTACGTTACTCTACTATACCGGCACTACGAGCGAGCTGTAGTCTCGGGTGCTACACTCGCTCCTGGCTCGGTATGCAAATCAAGGCTAAGTCCTCGTCCCTCTACAGACAACTCCTGGGCATGGTCGGGCTCTTACACATGGCACCAGTCTAGTCACAAATGGGATGATGAGCAGGGCATATAACTCGTGAACATGTAGAACGTTCACCAACTATCCTCATCAAGAAGATCGCTGTTCACATTAACCCCTTAAATCTAATACATGTAAATATATGCTTGTCCTAAGAGTAATACGAGAGGTGAGTGCTGAAACTCCTTTAGGACCTCAAGGGAAGGTTATGCATTTAAATAGAGAGAAGAATGAAATGAGAGTAATGTCGTCAGAGAGAAAGAGTGCAACCGTGAGAAGGGGGGAGAGAGAGCAAGGGATGTTAGAATCTCAAAGGTTCTAGGCAACCTAGTCCAGGAACACACAGCCAACCTCCAGGCAGTGTGCTGTACGACAACATGGGCCCAGCCCAGGCAGGCAACAATGGACTACCAACCCTATCGCGCCTAGCTATAAGGGCAAGGCTGCCAACCAGTCCATACGTCTGGCAACCACCCGGCCGGCAGCGCGGCGTGTTGCTACCCTCTTGCTCTGAAGCCCAACTCACTCTCTCTCTCTGAATTCCCATTATCCTATCTATCAACTTCTCTATTGATACTACATATTAAATGGAAGGTCTCGACATGGCTTAAAACAAAACCCACCACTGGTTAGCACATGACGAGACCTTTGCAGAGATACAAAGAACATAGTTATAAGTTGTCACACTCAATATACATAGCGGCTGACGGTAGCCAGATCACGGGCGGTACAGTGGAGTACCAAGGAGTACAATCAGGTTGCGTTGCCCAGCACTGGGGTGCGTCAAAAGTTTAAGAAGGATCTGTGGTAACAATCTAGCTATATTTAGATAGCTTTGTGCAGTTTAAGAAGGATCTGTGGTAACAATCTAGCTATATTTAGATAGCTTTGTGCAGTTTAAGAAGGATCTGTGGTAACAATCTAGCTATATTTTGATAGCTTTGTGCAGTTTAAGAAGGATCTGTGGTAACAATTTAGCTATATTTTGATAGCTTTGTGCAGTTTAAGAAGGATCTGTGGTAACAATCTAGCTATATTTAGATAGCTTTGTGCAGTTTAAGATGGATCTGTGGTAACAATCTAGCTATATTTAGATAGCTTTGTGCAGTTTAAGAAGGATCTGTGGTAACAATCTAGCTATATTTAGATAGCTTTGTGCAGTTTAAGAAGGATCTGTGGTAACAATCTAGCTATATTTAGATAGCTTTGTGCAGTTTAAGAAGGATCTGTGGTAACAATCTAGCTATATTTAGATAGCTTTGTGCAGTTTAAGAAGGATCTGTGGTAACAATCTAGCTATATTTAGATAGCTTTGTGCAGTTTAAGAAGGATCTGTGGTAACAATCTAGTTATATTTAGATAGCTTTGTGCAGTTTAAGAAGGATCTGTGGTAACAATCTAGCTATATTTAGATAGCTTTGTGCAGTTTAAGAAGGATCTGTGGTAACAATCTAGCTATATTTAGATAGCTTTGTGCAGTTTAAGAAGGATCTGTGGTAACAATCTAGCTATATTTAGATAGCTTTGTGCAGTTTAAGAAGGATCTGTGGTAACAATCTAGCTATATTTAGATAGCTTTGTGCAGTTTAAGAAGGATCTGTGGTAACAATCTAGCTATATTTAGATAGCTTTGTGCAGTTTAAGAAGGATCTGTGGTAACAATCTAGCTATATTTAGATAGCTTTGTGCAGTTTAAGAAGGATCTGTGGTAACAATCTAGCTATATTTAGATAGCTTTGTGCAGTTTAAGAAGGATCTGTGGTAACAATCTAGCTATATTTAGATAGCTTTGTGCAGTTTAAGAAGGATCTGTGGTAACAATCTAGCTATATTTAGATAGCTTTGTGCAGTTTAAGAAGGATCTGTGGTAACAATCTAGCTATATTTAGATAGCTTTGTGCAGTTTAAGAAGGATCTGTGGTAACAATCTAGCTATATTTAGATAGCTTTGTGCAGTTTAAGAAGGATCTGTGGTAACAATCTAGCTATATTTAGATAGCTTTGTGCAGTTTAAGAAGGATCTGTGGTAACAATCTAGCTATATTTAGATAGCTTTGTGCAGTTTAAGAAGGATCTGTGGTAACAATCTAGCTATATTTAGATAGCTTTGTGCAGTTTAAGAAGGATCTGTGGTAACAATCTAGCTATATTTAGATAGCTTTGTGCAGTTTAAGAAGGATCTGTGGTAACAATCTAGCTATATTTAGATAGCTTTGTGCAGTTTAAGAAGGATCTGTGGTAACAATCTAGCTATATTTAGATAGCTTTGTGCAGTTTAAGAAGGATCTGTGGTAACAATCTAGCTATATTTAGATAGCTTTGTGCAGTTTAAGAAGGATCTGTGGTAACAATCTAGCTATATTTAGATAGCTTTGTGCAGTTTAAGAAGGATCTGTGGTAACAATCTAGCTATATTTAGATAGCTTTGTGCAGTTTAAGAAGGATCTGTGGTAACAATCTAGCTATATTTAGATAGCTTTGTGCAGTTTAAGAAGGATCTGTGGTAACAATCTAGCTATATTTAGATAGCTTTGTGCAGTTTAAGAAGGATCTGTGGTAACAATCTAGCTATATTTAGATAGCTTTGTGCAGTTTAAGAAGGATCTGTGGTAACAATCTAGCTATATTTAGATAGCTTTGTGCAGTTTAAGAAGGATCTGTGGTAACAATCTAGCTATATTTAGATAGCTTTGTGCAGTTTAAGAAGGATCTGTGGTAACAATCTAGCTATATTTAGATAGCTTTGTGCAGTTTAAGAAGGATCTGTGGTAACAATCTAGCTATATTTAGATAGCTTTGTGCAGTTTAAGAAGGATCTGTGGTAACAATCTAGCTATATTTAGATAGCTTTGTGCAGTTTAAGAAGGATCTGTGGTAACAATCTAGCTATATTTAGATAGCTTTGTGCAGTTTAAGAAGGATCTGTGGTAACAATCTAGCTATATTTAGATAGCTTTGTGCAGTTTAAGAAGGATCTGTGGTAACAATCTAGCTATATTTAGATAGCTTTGTGCAGTTTAAGAAGGATCTGTGGTAACAATCTAGCTATATTTAGATAGCTTTGTGCAGTTTAAGAAGGATCTGTGGTAACAATCTAGCTATATTTAGATAGCTTTGTGCAGTTTAAGAAGGATCTGTGGTAACAATCTAGCTATATTTAGATAGCTTTGTGCAGTTTAAGAAGGATCTGTGGTAACAATCTAGCTATATTTAGATAGCTTTGTGCAGTTTAAGAAGGATCTGTGGTAACAATCTAGCTATATTTAGATAGCTTTGTGCAGTTTAAGAAGGATCTGTGGTAACAATCTAGCTATATTTAGATAGCTTTGTGCAGTTTAAGAAGGATCTGTGGTAACAATCTAGCTATATTTAGATAGCTTTGTGCAGTTTAAGAAGGATCTGTGGTAACAATCTAGCTATATTTAGATAGCTTTGTGCAGTTTAAGAAGGATCTGTGGTAACAATCTAGCTATATTTAGATAGCTTTGTGCAGTTTAAGAAGGATCTGTGGTAACAATCTAGCTATATTTAGATAGCTTTGTGCAGTTTAAGAAGGATCTGTGGTAACAATCTAGCTATATTTAGATAGCTTTGTGCAGTTTAAGAAGGATCTGTGGTAACAATCTAGCTATATTTAGATAGCTTTGTGCAGTTTAAGAAGGATCTGTGGTAACAATCTAGCTATATTTAGATAGCTTTGTGCAGTTTAAGAAGGATCTGTGGTAACAATCTAGCTATATTTAGATAGCTTTGTGCAGTTTAAGAAGGATCTGTGGTAACAATCTAGCTATATTTAGATAGCTTTGTGCAGTTTAAGAAGGATCTGTGGTAACAATCTAGCTATATTTAGATAGCTTTGTGCAGTTTAAGAAGGATCTGTGGTAACAATCTAGCTATATTTAGATAGCTTTGTGCAGTTTAAGAAGGATCTGTGGTAACAATCTAGCTATATTTAGATAGCTTTGTGCAGTTTAAGAAGGATCTGTGGTAACAATCTAGCTATATTTAGATAGCTTTGTGCAGTTTAAGAAGGATCTGTGGTAACAATCTAGCTATATTTAGATAGCTTTGTGCAGTTTAAGAAGGATCTGTGGTAACAATCTAGCTATATTTAGATAGCTTTGTGCAGTTTAAGAAGGATCTGTGGTAACAATCTAGCTATATTTAGATAGCTTTGTGCAGTTTAAGAAGGATCTGTGGTAACAATCTAGCTATATTTAGATAGCTTTGTGCAGTTTAAGAAGGATCTGTGGTAACAATCTAGCTATATTTAGATAGCTTTGTGCAGTTTAAGAAGGATCTGTGGTAACAATCTAGCTATATTTAGATAGCTTTGTGCAGTTTAAGAAGGATCTGTGGTAACAATCTAGCTATATTTAGATAGCTTTGTGCAGTTTAAGAAGGATCTGTGGTAACAATCTAGCTATATTTAGATAGCTTTGTGCAGTTTAAGAAGGATCTGTGGTAACAATCTAGCTATATTTAGATAGCTTTGTGCAGTTTAAGAAGGATCTGTGGTAACAATCTAGCTATATTTAGATAGCTTTGTGCAGTTTAAGAAGGATCTGTGGTAACAATCTAGCTATATTTAGATAGCTTTGTGCAGTTTAAGAAGGATCTGTGGTAACAATCTAGCTATATTTAGATAGCTTTGTGCAGTTTAAGAAGGATCTGTGGTAACAATCTAGCTATATTTAGATAGCTTTGTGCAGTTTAAGAAGGATCTGTGGTAACAATCTAGCTATATTTAGATAGCTTTGTGCAGTTTAAGAAGGATCTGTGGTAACAATCTAGCTATATTTAGATAGCTTTGTGCAGTTTAAGAAGGATCTGTGGTAACAATCTAGCTATATTTAGATAGCTTTGTGCAGTTTAAGAAGGATCTGTGGTAACAATCTAGCTATATTTAGATAGCTTTGTGCAGTTTAAGAAGGATCTGTGGTAACAATCTAGCTATATTTAGATAGCTTTGTGCAGTTTAAGAAGGATCTGTGGTAACAATCTAGCTATATTTAGATAGCTTTGTGCAGTTTAAGAAGGATCTGTGGTAACAATCTAGCTATATTTAGATAGCTTTGTGCAGTTTAAGAAGGATCTGTGGTAACAATCTAGCTATATTTAGATAGCTTTGTGCAGTTTAAGAAGGATCTGTGGTAACAATCTAGCTATATTTAGATAGCTTTGTGCAGTTTAAGAAGGATCTGTGGTAACAATCTAGCTATATTTAGATAGCTTTGTGCAGTTTAAGAAGGATCTGTGGTAACAATCTAGCTATATTTAGATAGCTTTGTGCAGTTTAAGAAGGATCTGTGGTAACAATCTAGCTATATTTAGATAGCTTTGTGCAGTTTAAGAAGGATCTGTGGTAACAATCTAGCTATATTTAGATAGCTTTGTGCAGTTTAAGAAGGATCTGTGGTAACAATCTAGCTATATTTAGATAGCTTTGTGCAGTTTAAGAAGGATCTGTGGTAACAATCTAGCTATATTTAGATAGCTTTGTGCAGTTTAAGAAGGATCTGTGGTAACAATCTAGCTATATTTAGATAGCTTTGTGCAGTTTAAGAAGGATCTGTGGTAACAATCTAGCTATATTTAGATAGCTTTGTGCAGTTTAAGAAGGATCTGTGGTAACAATCTAGCTATATTTAGATAGCTTTGTGCAGTTTAAGAAGGATCTGTGGTAACAATCTAGCTATATTTAGATAGCTTTGTGCAGTTTAAGAAGGATCTGTGGTAACAATCTAGCTATATTTAGATAGCTTTGTGCAGTTTAAGAAGGATCTGTGGTAACAATCTAGCTATATTTAGATAGCTTTGTGCAGTTTAAGAAGGATCTGTGGTAACAATCTAGCTATATTTAGATAGCTTTGTGCAGTTTAAGAAGGATCTGTGGTAACAATCTAGCTATATTTAGATAGCTTTGTGCAGTTTAAGAAGGATCTGTGGTAACAATCTAGCTATATTTAGATAGCTTTGTGCAGTTTAAGAAGGATCTGTGGTAACAATCTAGCTATATTTAGATAGCTTTGTGCAGTTTAAGAAGGATCTGTGGTAACAATCTAGCTATATTTAGATAGCTTTGTGCAGTTTAAGAAGGATCTGTGGTAACAATCTAGCTATATTTAGATAGCTTTGTGCAGTTTAAGAAGGATCTGTGGTAACAATCTAGCTATATTTAGATAGCTTTGTGCAGTTTAAGAAGGATCTGTGGTAACAATCTAGCTATATTTAGATAGCTTTGTGCAGTTTAAGAAGGATCTGTGGTAACAATCTAGCTATATTTAGATAGCTTTGTGCAGTTTAAGAAGGATCTGTGGTAACAATCTAGCTATATTTAGATAGCTTTGTGCAGTTTAAGAAGGATCTGTGGTAACAATCTAGCTATATTTAGATAGCTTTGTGCAGTTTAAGAAGGATCTGTGGTAACAATCTAGCTATATTTAGATAGCTTTGTGCAGTTTAAGAAGGATCTGTGGTAACAATCTAGCTATATTTAGATAGCTTTGTGCAGTTTAAGAAGGATCTGTGGTAACAATCTAGCTATATTTAGATAGCTTTGTGCAGTTTAAGAAGGATCTGTGGTAACAATCTAGCTATATTTAGATAGCTTTGTGCAGTTTAAGAAGGATCTGTGGTAACAATCTAGCTATATTTAGATAGCTTTGTGCAGTTTAAGAAGGATCTGTGGTAACAATCTAGCTATATTTAGATAGCTTTGTGCAGTTTAAGAAGGATCTGTGGTAACAATCTAGCTATATTTAGATAGCTTTGTGCAGTTTAAGAAGGATCTGTGGTAACAATCTAGCTATATTTAGATAGCTTTGTGCAGTTTAAGAAGGATCTGTGGTAACAATCTAGCTATATTTAGATAGCTTTGTGCAGTTTAAGAAGGATCTGTGGTAACAATCTAGCTATATTTAGATAGCTTTGTGCAGTTTAAGAAGGATCTGTGGTAACAATCTAGCTATATTTAGATAGCTTTGTGCAGTTTAAGAAGGATCTGTGGTAACAATCTAGCTATATTTAGATAGCTTTGTGCAGTTTAAGAAGGATCTGTGGTAACAATCTAGCTATATTTAGATAGCTTTGTGCAGTTTAAGAAGGATCTGTGGTAACAATCTAGCTATATTTAGATAGCTTTGTGCAGTTTAAGAAGGATCTGTGGTAACAATCTAGCTATATTTAGATAGCTTTGTGCAGTTTAAGAAGGATCTGTGGTAACAATCTAGCTATATTTAGATAGCTTTGTGCAGTTTAAGAAGGATCTGTGGTAACAATCTAGCTATATTTAGATAGCTTTGTGCAGTTTAAGAAGGATCTGTGGTAACAATCTAGCTATATTTAGATAGCTTTGTGCAGTTTAAGAAGGATCTGTGGTAACAATCTAGCTATATTTAGATAGCTTTGTGCAGTTTAAGAAGGATCTGTGGTAACAATCTAGCTATATTTAGATAGCTTTGTGCAGTTTAAGAAGGATCTGTGGTAACAATCTAGCTATATTTAGATAGCTTTGTGCAGTTTAAGAAGGATCTGTGGTAACAATCTAGCTATATTTAGATAGCTTTGTGCAGTTTAAGAAGGATCTGTGGTAACAATCTAGCTATATTTAGATAGCTTTGTGCAGTTTAAGAAGGATCTGTGGTAACAATCTAGCTATATTTAGATAGCTTTGTGCAGTTTAAGAAGGATCTGTGGTAACAATCTAGCTATATTTAGATAGCTTTGTGCAGTTTAAGAAGGATCTGTGGTAACAATCTAGCTATATTTAGATAGCTTTGTGCAGTTTAAGAAGGATCTGTGGTAACAATCTAGCTATATTTAGATAGCTTTGTGCAGTTTAAGAAGGATCTGTGGTAACAATCTAGCTATATTTAGATAGCTTTGTGCAGTTTAAGAAGGATCTGTGGTAACAATCTAGCTATATTTAGATAGCTTTGTGCAGTTTAAGAAGGATCTGTGGTAACAATCTAGCTATATTTAGATAGCTTTGTGCAGTTTAAGAAGGATCTGTGGTAACAATCTAGCTATATTTAGATAGCTTTGTGCAGTTTAAGAAGGATCTGTGGTAACAATCTAGCTATATTTAGATAGCTTTGTGCAGTTAAGAAGGATCTGTGGTAACAATCTAGCTATATTTAGATAGCTTTGTGCAGTTTAAGAAGGATCTGTGGTAACAATCTAGCTATATTTAGATAGCTTTGTGCAGTTTAAGAAGGATCTGTGGTAACAATCTAGCTATATTTAGATAGCTTTGTGCAGTTAAGAAGGATCTGTGGTAACAATCTAGCTATATTTAGATAGCTTTGTGCAGTTTAAGAAGATAGATCTGTCTTAACAATCTATTAATTTGATAGCTTTTTGCAGTTTATTTAGATATGTAGATAGCTTTGTTGCAGTTTAAGATGGATCTGTGGTAAACAATCTAGCATATTTAGATAGCTTTGTGCAGTTTTAAGAAGGATCTGTTAAATTTAGATAGCAATCTAGTTATATTTAGATGCTTTGTGCAGTTTAAGAAGGATCTATGGGTAACAATCTAGCTATATTTAGATAGCTTTGTGCAGTTTAAAGGATCTGTTGTAACAATCTAGCTATATTTAGATAGCTTTGTGCAGTTTAAGAAGGATCTGTGGTAACAATCTAGCTATATTTAGATAGCTTTCTGCAGTTTAAGATGGATCTGTGGTAACAATCTAGCTATATTTAGATAGCTTTTGTGCAGTTTAAGAAGGATCTGTGGTAACAATCTAGCTATATTTAGATAGCTTTGTGCAGTTTAAGATGGATCTGTGGTAACAATCTAGCTATATTTAGATAGCTTTGTGCAGTTTAAGAAGGATCTGTGCTAACAATCTAGCTATATTTAGATAGCTTTGTGCAGTTTAAGAAGGATCTGTGCTAACAATCTAGCTATATTTAGATAGCTTTGTGCAGTTTAAGAAGGATCTGTGGTAACAATATAGTTATATTTAGATAGCTTTGTGCAGTTTAAGATGGATCTGTGGTAACAATCTAGCTATATTTAGATAGCTTTGTGCAGTTTAAGAAGGATCTGTGGTAACAATCTAGCTATATTTAGATAGCGTTGTGCAGTTTAAGAAGGATCTGTGGTAACAATCTAGCTATATTTAGATAGCTTTGTGCAGTTTAACCCTGAATAGGTACGCATCGTTTTCACTGTTGTTTTAGGTACGCTAGGGTCGTTTCCTTCCAGTGACTCTAAAAATCCCTTACACCGAAACTAAGAACCATTATTTCGATTTCGCTATTGCTAAGCTTACGTAAACTATCCCTTAAGACTATGTGAAGGTCTAATAATAAAAAAATATAATTTGTATTTTGTTTTTATTGATTTTAGTACAAAATTATTGCTTTGAAAAAATAAAATATAATTAAAAAATATAGAATCTATATTTAGAATAGGTTGAGGTCAATCCCGTCCTTAGCACTTGTAGGGTGATCCTGGAGGATACTGAGGTACGAAGTAACTTGTAAGTAGCAACAGAGCAGAGCTAGAACAAAAATGGCAAGATGTTAATTTTTCGACGATAAATAAAAAAAAAAAAAAAAAAAAATCCATCAAGGCTGTAAATATTGAGGAATTGTTATGTAATTAGCATGACTGTATCCCCAAACTATATATAACATCCTAAACATAGAAAACCCCATATTATATAGGTATAAATGAGTATCAGGTAATTAAAGGTACAGAAAAAAGTAAATACAGGTAATTGCAGGTAATTAAACTATAAAAAAGTAAGTACATTTAATTGCAGGAACGTTTCAGGTAAGTAAATGTAATTGCAAGGTAGGTAGCAATACAAATTTATCTGGTAAGTAAAGATAAAACATATATAATAAATAATAATTACAGGTAACAGGTAATTGCAGGTAAGTAAATGTACTTGCAAGGTAGATATCAATCACAAATGATCTGGTAAGTACAGGTAAACAAAATAAAATATAGTATGTACAGATAAGTGCAGGTAAGTATCATGTAAGTAAATGTAATTGCAAGGTAGGTACAACAAAATAAGTACCTGGTAAGTAAAGGTAAACATTTGGCAACACAGCATCAATCTGTTGGTTCACACATGTACACAATATATTTCCTTAAGTTACCACAAAGTATCATAAAGTTACTGCAATGGTACATAATCTATATATAATTAAATATAGAAGTTTTGAAACTAAAAAAAAGTCACTATAGTAGATACGCTGGTCCCGGATTGGAGACCGAAAATGCTGGCCAAGGGCCAATCGGAGAGAGCGGGTTTACAGAAGGATCTGCTAACACTCACAGCACTAGGTAGACTGACTACTGGACGAGTTTAATGATACCTCCTGGCTCCAACAAAGGTTGCGCAATATCTGATAAAGTTCTGTGGCGCAAGTCTGTGGTAACAATCTAGCTATATTTAGATAGCTTTGTGCAGTTTAAGAAGGATCTGTGGTAACAATCTAGCTATATTTAGATAGCTTTGTGCAGTTTAAAGGATCTGTTGTAACAATCTAGCTACATTTAGATAGCTTTGTGCAGTTTAAGAAGGCTCTGTGGTAACAATCTAGCTATATTTAGATAGCTTTGTGCAGTTTAAGAAGGATCTGTGGTAAAAATAAAGCTATATTTAGATAGCTTTGTGCAGTTTAAGAAGGATCTGTGGTAACAATCTAGCTATATTTAGATAGCTTTGTGCAGTTTAAGAAGGATCTGTGGTAACAATCTAGCTATATTTAGATAGCTTTGTGCAGTTTAAGAAGGATCTGTGGTAACAATCTAGCTATATTTAGATAGCTTTGTGCAGTTTAAGAAGGATCTGTGGTAACAATCTAGCTATATTTAGATAGCTTTGTGCAGTTTAAGAAGGATCTGTGGTAACAAACTAGCTATATTTAGATGGCTTTGTGCAGTTTAAGAAGGACCTGTGGTAACTATCTAGCTATATTTAGATAGCTTTGTGCAGTTTAAGAAGGATCTGTGGTAACAATCTAGCTATATTTAGATAGCTTTGTGCAGTTTAAGAAGGATCTGTGGTAACAATCTAGCTATATTTAGATAGCTTTGTGCAGTTTAAGAAGGATCTGTGGTAACAATCTAGCTATATTTAGATAGCTTTGTGCAGTTTAAGAAGGATCTGTGGTAACAATCTAGCTATATTTAGATAGCTTTGTGCAGTTTAAGAAGGATCTGTGGTAACAATCTAGCTATATTTAGATAGCTTTGTGCAGTTTAAGAAGGATCTGTGGTAACAATCTAGCTATATTTAGATAGCTTTGTGCAGTTTAAGAAGGATCTGTGGTAACAATCTAGCTATATTTAGATAGCTTTGTGCAGTTTAAGAAGGATCTGTGGTAACAATCTAGCTATATTTAGATAGCTTTGTGCAGTTTAAGAAGGATCTGTGGTAACAATCTAGCTATATTTAGATAGCTTTGTGCAGTTTAAGAAGGATCTGTGGTAACAATCTAGCTATATTAGATAGCTTTGTGCAGTTTAAGAAGGATCTGTGGTAACAATCTAGCTATATTTAGATAGCTTTGTGCAGTTTAAGAAGGATCTGTGGTAACAATCTAGCTATATTTAGATAGCTTTGTGCAGTTTAAGAAGGATCTGTGGTAACAATCTAGCTATATTTAGATAGCTTTGTGCAGTTTAAGAAGGATCTGTGGTAACAATCTAGCTATATTTAGATAGCTTTGTGCAGTTTAAGAAGGATCTGTGGTAACAATCTAGCTATATTTAGATAGCTTTGTGCAGTTTAAGAAGGATCTGTGGTAACAATCTAGCTATATTTAGATAGCTTTGTGCAGTTTAAGAAGGATCTGTGGTAACAATCTAGCTATATTTAGATAGCTTTGTAAGGATCTGTGTAAATCTAGCTATATTTAGCTTGTGCAGTTTAAGAAGGACTGTGGTAAATCTAGTATTTAGATAGCTTTGTGCAGTTTAGAGATCTCTGGTAAAATCTACTATATATTAGATAGCTGTTTAAGAAGGATCTGTGGTAACAATCTAGCTATATTTAGATAGCTTTGTGCAGTTTAAGAAGGATCTGTGGTAACTATATTTAGATAGCTTTGTTCAGTTTAAGAAGGATCTGTGGTAACAATCTAGCTATATTTAGATAGCTTTGTGCAGTTTAAGAAGGATCTGTGGTAACAATCTAGCATAATTTAGATAGCTTTGTGCAGTTTAAGAAGGATCTGTGGTAACAATCTAGCTATATTTAGATAGCTTTTGTGCAGTTTAAGATGGATCTGTGGTAACAATCTAGCTATATTTAGATAGCTTTGTGCAGTTTAAGAAGGATCTGTGGTAACAATCTAGCTATATTTAGATAGCTTTGTGCAGTTTAAGAAGGATCTGTGGTAACAATCTAGCTATATTTAGATAGCTTTGTGCAGTTTAAGGAGGATCTGTGGTAACAATCTAGCTATATTTAGATAGCTTTTTTGCAGTTTAAGAAGGATCTGTGGTAACAATCTAGCTATATTTAGATAGCTTTGTGCAGTTTAAGAAGGATCTGTGGTAACAATCTAGCTATATTTAGATAGCAGTTTAAGAAGGATCTGTGGTAACAATCTAGCTATATTTAGATAGCTTTGTGCAGTTTAAGAAGGATCTGTGGTAACAATTTAGCTATATTTAGATAGCTTTGTGCAGTTTAAGAAGGATCTGTGGTAACAATCTATATTTAGATAGCTTGATAGCTTTGCAGTTAGAAATTGTGGTAACAGCTAGCTATATTTAGATAGGGCTTTGTGATTTTTAAGGATCTGTGGTAGCTATATTTAGATAGTTGTGCAGTTTAAGAAGGATCTGTGGTAACAATCTAGCTATATTAGATAGCTTGGTGCTTTAAGATATTTGGTAAACAATCATAGCTATATTTTAATATTGTGCAGTTTAAGAAGGGTGGTAACAATCTAGCTATATTTAGATAGTGTAGCTATACAGCTTTGTGCAGTTTAAGAAGGTGGTAACAATCTAGCTATATTTAGATAGCTTTGTGCAGTTTACAGGATCTGGTAAATCTAGCTTATTTAGATAGCTTTTGCAGTTTAAGAAGGATCTGTGGTAACAATCTAGCTATATTTGATAGCTTGTGCAGTTTAAGAAGGATCTGTGGTAACAATCTAGCTATATTTAGATAGCTTTGTGCAGTTTAAGAAGGATCTGTGTAACAATCTAGCTATATTTAGATAGCTTTGTGCAGTTTAAGATGGATCTGTGGTAACAATCTAGCTATATTTAGATAGCTTTGTGCAGTTTAAGATGGATCTGTGGTAACAATCTAGCTATATTTAGATAGCTTTGTGCATTTAAAGAAGGATCTGTGGTAACAATCTAGCTATATTTGTGCAGTTTAAGAAGTATCTCTGGTAACAATCTAGCTATATTTAGATAGCTTTGTGTAGTTTAAGAAGGATCTGTGGTAACAATCTAGCTATATTTAGATAGCTTTGTGCAGTTTAAGAAGGATCTGTGGTAACAATCTAGCTATATTTAGATAGCTTTGTGCAGTTTAAGAAGGATCTGTGGTAACAATCTAGCTATATTTAGATAGCTTTGTGCAGTTTAAGAAGGATCTGTGGTAACAATCTAGCTATATTTAGATAGCTTTGTGCAGTTTAAGAAGGATCTGTGGTAACAATCTAGCTATATTTAGAGAGCTTTGTGCAGTTTAAGAAGGATCTGTGGTAACAATCTAGCTATATTTAGATAGCTTTGTGCAGTTTAAGAAGGATCTGTGGTAACAATCTAGCTATATTTAGATAGCTTTGTGCAGTTTAAGAAGGATCTGTGGTAACAATCTAGCTATATTTAGATAGCTTTGTGCAGTTTAACCCTGACTAGGTACGCATCGTTTTCACTGTTGTTTTAGGTACGCTAGGGTCGTTTCCGTCCAGTGACTCTAAAAATCCATTACACCGAAACTAAGAACCATTATTTCGATTTCGCTATTGCTAAGCTTACTTAAACTATCCCTTAAGACTATGTGAAGGTCTAATAAAAAAATATTAATTTGTATTTGTTTTTATTGATTTTAGTACAAAATTATTGCTTTGAAAAAATAAAATATAATTAAAAAATATAGAATCTATACTTAGAATAGGTTGAGGTCAATCCCGTCCTTAGCACTTGTAGGGTGATCCTGGAGGATACTGAGGTACGAATCACAGCCTTGTAAGTAGCAACAGAGCAGAGCTAGAACAAAAATGGCAAGATGTTAATTTTTCGACGATAAAATAAAAAATAAATAAATCAAAAATCCATCAAGGCTGTAAATTTTGAGGAATTGTTATGTAATTAGCATGACTGTATCCCCAAACTATATATAACATCCTAAACATAGAAAACCCCATATTATATAGGTATAAATGAGTATCAGGTAATTAAAGGTACAGAAAAAAAGCTGGCGGGTGCCCAACCCCGAAATGGCGGGTGCCCAACCCCGAAAAGGGTTGAAATAGGGGAGCTAAAATCCCCCCGAAAGGCGGCTTTCTAGGGCCTTTCCTAGCTGATGCTGAGAGGATTTTGGGTTTAGTTTTCATGTGGTGATGGGCTGGTCTATCAGCAGTGAAATCTCAGTCTCTGCCATACCCCTCCTTCCCCACTGTTCCTCTCCTTCATATATATATTTCCCTGGATCTCAAGTGACGGCGTCTCTAACGGGATTGACCTCCCAATCATTAGCCAAACGATTGGAAGCCAAAGCGTCACATTTTTCCCTTGCCCCTCAACTTTCTCTTCATAATTGCTGAGGGACACGGGGCCCTGGGTGGGGCTTTGGTTTCCCGGGCGTTTCCGCACCCTCCTCAGCTCCCCGCCATGGAGTGGCTTCGGTCACCCAGGCTTTATTGTGGTCGGCACGGGAGGATAAGTTCTGTGGGGGTGCTCGGTTATGGCCTTGGCCTTGCTCGGGGCCTTGGGGCTGTTCGGCCAGGCAGCTTGGGGAAGAACAACAACAACAACAACAGAAAAAAGTAAATACAGGTAATTGCAGGTAATTAAACTATAAAAAAGTAAGTACATTTAATTGCAGGAACGTTTCAGGTAAGTAAATGTAATTGCAAGGTAGGTAGCAATACAAATTTATCTGGTAAGTAAAGATAAAACATATATAATAAATAATAATTACAGGTAACAGGTAATTGCAGGTAAGTAAATGTACTTGCAAGGTAGGTATCAATCACAAATGATCTGGTAAGTACAGGTAAACAAAATAAAATATAGTATGTACAGGTAAGTGCAGGTAAGTATCATGTAAGTAAATGTAATTGCAAGGTAGGTACAACAAAATAAGTACCTGGTAAGTAAAGGTAAACATTTGGAAACACAGCATCAATCTGTTAGTTCACACATGTACACAATATATTTCCTTAAGTTACCACAAAGTATCATAAAGTTACTGCAATTACATAATCCTCTATATAATTAAATATATAAGTTTTGAAACTAAAAAAAAGTCACTTACCAAGTACGCTGGTCCCGGATTGGAGACCGAAAATGCTGGCCAAGGCCACTGGGAGGAGAGAGCGGGACAGACGTCTGCACACTCCCACAGCACTAGGTAGACTACTGGACGAGAATGGTACCTCCTGGCTCCAACAAAGGTTGCGCAATATCTGATAACAGTTTCTGCGCATGGCGTGGGCCCAAAGCGACCCCTGCGTGCCTATTCAGGAGAAGGATCTGTGGTAACAATCTAGCTATATTTAGATAGCTTTGTGCAGTTTAAGAAGGATCTGTGGTAACAATCTAGCTATATTTAGATAGCTTTGTGCAGTTTAAGAAGGATCTGTGGTAACAATCTAGCTATATTTAGATAGCTTTGTGCAGTTTAAGAAGGATCTGTGGTAACAATCTAGCTATATTTAGATAGCTTTGTGCAGTTTAAGAAGGATCTGTGGTAACAATCTAGCTATATTTAGATAGCTTTGTGCAGTTAAGAAGGATCTGTGGTAACAATCTAGCTATATTTAGATAGCTTTGTGCAGTTTAAGATGGATCTGTGGTAACAATCTAGCTATATTTAGATAGCTTTGTGCAGTTTAAGAAGGATCTGTGGTAACAATCTAGCTATATTTAGATAGCTTTGTGCAGTTTAAGAAGGATCTGTGGTAACAATCTAGCTATATTTAGATAGCTTTGTGCAGTTTAAGAAGGATCTGTGGTAACAATCTAGCTATATTTAGATAGCTTTGTGCAGTTTAAGAAGGATCTGTGGTAACAATCTAGCTATATTTAGATAGCTTTGTGCAGTTTAAGAAGGATCTGTGGTAACAATCTAGCTATATTTAGATAGCTTTGTGCAGTTTAAGAAGGATGTGGTAACAATCTAGCTATAATTATTTAGATAGCTTTGTGCAGTTTAAGAAGGATCTGTGGTAACAATCTAGCTATATTTAGATAGCTTTGTGCAGTTTAAGAAGGATCTGTGGTAACAATCTAGCTATATTTAGATAGCTTTGTGCAGTTTAAGAAGGATCTGTGGTAACAATCTAGCTATATTTAGATAGCTTTGTGCAGTTTAAGAAGGATCTGTGGTAACAATCTAGCTATATTTAGATAGCTTTGTGCAGTTTAAGAAGGATCTGTGGTAACAATCTAGCTATATTTAGATAGCTTTGTGCAGTTTAAGAAGGATCTGTGGTAACAATCTAGCTATATTTAGATAGCTTTGTGCAGTTTAAGAAGGATCTGTGGTAACAATCTAGCTATATTTAGATAGCTTTGTGCAGTTTAAGAAGGATCTGTGGTAACAATCTAGCTATATTTAGATAGCTTTGTGCAGTTTAAGAAGGATCTGTGGTAACAATCTAGCTATATTTAGATAGCTTTGTGCAGTTTAAGAAGGATCTGTGGTAACAATCTAGCTATATTTAGATAGCTTTGTGCAGTTTAAGAAGGATCTGTGGTAACAATCTAACAATATTTAGATAGCTTTGTGCAGTTTAAGAAGGATCTGTGGTAACAATCTAGCTATATTTAGATAGCTTTGTGCAGTTTAAGAAGGATCTGTTGTAACAATCTAGCTACATTTAGATAGCTTTGTGCAGTTTAAGAAGGCTCTGTGGTAACAATCTAGCTATATTTAGATAGGTTTGTGCAGTTTAAGAAGGATCTGTGGTAACAATCTAGCTATATTTAGATAGCTTTGTGCAGTTTAAGAAGGATCTGTGGTAACAATCTAGCTATATTTAGATAGCTTTGTGCAGTTTAAGAAGGATCTGTGGTAACAATCTAGCTATATTTAGATAGCTTTGTGCAGTTTAAGAAGGATCTGTGGCAACAATCTAGCTATATTTAGATAGCTTTGTGCAGTTTAAGAAGGATCTGTGGTAACAATCTAGCTATATTTAGATAGCTTTGTGCAGTTTAAGAAGGATCTGTGGTAACAATCTAGCTATAATTAGATAGCTTTGTGAAGTTTAAGATGGATCTGTGGTAACAATCTAGCTATATTTAGATAGCTTTGTGCAGTTTAAGAAGGATCTGTGGTAACAATCTAGCTATATTTAGATAGCTTTGTGCAGTTTAAGAAGGATCTGTGGTAACAATCTAGCTATATTTAGATAGCTTTGTGCTGTTTAACCCTGAATAGGTACGCATCGTTTTCACTGTTGTTTTAGGTACGCTAGGGTCGTTTCCGTCCAGTGACTTTAAATATCCATTACATCGAAACTAAGAACCATTATTTCGATTTCGCTATTGCTAAGCTTACTTAAACTATCCCTTAAGACTATGTGAAGGTCTAATAAAAAAATATTAATTTGTATTTGTTTTTATTGATTTTAGTACAAAATTATTGCTTTGAAAAAATAAAATATAATTAAAAAATATAGAATCTATACTTAGAATAGGTTGAGGTCAATCCCGTCCTTAACACTTGTAGGGTGATCCTGGAGGATACTGAGGTACGAATCACAGCCTTTTAGGTAGCAACAGAGCAGAGCTAGAACAAAAATGGCAAGATGTTAATTTTTCGACGATAAATAACAAAAACAAAATTCTAAAATCCATCAAGGCTGTAAATATTGAGGAATTGTTATGTAATTAGCATGACTGTATCCCCATACTCTATACAACATCCTAAACATAGAAAACCCCATATTATATAAGTATAAATGAGTATCAGGTAATTAAAGGTACAGAAAAAAGTAAATACTGGTAATTGCAGGTAATTAAACTATACAAAAGTAAGTACATTTAATTGTAGGAACGTTTCAGGTAAGTAAATGTAATTGCAAGGTAGGTAGCAATACACATTTTTCTGGTAAGTAAAGATAAAACATATATAATAAATAAAAATTACAGGTAACAGGTAATTGCAGGTAAGTAAATGTAATTGCAAGGTAGGTATCAATCACAAATGATCTGGTAAGTACAGGTAAACAAAATAAAATATAGTATGTACAGGTAAGTGCAGGTAAGTATCATGTAAGTAAATGTAATTGCAAGGTAGGTACAACAAAATAAGTACCTGGTAAGTAAAGGTAAACATTTGGAAACACAGCATCAATCTGTTGGTTCACACATGTACACAATATATTTCCTTAAGTTACCACAAAGTATCATAAAGTTACTGCAATTACATAATCCTCTATATAATTAAATATATAAGTTTTGAAACTAAAAAAAAGTCACTTACCAAGTACGCTGGTCCCGGATTGGAGACCGAAAATGCTGGCCAAGGCCACTGGGAGGAGAGAGCGGGACAGACGTCTGCACACTCCCACAGCACTAGGTAGACTGACTACTGGACGAGAATGGTACCTCCTGGCTCCAACAAAGGTTGCGCAATATCTGATAACAGTTTCTGCGCATGGCGTGGGCCCAAAGCGACCCCTGCGTGCCTATTCAGGAGAAGGATCTGTGGTAACAATCTAGCTATATTTAGATAGCTTTGTGCAGTTTAAGAAGGATCTGTGGTAACAATCTAGCTATATTTAGATAGCTTTGTGCAGTTTAAGAAGGATCTGTGGTAACAATCTAGTTATATTTAGATAGCTTTGTGCAGTTTAAGAAGGATCTGTGGTAACAATCTAGCTATATTTAGATAGCTTTGTGCAGTTTAAGAAGGATCTGTGGTAACAATCTAGCTATATTTAGATAGCTTTGTGCAGTTTAAGATGGATCTGTGGTATCAATCTAGCTATATTTAGATAGCTTTGTGCAGTTTAAGAAGGATCTGTGGTAACAATCTAGCTATATTTAGATAGCTTTGTGCAGTTTAAGAAGGATCTGTGGTAACAATCTAGCTATATTTAGATAGCTTTGTGCAGTTTAAGATGGATCTGTGGTAACAATCTAGCTATATTTAGATAGCTTTGTGCAGTTTAAGAAGGATCTGTGGTAACAATCTAGCTATATTTAGATAGCTTTGTGCAGTTTAAGAAGGATCTGTGGTAACAATCTAGCTATATTTAGATAGCTTTGTGCAGTTTAAGATGGATCTGTGGTAACAATCTAGCTATCTTTAGATAGCTTTGTGCAGTTTAAGAAGGATCTGTGGTAACAATCTAGCTATATTTAGATAGCTTTGTGCAGTTTAAGAAGGATCTGTGGTAACAATCTAGCTATATTTAGATAGCTTTGTGCAGTTTAAGAAGGATCTGTGGTAACAATCTAGCTATATTTAGATAGTTTTGTGCAGTTTAAGAAGGATCTGTGGTAACAATCTAGCTATATTTAGATAGCTTTGTGCAGTTTAAGAAGGATCTGTGGTAACAATCTAGCTATATTTAGATAGCTTTGTGCAGTTTAAGATGGATCTGTGGTAACAATCTAGCTATATTTAGATGGCTTTGTGCAGTTTAAGATGGATCTGTGGTAACAATCTAGCTATATTTAGATAACTTTGTACACTTTAAGATGGATCTGTGGTAACAATCTAGCTATATTTAGATAGCTTTGTGCAGTTTAAGAAGGATCTGTGGTAACAATCTAGCTATATTTAGATAGCTTTTTGCAGTTTAAGAAGGATCTGTGGTAACAATCTAGCTATATTTAGATAGCTTTGTGCAGTTTAAGAAGGATCTGTGTTAACAATCTAGCTATATTTAGATAGCTTTGTGCAGTTTAAGAAGGCTCTGTGGTAACAATCTAGCTATATTTAGATAGCTTTGTGCATTTTAAGAAGGATCTGTGGTAACAATCTAGCTATATTTAGATAGCTTTGTGCAGTTTAAGATGGATCTGTGGTAACAATCTAGCTATATTTAGATAGCTTTGTGCAGTTTAAGAAGGATCTGTGGTAACAATCTAGCTATATTTAGATAGCTTTGTGCAGTTTAAGAAGGATCTGTGGTAACAATCTAGCTATATTTAGATAGCTTTGTGCAGTTTAAGAAGGATCTGTGGTAACAATCTAGCTATAATTAGATAGCTTTGTGCAGTTTAAAGGATCTGTTGTAACAATCTAGCTACATTTAGATAGCTTTGTGCAGTTTAAGAAGGATCTGTGGTAACAATCTAGCTATATTTAGATAGCTTTGTGCAGTTTAAGAAGGATCTGTTGTAACAATCTAGCTATATTTAGATAGCTTTGTGCAGTTTAAGAAGGATCTATGGTAACAATCTAGCTATATATAGATAGCTTTGTGCAGTTAAAGAAGGATCTGTGGTAACAATCTAGCTATATTTAGATAGCTTTGTGCAGTTTAACCCGTGGAGCCCCGGTTAGTTTTGTAATGTTTGCGCACCAGAACCCGGCCGGTTTTCAAAAAATGTTTTTATTCCAGAAACAATAGCGAATGGGTTAGGAATGAAGGAAAAACCACGAAAAACCGCTCAAAAAGCTTAAAAAATGGTCCTACAGAGCCCCCGAAAATGGATTTTACAAGAGTAAAAAATTGAAGGCAATTATCCCAAAAAAACAGGTTATTGCGCGCTCGCGCGCACGCACGTGGACTTTGAGAGTTTTCAACCATCGGCACGGTTGCGTGGGATACGTACACAGTTCCCATACAAATCTGAGCCCTCTTGAGTGGCTACACCTGAGGTCACGGTCGGCGCAATTAGGGTGACGCACCAGGCGCGTCTCTGGGGCTGTGCGTTACATACATCGCCGACGCGTCAGGCGCGTCGCTGGGGCTGTACGGGTTAAGAAGGATCTGTGGTAACAATCTAGCTATATTTAGATAGCTTTGTGCAGTTTAAGAAGGATCTGTGGTAACAATCTAGCTATATTTAGATAGCTTTGTGCAGTTTAAGAAGGATCTGTGGTAACAATCTAGCTATATTTAGAGAGCTTTGTGCAGTTTAAGAAGGATCTGTCGTAACAATCTAGCTATATTTAGATAGCTTTGTGCAGTTTAAGAAGGATCTGTGATAACAATCTAGCTATATTTAGATAGCTTTGTGCAGTTTAAGATGGATCTGTGGTAACAATCTAGCTATATTTAGATAGCTTTGTGCAGTTTAAGATGGATCTGTGGTAACAATCTAGCTATATTTAGATAGCCTTGTGCAGTTTAAGATGGATCTGTGGTAACAATCTAGCTATATTTAGATAGCTTTTTGCAGTTTAAGAAGGATCTGTGGTAACAATCTAGCTATATTTAGATAGCTTTGTGCAGTTTAAGAAGGATCTGTGGTAACAATCTAGCTATATTTAGATAGCTTTGTGCAGTTTAAGATGGATCTGTGGTAACAATCTAGCTATATTTAGATAGCTTTGTGCAGTTTAAGAAAGATCAGTGGTAACAATCTAGCTATATTTAGATAGCTTTGTGCAGTTTAACCCTGAATAGGTACGCATCGTTTTCACTGTTGTTTTAAGGTAGGTTCACGCATAGGCGAGTCGGAGCGCGAGACCAACGCGAGTCACACTCGCCGCATATCGCCGTGGATGGAGCCCGAACCCAACGCGAGTAGCAGCTGATGCGAGTAAACACGCATATAACACGAATATAACACGAGTTTACATGAGTTTACATGAGTTTACACGAGTTCACAGGAGTTTACGCGGGAGTCGGCGAGTGTAACACGACCCCAACACGCACCGCCAAAATTTGAAAAATAACGGTCAAATTCCAGGGTACGAATAGTGCGATTCTACACGAGTCTACACGAGTGTCACAGGAGTTTACACGAGTTTACATGAGTTTACACGAGATGCACGCGAGTCTATAGGAAGTTAACAGGAGTGTATGGGAGTCTAACATGAGTGTGTGCGAGTGTTGGCGAGTGTCAGGATACGTATATAAAGAGGCCCCCACTGGCACCATTGTTCACAGCTCGCAACACCACCACGGACGGACGTTACTCTGCAGGATACAGCCCAACCCCCCCACCCACCCACCCACCCTCACACCATGTCCATCAGGAGGCGGAGAGCGGCAGCTGTGCTCGTACTGCAGATGCAGATGCGTCTCCTAGACCTAGAGGAGCTGGAGGAGAAGGAGGCTGAAGAAAGACGTCAAGGGGAAAGGCCACGAAGGAGAGTTTGGGCAAGGAGCTGACTACTGAGACGGCCACAGTTCGGTGTGTACGAACAACTTATGGAGGAGCTTGAGAGAGAAGAACCCAAAGGATTCCGGAACTTCTTACGTGTGGACGTCCACATGTTTAGGGAGTTGGTGGCACGTGTCGGGCCTAGGGTAGAGAAGCAGGACACCTTCTGGAGGGAGGCTTTGTCACCTGGGCTGAGGATTGCAATCACACTCCGCTACCTGGCCACTGGTGACTCATATCGTAGCCTACAGTACGCGTTCCGTGTGGCCCGGAACACCATCTCCCTCATTGTGCCTGCAACATACGAAGCCATCATTGCAGAATACCAGGAGGTTATACGTTGCCCCAGGACACCGGCGGAGTGGAAGGTGGTTGCCAGTGAGTTTGCCAAGCGCTGGGATTTCCCACATACCGTTGGTGCCATCGATGGAAAGCACTGCGCCATCAAATGCCCTCCAAATGCCGGTACAGAATTCTACAACTACAAAGGCTTCCACTCCATCGTGCTCATGGCTATTGTAGACGCCGACTACAAGTTCCTCTACTGTTACGTGGGTAATCATGGTAGCTGCTCAGATGGTGGGGTCTTTATAAGAACCAATATCAGAGCAGCATTGGATGGGTGCATCCTGGGACTCCCTGCTGCCGAACCCCTGCCCAACGACGACACACCTGTTCCCTACTTCCTGGTGGGTGATGACGCCTTCCCCATGCGAAGGTGGTTGATGAAGCCACACTCTACCCGGCGACTGACTGTACCTGAACGGATCTTCAACTACAGACTCTCCCGGGCTCGCAGAGTTGTTGAGAACGCCTTTGGCATCATGGCATCCAGGTATGTGTATGATTATGTGACATGTTTGACCACAAATACAGGTATCGGTGATGGCACCCTACTAATGTGAAGTATACTAGTCAGGTATTAACTATACATGCTCGTAACCATTCTCCCTATAATTGATATGGATTAATACATCTCCCCCACATCCACAGAGTGTGAGTCGTCCACATCTGCAAGTCGAGTTTTAACTATACATGATCCTAACCATTATTTCCCTATTTAATATGAATTATACTATTCAGTGTTTAAATATACATGTTCTTTCTCTCCCTAATTCAGGTTCAGGTGCCTCCTCCACAGCATTGCCCTCCACCCGTCCCGTGTTGAGTTTGTGGTGATGGCGTGCTGCTGCATGCATAACCTTATGCGAATGAGGTACCCTAATCACCACGCCAACCTAGCGGACGAGGAGGACCCTGAGATGCATGCTATCATCCCTGGGCGTTGGAGGGAGGTGCGGGACAGGCTGAATCCCCTCCAGAGACTATCCGGGAATGTCGTGACAGCCCAGGCCAAGAGGCAACGCCAGCACCTCACCGACTACTGCTCATCACCCAGGGGCAGTGTCCCCTGGCAGAACGACCTCATATAAAGGTATGTATCCATATGTTGCCATTGCTTTCATTAATATTTGTGTAGTTTAGATATTTATATTATGTTGTTAATCATGTTGTAAATCAATTCAACCTCATTAATATATATTCTCTATTTGTTATTCGCTTTTTATAAAGTCTCATATATTATGGTGTTCACCTTTTCCTATGTCGTTTCATAATGTTTAATATATTATATTTAATTTCTTTTATTTATTTATATTTCATGTTGGATATAAATCTGTATATTATTTGTCATCATATATCCTTTGCATATATTCCACATAAATAGTTATATTAATAACTATTATTCCAGAAACCTATTTCATTCATATTATATGGTATTTGTTCTCTCTTCGTTATTGATGTTAATATCAATATTATTTATAACACAACTTGAATTCATATTAACTTATATTTTTTCTCTGTTGACCAGTCATTTCCATGTTTATAAAAGGAACCTTTGTTGAGAATTTTAACAGATAAACTCTAATAATATATTTTGGATCCAAAACAACAGATGGAGGCACATAGTTTATTTTCATCAGAAACATAGACATATAGCATGTTAATATATAGCCGAAAGTAATATAGTATGTAAATATATAGCAGAAAGTATGAAAATAATAAGAGATATTCATTTTATGTGTAGACATAGTATTACATATATTCGTCATTCCCATCACTGGGGGGCTTATGACTTTATTATTATACACAAAGGTTTCACACATTTTCGTCATCCCCAGGCCTGGGGGTGTTGACTTGGGTGTTCAACCTTGTTTATAGGAAGTTCCCTGGTGTTGGCGGCCTACTAGTAGCTGGGCTTGAGGGAACCGCTGTTGCAATGTTGGCGCCATGTGTAGGGGTAAGCGACCCCGCCCACCATTCATGTATATGTGCAGGAGACCTGAATGGCGTACCCGCCATCAGCTCTGAGAATGATGGGGTTGTGAAGGCTCCTGGCATGCGTGACGGTCCTGGCTGGGGTTGCATCTGTGGTGGTGTGGTGTGCAGCTGCGGGGGGCCTGGTGGTGTGGTGTTCAACTGCGGGGAGCCTGGTGGTGTGGTGTGCAACTGCGGGGGGTTTGCTGGTATCGCCATCTGGGGTGACGTGGAGAGGGTGACCTCATCCCTGGCCTGAAGGACTTGCTGCATTATCCTCCGTGACAATACCTCCCCTACAGCGTCAGGGAGCCTCTCGAGCTGCTGCTCCAAGTACCCCACGAACTGTCCATACTTGGTCTCCTTCCCAGCCAGGGATGTCACCAGGTGTGACATGTCCTCCCGCATCGCCTCCCGCGTCGCACTCAGCTGTAGAAAAAAGAGTATGCATGTTAAAGACCTTTTGTACTTATAAAATAATACATACATGTCATGGTAAGTTATGATAATAACCTTTTTATGTTTTTCAACCCCGGATGCATATGTCTTCCTCTACAGGAATTGTTTGCGGTTTGCAGCGTACACGAACATAGGATATATATAATACTCTCGTAATGACTAATATACTCTCGTAATTACATATGTTAAATGTTTTCATATTTACCTCCACAGGTGAGACTGCCTCTACAGACTTCCGCCGCTTGTTCTGGCTGCTGGACCTCGCAGTGGGAGTTGTGTTGGTTGGAGGAGGCATGGCAGTGTCCTCTCCATCACTCTCCTCATCGCCATTCACCTCCACATTCACATCCGGCGAGACGTCCACGGTCGGGTTTGGAAACTGAAACACAAAAACATTAATATATCCTATATAAATAAGACCTTTAACCTATTTTAGTATATTTAAATATATGTACCTTGACAATATAAATAAATATAAGAAAATACATTTTATGTTTACATGAAGCCTTCCATTATAAATGTATGAATTCAAGTATATTATATGCACAAGATAAGCATGATATTAACAGCCATGAATTAATATATGTATAAAATCATATATATATGCACAAGATAAGCATGTTATTAACAGACATTAATAGCCTAGGTATACATGGTTAAATAATATTTTCCAAATGTGATTTCGAACAGTTCTTTAAGTATATATTGTTTTCACACATATTAGGTATGTTTATATTAGTTCTAACCTTAGCTGTGACCTTGGTCTTTACGCGGGAGATGTGCCCTTTGAGGAAGGCAAACTTCTGCATGATCCAGGTGTCCCTCTCTGATAGTGGCTTGCCCTCGAATGTCCCAGGTGTTCCCGATCCACTCTTCATATCGCTCAGCTTTGAGTACCTGGACCGCATATTCCGGACCCAATGGGCCAGATTAGCGCCTGTGTAAAGAATAATATTTATTAAGCAAGGCCCCTTTATATATATGATTTATATCCGTAATTTAACAGGCCAAACATGGGTTGATAATACATTATTAGTTAATGCTGTTAAATACAAACGTAGAGGGATGTATATGATACTGGCAACACACATACATATAAGCCAATTTAGCAAACTTTAACATAATAGTATTTATGTATTTCACGTATAAAACACAAGGAATCAAACCAAGAACACAACAGCAAGGTATTCAATCACTTATTTACAATTAATATATCATGGTGCATGTTTGGTTGTGGGTATACACTTACCTGTGACATTAACACCCAGGGTAGCAGCCTTATCGTCGTAGGCGCGGAGTTTCCTGCGCGTATCTTTGTAGGCCTTGCTACGCTTCATATATAACATGGGGGTGTCCTTCACCCACTTGGTCAGCATGTCCTCAGTCTCGTCGCTCAAGATCACCCTTTTCAACTTATTTTTCTTAATGGCGCCATAACGAACAGGGCCCGCGCTGCCAGGGGGGTCAGGGGTATCATCATCACTGTCACTGAGGCTACCTTGGGTGTCCTGACTGGTCTGAGTATCCTGACTGGTCTGAGAATCCTGGCTGGGCCCAGTATCTTGGCTGTCGTCCGCTCCTGCAGTACAGAGGAGGTCATGGATATACTGTACAACACTGACAGCCCTGATAGTGACACTGACTCAGCATTGGACGAGTCTGGGGACGAGTATGCCCCTTCGCATGCCGAAATAAGAGAGCTAGAGGAAGAGCTTGCTCAGATTCCTGTCAGGCGGCGACGGCGTTCGTCACAAAGACAGCAAGGGGCAAGTGCACCTCCCCGCCGCCCACTTCCCCAAGACCCCATTGAATCCTCAGAAAGTGGGGAAGAGGTTGTTGTTCCAGATGAACCTGCTGACCCTCAAAATTACGTTCGTGTACCTGCGGAAGAACGAAGGGGATTGAAGAGAAGAAGGGTCGAGTCTGGGAGTGAAGAGGAGGTACCCCCACAACCCCGCCTGCCTTCTCCCCCACCTCGCAAAATCTCCCCACTCAAGAAAAATACCCCGGGGAGGTTCTATGGCCGTCATAAACATAGTGACGAACAACAACGTGATGATGGACAAATGGAACAATCTGGTGATGGACAAATGGAACAACGTGGTGATGGACAAAGGGAACAACGTGGTGCGAGACAAGGGCAGTCACGTGACCCAAAACGCTCCCTCTTCCCTCCCGACCCAGAGCACGCGGGGGGGGGGGATGAGTCACCACCACCACCACCACCACTACCAGACTCTCCGCCTCGCCATTCTTCCCCCCCCACTATCACCTTCCTGCTCCATCCCGTACACCCCCCCACGAATGTCTCCCTCACCTGAACCAGGCCCCTCCCGCGCCACTGCATTACCACCTGCCTCTCCACAATGCCCCAACCTGCCCCAACGCCCTGCAAGCACACGACGTGGGCATGTCATATCTCGCGGGCGTGCCACCCGCGGCCGATTGCAGAAGGTGAGGCAAATAAGACGCCCCAGCAACGACTCGAGCTCTAGATCTAGCTCTCGATCAAGTTCGAGGTCTAGCTCCAGACCCAGGTCCACCTCCCGCCCACGCCGCCCACGCTCCACCCGCACCCGCCCGACCCGCCCCGGTGCCCCTGACGATGACCCTGATGAGCCCGATGCCCCATCTAGCGACGACGAAGGCGCTGATAGGTGGGATTGGGTGGATTGGGAGAACTATCTACCAGGACAATTCCACTTTGTGGGGGCAGCTGAGGCCGGCCCTACCATGCCCAATCGTGGACCTGATACCACAAGACTGGGTGTTTTTCTGCAGTTCTTCACTGCCAACCTTGTCGCCTTGATTGTTGACCAGACGACCTGGTACAACTATTATTTTATGGCAGGGAAGGAGCAGAAGAGGAACTCGGCACGTCTCTCATGGGTGGATTTGTCTTCCGATGAGTTCTACGCATTCCTGGCACTGGTCATCCTGATGGGGATCACCAAGAAGACGTCTCTCAGGAAGTACTGGTCATGTGATTCCCTCATCGCAACCCCCTTCTTTGGGAAAGTCATGAGCAGGAATAGATTCACGGCAATCATGGGAAACCTGCACTTTATTGATAGCCTGGCAAGCCACACCAGGAACCAGGAACGCCCCAGGAATACCAAAGACCCGATGGAGAGGATAAGACCCATATTTGAATACCTGAAAACTAAGTTTGCAGCCTCCTTCAAAACCTCACCAAAAACTCATCATTGATGAGAGTCTGGTGCTGTGGAGGGGGAATATTAGCATCCGACAGTACATCCCCAGCAAACGTCACCGTTATGGCCTGAAACTGTTCGTGATGTGCGACTGCAAAACCGGCTACATCCAGGACATCATCCTCTACATGGGCAAGGTCACTGAACTGGTGGAGGAGAGGACATATGGGATATCTGGGGCCGTTGTCATCACCATGTTGGAGGGATATTTGGACAGGGGCCACATCTTGTACCTCGACAACTGGTAGCACCAGCCCTTCCCTTGCCAATTTCCTGTACAGCAGAAACACTGGCGTCTGTGGCACCGTCAGGAGGAATCGTGTGTACATGCCAGAGCTACCCAAAAGGCGGGAGAAGGGCTCCATCATCCACCTCCAGGCAAATAATATCTTGATGCTCTCGTGGATGGACAATCGTGACGTCAATGTCCTCACCAGTATCCACCTGCCCCCGCTTAGAGGACACCAAACGCCGTGATAGAGCCACAGGTGAGGCGGTCAAAAAACCAGTTGCAATCGTTGATTACAACATCAACATGCGGCTGGTTGACAAGTCAGACTCTGTCATATCGTCGGTCGAGTGTGCCAGGAAGATGATGAGGTGGTATAAAAAACTATTTTTCCACCTACTCGACCTCACCCTCTACAACTGCCACATCCAATATCATGAAATCACAGGTGAAGTTGAGACGATGGAGTCGTACTGCATCGAACTTGCACGGGAGCTTTTGTTCTTCTTCAGGGATGGTCCACCCCGCCAGCAACGCCCCGCAGCTCGTTTTCAAGCACATCTGGAAGTCAGATTGTGTTGTTGTTGTTGTTGTTGTTGTTCCCCATGCTGCCTGGCCAAACAGCCTCAAGGCCCTGAGCAAGGCCAAGGCCATAACCGAGCGCCCCCACAGAACCCTCCCTGCCGACCACAATAAAGCCTGGGTGACCGAAGCCACTCCATGGCGGGGAGCTGAGGAGGGTGCGGAAACGCCCGGGAAACCAAAGACCCACCCAGGGCCCTGTGCCCCTCAGCAATTATGAAGAGAAAGTTGAGGGGCAAAGGATAAATGTGACGCTTTGGCTTCCAATCTTGGTAGATTGGGAGGTCAATCCACGGAAGAGACCCAGTCACTTGAGATCTAGAAAATATATAAGTAAAATGAACAGTCAGAGTAAGCTATGGGTATGGCAGAGATCACTCAGTTCTCACTCTCATCACCACCCATCACCACCGTCAGATTATGTAGCAGTTCTTTATTGATCGCTCACCCCTGCCGTTAGCCAGACGTTATCGTTTGTAGCCCCCTGCTCACCACGGGAAGGTGAAAGTAGAATTTTGAAGCAGGATATTTTTCTTCTTCTTTATTGATCACGCTTTTCACTCATCTCTTCCGTAAAACATAGTTAATATAGTCCTTATGCGTTTTTCACTAATCTCTTCCGTAACAATAGTTAAAATAGTCCTTTATTGATATTAAAATTAATACAAACCACTCAAATTTACATGTTTGTTCTTGTTGTGAAACGGAAACCAACACATTTCATATAATTGCGTCTGCTTATTTCCCCTGAATTATATTTGTTGTACTGTGAAATGGCATACTCAGTCCTGTCTCGGTCAACTTTGAGTGTAATTGCTGGTTGACCGATACTCCTTATCTTAACATACACTAATGGAATATAATGTCCATTACATAAGCCATGTATGGTGTATAGTTGATAGAAGAAATTTGGACAACTCTTGAAAGTCCCATCAACGAAGATCTCCTTAGCAAAGTTCACCAGAAATGCAAGATAAATTGTACTGTACATGAAAGGATAAAATTCCAGTTTCTGGATTATTTTATAAATATATAGGTCATATATCACCAGATTGTAGTGCATTATCAGAAAACGTATGCATTTCCGTTCTAATGAGCTTAGAAGGTCTTGCAGTCATGTCATCTCTCGCCTTCCGTTTCACTTGTGCACGCAGTTGCTGTCTTTTAAGTATTCTTTCATCTTTGTCATGGTTATGTTCCAATTGTACCGGAACAATGGAAGTCATAGTGCTGTCTGTTTTAAGTCTACCGTATATTCTTTCCTCCGTGGCACCATGGGCTGACTGACTTGCTCCAACAACTATCTGTGCTATCATCGTGTGAAGCAATATGAGACACCGAACGATAATTAATGACATAGCGAGTATACTGGAATAACCTTGCCTCGCTTTTGATGGTTGTTTCAGCCAGAAATTAGAACACAGTCACTTTTTGGAATCCGCACATTTGTAATGCGCCCCCCCCCCCCCCCCCCCCCCCCGCAAACTGGATCTTCCGGCTCGATAGTGTCTCGTCCCTACAGCTTCTTCCTTTCAAACTTGATCCTCCAAGGTATGACCAATACTGTCACACGGAGGCCCTCCTTTCTTGAAGACTCCCTGCTGTGGTTTTAGTTGAGGAACCACCGAAATCCGCTGCACATTCAATGGGACGAACTCGATCACGCTCCGAACTTGTAGTGCACGTCGGCGCGATGAAGTACTAGCTGCCAGGTTTGCCAGCCAATCTGCTACACTCTTGCCAGCCGTAATAAGTTAAATTATTTAATATTCAGACTATCAGTGACTTGAATTAAATACTTAGTAGCGTTTGCGGTCAAATTACAGACCCGTGGGTGTTGCCTGGGTTTACAGGACCAATGCAAGCCACCATATCATGGTTGCTAAAAGGTTAGAGTTAAATCTTGATTAACCCGGGAACTGCGGGGAGACTCTTAAGAGTTCCCCCGGCGGACTGCGGGGAGACTCTTATGAGTGAGTGAAAAAAAAAATCAACTTCTGACATCGATTTTTTTTTTTTTTTTTTTTTTTTTTTTTTTAGGCCCCTGGGCCATGCAAAATCTCAGTCCTCTACCTCCCCTCCTTCCCCACTTTCCTCCTCTCCTTCAGTTATCACCTATTTTCCCTGTTATTCCCTTATTCTGAGGTATATTTTCGTGCTAACATTAGTGAGTTGCAAGCAGGGTGTTGTCATCACTGATGGCAAGCGAGTGCAAGAGAGAGAGAGAGAGTATCGATCGACTGTGTCTCAGTGGCCTTGGGGGAAATTGGCGGGAAAGCAGCTTGCCTCACCCATACATTATACAACTCGCGGGCTATATCTCCAATTTTGACCATCCAAACGCTGTTTTCACTCGTTTTATTGTTGTTTCAGGTTAATACCTTTATAATCAACCCATAATAGGCGCATATGGATAAGTATTAATGCTATTAATGGCACAATGAATATTTTAGTGACGGAAACACCTCAAATACGTCAGCACAGGGGGACGTTTCCAATTACCCCCATGCGCACTTCAGAGGTTAAGTAACTCTACTAGAACTGCCACCATCTCGCTCATGAGGGAAATAATAATTAATAAATGTATAATTAGTAACAGGCCTTACAGATATAATATAAGGATACTGAAACTTGAGTAAATTCACATTTGCTTTAATGAATAATAATTTAAGACTTATTCAGAAGTACTATACACTCAACACTCTGTTATCACGCCTTATTGGTGCCTAATTAGTGCCGCTATAACGAGAATCATGACAATGGAACTTAATAACTTATAGGGAAAAATAAGATGGTTCCCAGGTCCCAACTTTTCGCCTCCAGATTCGTCCAAACAGTCACCCAAGTACCTATTTCTCCCCTTAAATAAGCCTACATCCAATAAATATATATTGAAAATATTTTAAAATACATATTATGAGGATATTACTTACCACATAGACTTTATTTGAAAACATAATCATATTTAGCATATGCCTAGCCTTACCCATCGTCGTTTCCGTGGCTTTCGTCAGGCGTTTGACTTGACTTGACTGTGTTTTTATGGTTCCGGGGCTGTCGTGAATCCTAGCTGGTATATATACCGTAGTTTGAATTTCCCGGGTTCACGACAGCTGGTTCCTTTTTGTTTATACGCATTACTTTATTTATCTTTGTGGATAAGTATTACTGTGGTTGCACCAATTATATCTTAGTTTATTTTCCCTTATTATTTAATTACGGGGGATGATATAGAACCCTTAAATATATTTATATTGTTACAATAAGAGGGAATCTCAGTACACTTCAGACAGAGACTTCGTCCCGCTCATAACAAACCACCAGTTGCTGCCACATAACAACAGAACTTCACTGATCTACACCTACCGACATGCCCATCACCTAACCTACACTCTTTGCATCACAGCTAAGTTCCTTTAATACTAGAAGTACTTCATAGATATTACTGGGACTTTTTTTTTTTTTTTTTTTTTTTTTCTATATTCCAACTTACTTCCTCTCGGGCATAGGCTGAGAGCCTTAACATTCACCGCCTTACAATGAACAGTGAAGCCCGTGAGGTCTTGTTCCAGTCTAGGGAGTGAGACATGTGAAGCATGTAGAGTACAACGAGCACCTGCCATCTTGCCTTCACATGAGGCACGGTGCTCACTCATGGTCCGAAGCGACCCCATCACTGAAGCCACCTCGTTCCCGTGCTTCACTGTCTCACCCCTTACACTCGGACTCTCACACATACACACACACAGATAGCCTACATATACAATTTAACATGTAAGTCCAACGCCGCCCGGTATCATATTTATAGCCTAGGCCATTTCATCTTTCCAGGTCTAAACATTTAACTTTATATCCGTTTCTCCTCTACCCCCTAGGAATAATATTCAGGATATATTTGGTGCCGTGTGACCAGGATACTGGGCCATCTGTTATATATTGATAAGAATTGGGGGGGGTGTTAAGCCTGACTTGTCTGCCTTTGTGTAGAGCTGGGCGATCCAGTGGACAAATGCCGAGGGGCGCACCGGGGAAGGCTGCAAGGGCAGGGGGCGTTGGCCAAGAGTTTGTGCCATCGTCCGGTTATTACCCTGTACCTTTGAGAAAGGTGGCCTTCTTCGGCCATTCCTATGTGCGGGATTTTCCACTGGATCGTCCAGTGCAGTGCCCTGCTTTTTTTGTTAAACAAATATATAGACCAGGGGCAAGGGTAGACACTGTCAGGCAGACCTCGGCCTGGGATGCGCTCCTAGCCTACAAGCCGGATCTTACGTTCCTGATCCTCGGGGGAAATGATTTGTCCCTGCAAGCTGACCTTCAGGGGGTGGCCCTCGGGCTCCAGTCTTTAGCTGAAGAGATAGAAGAGAGGACTGGGGGTCACTGTCTGGTGGTCAGTCTGGAGTCTAGGGTAAGCCCTAGGGGTATGACTCCCGAGGAGTACAATAGGGCAAAGAATGGTGTGAACCTCCGCTTGCAAGAAATCTCCCATTTACTAAACAAAGGTACTTTGCCATGGGGATGAGTAAGTCCGACTTGTGGGACGGAGTTCATTTAGATGCGCCAGGGAGCCGGAAGGTATTAGATAGGCTACTGGACAGAGCGCATGCCTTCTTTGAGGAGGAGCAGTCGACGCAATAGGCTAGATCTCAAGACTAGGACGACGGCTGCAGCTGTTCCTCCTTCAGAGGAGTCTTGATCCTTCATTCTTTTTCTTTGTAATTTGTTAAAATTTAATATAGCCTAGTAAAGTAAATATTGTAAAGTAGAGTAATGTGACATAAGGTAATTTTCCTTTTCTTTGATCATTTGTAAACTCACAGAGGGCACACGGTCTGCATGCTTCAATTTGCTTGGTTGCTGTCGTCATCAATGTAAGTAGGTTAGCCTAGGCTTAGAATAGATTAGAATAGGTTAGCCTACAGTGACGATTAGTATTGTTGTTCCTTAAGCTTTAGTTACCGTAAACTATTAAGAATGGATGAGAAAATAAAGTCATTGCGGCGGTTCAGGGCCGCCACAAGGGAGGGATTACTAAGCTTACCTCTAATCTGTCTGAATTTATTGAACATGCTGCTACACTGCATGCTGTAAGGGGTGTGAAAATCACTATAGAAAAGGCCCTAGCTGATATCGAGTCGTATAGCATAGAGTTGTATAGCTTATATTCAGATGATCAGTTAGAGGATGAGATGGTGAAAGATATGCAGTATGTTAATCAAGTAAACAGTAAGTTAGCTGAGTTAGATAGTGCTCTACAGACAACCACTACTGGTAGATCTCATGATAGTGCAGCAAGTAGGAAACAGAAGGGTAGCTACCCTTCCTAAATTTGCCAGTTTTTGATGGGGATCCAACACAGTGGGTGGGTTTCTGGGAGCTCTTTGATTGAAGTGTTCACTCCCAAACAGACTTAACTGACATTCAGAAATTTACGTATCAAAAGGGACAACTTAGTGGTGAGGCTCTACAAATTGTTAGTGGATTTAGTTTGGTCGCTGCAAGTTACGAACAGCGGTCACTATATTGAAAAACAGTTATGGTCAAAAGGATCGCATCAAAGCAGCTCACATAGCGAAACTGTGTAATCTCCCGCATCCTAGCCAGGAGGTCAGTGCTCTGAAAGATTTTTCTGCGTCATTTGAGTGTGCGTTAGAGTCATTACGCTCTATGGATGTAACAGTAAGTGAAATGTGTGCAGTACTGTTGCATAATAAACTTCCTAGTGCACTCTCTGAAGTGATTAAGCGTGAATTAAAAGACAACTGGCTGGATGTGGATGAATATGTTCGTGTGTTTAAGACTGAAGTGTGCAATCTAGAAAGTAGACATAATCCACTAGAACAGTTTGGGGCGACTGCCACAGCAGCATATGCAGTGTATCAGAAACCCGATACCAAGCAGAAGTATGGATGTAAGTTGTGTTTAAAGACAGGACATTTTTGGGCAAAGTGTGCAAAATACAAGAACAGTCCCGCCAAGGCCAATAGAGCAAGGCAGTTGAAATTGTGCGTTGGGTGCCTGTCGTCAGAACATGGCAGCCAGGGGTGTACTAACCCTAAAATTAGGCCGTGCCGATTCTGCCAACAGAAACATTTTAATCATTTGTGTCCGACGCCATGCCTTGAACAAACTGGACAACCAGCAGCCCCTGAACCAATAGTGACCATGGCTGTGGCTTCGGGCCGTAATACAGTGTTGTTGCCTACCATTCAGATTCCCTTGACCGACAGAAACGGTCATACCAGTAAAGTAAGAGCTTTGTTGGACCAATGTTCGCAGCGTACCTTCATCTTGCGCTCTGCTTTATCGCAGCTTGATTACGTTAGGGTCAGTAAGGAACAGCTAAAGCTCCAGGGATTTACTGGCTCACTTGGTAGTACTGAGTATTAAATAGTAGAGTTAACCTATCATCACAGAAGAAGGGTGCGTAATTTGAGAGCCGTTGTGGTGGAGGAGTTACCAGTATACAAGCCAGGGAGGGGATTAGAGATGGAGGTAAATGCTATCAAGGCTCGGGGTTACAAATTAGCAGATCCAGGTATCACTGATGGAAATATGATAGGGTTACTGATTGGGGCTGACTTTTATTATCACTTTGTACATTCAGGCTATGTCAGGGAAGGAAGTATAGTTATGTTACCCTCAATTTATGGTTATGCACTGAGTGGCACTTATCAGTCAGATATAGAAGAGACCCATGTAGAGTTAGTCACAGTTCTTAAGTTAGCAGTAGACCCTCTAGTGGAGATACAGGAAGATATTGGCAGGAATTCTCCAGAATTAAAGGATCTGACAGCTCTATGGGACTTGGACCATATTGGTATAAGTCCTAATGAGACTGGTAAGGGTGGGGAGAAAGTCTTAAATAGTTTTCCTGAAACGGTACAGTATTCCGAAGCACAGGGACAGTATATAGTGGAACTGCTGTGGAGAGATAACATAAATAAATTACCTGATAATTTTAAGTTAGCCCTGGGCAGAATGAGAGGCTTGCAGCGTAAGTTTCTAAAGGATCCCAACTACTGTCAACAGTATACAAAGGTTCTGGATAATCAGATAGAAAGGGGGTTTATTGAAAGGGTAGAAAACAGGAATCAACCTGGTCACTACTCACATTCACTACTTGGCTCACCATGGTATTACCAAGGATAGTGTTACTACGCCTGTACGGATAGTGTTTCACTGTTCGGCTAGGATGGACGAGAAGGCGTTCAGTCTGAATGACTGTCTCAATACAGGTCCATCGCTAGTGGCTGACCTCACCCAGGTGCTTCTGCGCTTTAGATGCCATCAATTTGCCTGGGTGGGTGATATTGAGAAAGCATTTCTCATGGTGGGGTTGAGTGAGAAAGATAGGGATGCTACTAGGATTCTGTGGCCAGTTGATCCCTTGGATGTTGCAAGTCCTTACATTGTCTACCGGTTCCGTGCAGTTCTGTTCGGGGCCACCTGTTCCCAGTTCCTCCTTAATGTTACCATTCAAAAACACCTGTCTATGATACAAGAGAACAGTGAAGTAGTTAATAAGCTAAAAATGGGGCTGTATATTGATAACTTACAGGGGACTGGTGATGATGTAAGTGATTTGCAACAACAATGTTGGGATGCCCGTAGAATATTTTCCAGCGCTAACCTGTCTTTACGTGAGTGGGTCACAAATAATGAGAATTTGCGGGAACTGTTGCACCTGAAGGGTATAGCTTCCGCCAAACAAGACGGGGTTAAGGTGCTTGGCGTTGAGTGGCTAACTGATAAGGATATGTTACAGGTTAATTTCCGCGGAAGTAGCCCTGCATTGGTTACAAAACGCGAGGCTCTAAGTCTAACCGCGAGTGTTTTCGATCCTCTAGGAGTGTTGCTACCGGTAACCATCCGGGCGCGGAGGTTCGTACAGGACTTGTGGAGATTAGAGTGTGGGTGGGATGTCCCCATTCCAGATGACATGAGAGCTAACTGGCAGGGTATTTATAACGATATGATAGATAGTACAGGTATCATGTTTCCCCGTCAGGTCACTAATTCTAAGAGGGTTACACTGCACCAATTTAGTTATGCTAGCTCAGTAGCATATGGTGTAGCGGCCTATGCGGTTGGTGATGAGGTGAGTAGATTAGTAATGGCCAAAGCTAAGGTGGTGCCTATTAAGTCCCTCACCATACCTAAGATGGAGTTGACTGCTGTTCTTCTCGCAGCTCGTCTCGCATGTTATATATGTGAGGCCTACGCGGACGAGCTGATTATAGAGAATGTATACTTCTGGTCGGACAGCCAAATAACCCTATGCTGGTTGTCTAGTAAAAAGATTTTGCCTATATATGTTCAAAATAGAATTGATGAGATAAAGTAATTAGTCCCAGGCGCTCATTTTCGTTATGTGTCCACAGAGGACAACCCCAGTGATCTAGTTACCAGAGGGATTTCATATGTGTCCTTAGTTGCTTCTTCGCTTTGGTGGGGAGGGCCCATATGGCTACCTCACCAAATGCTATGGCCTGATCATGGCCCAATAGGGGGCTCAATAGGAGGGGACACCACTGTGGGTTGTAACATGAGTCAAGAAGGAACCCTGTCATTGCCGGTACCGGTTGCCCATACTGCCATATTGAATTGGGACCGGTATGGCTCATATATGAAGTCATGGCATGTAATGGCATGGGTCCTTAGGTTTATTAAGACTCTTAAAGAGAAGACACAAGGGAATTATCAGGCAAAACCGGCATACTTGACGATGCCGGAATTAAGAGCAGCAGAGTCAGCCATGATTAAGGTAGCTCAGAGAGAAGCTTACTCTGAGGAACACCACTAAATGTCAAAAGGACAGGGCACACCAAGCAATACAGTGAAGCAGTTAGGCCTCTATATGGAGGGAGGCATGATACGCTGTAGAGGTAGGCTACACAATTCAGCTTTACATGATAGCGCCAAGTACCCTATCCTTATCCCTAATAAACATCGTATAGCCACTCTCCTTAGTAATTACTGCCACAAAGTGTGTAACCATAGTGGTGTTAGTTATGTTGTAAATTACATAAGGCAAAGATGGTGGATCCCCAAGATTAGACAGGTAGTAAAGAAAGCCTTAAGGGGATATGTCATCTGCAAGAGATTGCAAGGTACATCATACCGTGCTGTACAGGCCCCTCCATTGCCGGAGTTTAGGGTTCAGGAAGTGAGTCCTGTCCAGGTAACGGGGGTTGACTACACAGGTGCCTTGCCAGTCAAAGAGAAGGGGGGTACTGTAAGTAAACTATATGACTGTAGTCTTATTCACCTGTGCAGTTACTAGAGCGGTCCATGTACAGACGGTGTCTAACCTCTCCTGCGAATCATTTTTGCATGCGTTCCGTAGGTTTAGTAGCAGGAGGGGTTACCCTGAGATTATGATGAGTGATAATGCCACCACATTTGTTAGCGGAGCCAGTACATTACGGGAGTTGATGAATGATGCAAGGTTAAGGGGAGGTTTTTAATTCGTTCCCTAGAATTCCATCAATCTTATAATTACACCCCCTAGACCCCCTTTCAAGATAAATTTGTAAATTTTTCGGAAGAAAAATTTCCCGGCTGAAAGCCGGTTCTTCTTAAATTACAGGCTCGCTATCGCTCGCCAGGATAAAATCGACACCTGAATTGCACAAAAGGTCTTAATATGGGGTGAAAGTTCTTAAAATCGCTAAACTAATGGGGCAAACGTTTTATAATATCAAAAGCAATGGGGCTAAACATGAGGGAGAAAGGGGTCAAGAAAAAAATGCCTCAAGTGGAGATCTCCCCTTAAAAGGTACTTTAGCGGAATTCAAGTGCGAGTGGCGGTTTATACCGGCCAGGGCGCCATGGTTCGGTGCCATATGGGGACGGGTCATTGGCAACCTACAGGCTGGCTTGAAGAAGGTACTGGGTCGAGCATTGGTTACCACAGAGGAACTGAATACGGTATTACTGGAGCTCGAGGCCACAGTCAATGATCGCCCGCTTGGCTACAGCAACAGTGATCTTGAAGACCCTCTACCCATCACTCCTTCACAACTGGTTCATGGGAGGCGGATCAGAAGCTTTCCAAGGCGGGTAGTCACGGATGAAGATCTCAAGGACACGACTTGGCGTAACAACGATTCCGTCAACCAACGCTTCCAATATGTTACAAAGCTCTCACATGACCTGCGGAAAAGGTGGAGCACTGATTATTTAATATCACTCAGGTAGCAACATCGTCACTTAATGGTAAAAAGAGGGATAGCATCGCCGCAAGTTGGGGACGTCGTTCTAGTACATGATGACGGCCCCCGACTTTTTTGGCGTATAGGTCGGATAATGAAACTTCTTCGTGGTCCTGACCACGAATGTAGGGTAGTTCAGGTAAAAACAGGAGCCGGTTTGACCACCAGACCGGTGGTTAAGCTATACCCACTAGAGATAGATTTAGAGGTAGTGGATGTCGACAGCAAGCCGAACTCTGATAATATCCTTCCTGCTACTGGAGCGGACCGAGGTGATACCCCTCAGAGGCCGTCACGTCGGGCTGCTTTGGGTTCCTCCCAGTTGTGGCGATCCATGATCGGGACGGGACAATTGTAAATACTTTGTATATAACTGGTGACGGAGTATGTCGTGAATCCTAGCTGGTATATATACCGTAGTTTGAATTTCCCGGGTTCACGACAGCTGGTTCCTTTTTGTTTATACGCATTACTTTATTTATCTTTGTGGATAAGTATTACTGTGGTTGCACCAATTATATCTTAGTTTATTTTCCCTTATTATTTAATCACGGGGGACGATATAGAACCCTTAAAAATATTTATATTGTTACGATAAGAGGGAATCTCAGTACACTTCAGACAGAGACTTCGTCCCGCTCACAACAAACCACCAGTTGCTGCCACATAACAACAGAACTTCACTGATCTACACCTACCGACATGTCCATCACCTAGCCTACACTCTTTGCATCACAGCTAAGTTCCTTTAATACTAGAAGTACTTCATAGATATTACTGGGACTACCACAGATAGCCTACATATACAATTTAACATGTAAGTCAACGCCGACCGGTATCATATTTATAGCCTAGGCCATTTCATCTTTCCAGGTCTAAACATTTAATTTATATCCGTTTCTCCTCTACCACCTAGGAATAATATTCAGGATATATTCAGGTATATCTTTCAGTCTGAATGACTGTCTCAATACAGGTCCATCGCTAGTGGCTGACCTCACCCAGGTGCTTCTGCACTTTAGATGCCATCAATTTGCCTGGGTGAGTGATATTGAGAAAGCATTTCTCATGGTGGGGTTGAGTGAGAAAGATAGGGATGCTACTAGGATTCTGTGGCCAGTTGATCCCTTGGATGTTGCAAGTCCTTACATTGTCTACCGGTTCCGTGCAGTTCTGTTCGGGGCCACCTGTTCCCAGTTCCTCCTTAATGTTACCATTCAAAAACACCTGTCTATGATACAAGAGAACAGTGAAGTAGTTAATAAGCTAAAAATGGGGCTGTATATTGATAACTTACAGGGGACTGGTGATGATGTAAGTGATTTGCAACAACAATGTTGGGATGCCCGTAGAATATTTTCCAGCGCTAACCTGTCTTTACGTGAGTGGGTCACAAATAATGAGAATTTGCGGGAACTGTTGCACCTGAAGGGTATAGCTTCCGCCAAACAAGACGGGGTTAAGGTGCTTGGCGTTGAGTGGCTAACTGATAAGGATATGTTACAGGTTAATTTCCGCGGAAGTAGCCCTGCATTGGTTACAAAACGCGAGGCTCTAAGTCTAACCGCGAGTGTTTTCGATCCTCTAGGAGTGTTGCTACCGGTAACCATCCGGGCGCGGAGGTTCGTACAGGACTTGTGGAGATTAGAGTGTGGGTGGGATGTCCCCATTCCAGATGACATGAGAGCTACCTGGCAGGGTATTTATAACGATATGATAGATAGTACAGGTATCATGTTTCCCCGTCAGGTCACTAATTCCAAGAGGGTTACACTGCACCAATTTAGTGACGCTAGCTCAGTAGCATATGGTGTAGCGGCCTATGCGGTTGGTGATGAGGTGAGTAGGTTAGTAATGGCCAAAGCTAAGGTGGCGCCTATTAAGTCCCTCACCATACCTACGATGGAGTTGACTGCTGTTCTTCTCGCAGCTCGTCTCGCATGTTATATATGTGAGGCCTACGCGGATGAGCTGATTATAGAGAATGTATACCTCTGGTCGGACAGCCAGATAACCCTATGCTGGTTGTCTAGTAAAAAGATTTTGCCTATATATGTTCAAAATAGAGTTGATGAGATAAAGTCATTAGTACCAGGCGCTCATTTTCGTTATGTGTCCACAGAGGACAACCCCAGTGATCTAGTTACCAGAGGGATTTCATATGTGTCCTTAGTTGCTTCTTCGCTTTGGTGGGGAGGGCCCATATGGCTACGTCACCAAATGCTATGGCCTGATCATGGCCCAGTAGGGGGCTCAATAGGAGGGGATTCCACTGTGGGTTGTAACATGAGTCAAGAAGGAACCCTGTCATTGCCGGTACCGGTTGCCCCTACTGCTATATTGAATTGGGACCGGTATGGCTCATATATGAAGTCATGGCATGTAATGGCGTAGGTCCTTAGGTTTATTAAGACTCTTAAAGAGAAGACACAAGGGAATTATCAGGCAAAACCGGCATACTTGACGGTGCCGGAATTAAGAGCAGCAGAGTCAGCCATGATTAAGGTAGCTCAGAGAGAAGCTTACTCTGAGGAACACCACTATTTGTCAAAAGGACAGGGCACACCAAGCAATATAGTGAAGCAGTTAGGCCTCTATATGGAGGGAGGCATGATACGCTGTAGAGGTAGGCTACACAATTCAGCTTTACATGATAGCGCCAAGTACCCTATCCTTATCCCTAATAAACATCGTATAGCCACTCTCCTTAGTAATTACTGCCACAAAGTGTGTAACCATAGTGGTGTTAGTTATGTTGTAAATTACATAAGGCAAAGATGGTGGATCCCCAAGATTAGACAGGTAGTAAAGAAAGCCTTAAGGGGATATGTCATCTGCAAGAGATTGCAAGGTACATCATACCGTGCTGTACAGGCCCCTCCATTGCCGGAGTTTAGGGTTCAGGAAGTGAGTCCTGTCCAGGTAACGGGGGTTGACTACACAGGTGCCTTGCCAGTCAAAGAGAAGGGGGGTACTGTAAGTAAACTATATGTAGTCTTATTCACCAATTCATCCAATTACCGTCCCATTAGTCTCACTTCAATCATAGGAAAGCTACTAGAGTCAATTATTGCTAGGAAAATGAGAAACCACTTAGAAACATTTAACTTAATCAATTCTTCTCAGCATGGATTCACTCAGGGACGTTCTTGCCTTACTAATTTGCTTAGTTTTTTCTCAGAGGTATATGAAGCAGTAGATAATGACAAGTCATACGATATTATATATTTAGATTTCAGTAAAGCTTTCGACAGAGTCCCTCATGAGAGATTGATGAGAAAGGTTGAGGCACATGGAATAGGTGGGGCGTTGTTGGGATGGATTAGGTCATGGCTAATTGGTAGGAAACAGAGAGTCAGCATAAATGGTACCAAGTCAGAGTGGGGAGCAGTCAAAAGTGGTGTCCCCCAGGGATCGGTATTAGGTCCCCTGTTGTTTCTTATATACATAAATGACCTAGATTTAGGTATAACTAGTAGGATAAGTAAATTCGCAGACGATACTAAAATGGGGAGATCAATTGATTCAGATAGCGATATAGAGTGCCTCCAAAGGGATCTAGATACCTTACATGAATGGTCAGTAAATTGGCAGATGAAGTTTAACATTGACAAATGCAAGGTATTAAAGTTAGGGAAGATGCAAACAAATGTTAAATATAAACTAGCTAATTTAGAATTAGAAAATTCAGACTGCGAGAAAGATCTAGGTGTGTTTGTTAGCAATGATTTGAAGCCTAGAAAACAGTGTATAGGCGTTCGTAATAAGGCAAACAGGATTCTCGGGTTCATCTCTAGGAGTGTGAGTAACAGAACTGCTGATGTTATCTTAAAACTTTACTTGTCATTAGTGAGACCCCATATGGATTATGCTGTCCAATTTTGGTGTCCTTATTACAGAATGGACATAGATTCATTGGAGAGAGTACAGCGTAGAATGACAAAAATGATCCATAATATTAGAAATCTTCCGTATGAAGAAAGGTTGAAGAAATTAGGTTTACATTCGTTAGAGAGACGCAGAGTTAGAGGGGATATGATAGAGGTGTTCAATTGGGTTAGTGGGATTAACAAAGGGGACATGACAAATGTACTAAAGCTCAGTGATAGCGAAAGAACTCGTACCAATGGTTTCAAATTAGATAAATTTCGTTTCAGAAAAGATATAGGCAAATATTGGTTTGGTAACAGAGTTGTAGATGGGTGGAATGGACTACCAAGTGCTATAGTGGGATCTAAAACTGTAGGGAGCTTTAAGATAAAATTGGATAAGCATATGGACGAGAAGGGTTGGGTGTGAAGGGGGATCAGCCGGGTTGGGCCAATCAGAGTTCTGCAGACCCCCATAATCCTGCGTTAATCTCTAACCGTTTTGGTAAGATGATCCTCAGGGTATTAGAGTGTTGAGCCTATAATTGGGCTTTGTAATTGATTTGGGGTTGTGTGGGACAGGGATCTGCTTTGTTTAGGCCAATCGGCTTTCTGCAGACTCCCATTTTCTTATGTTCTTATGTTCTTATAATAATATCTAAGTTGTTAAATTAGGAATACAAGTATGAAAGGTTATAATACAAGTACTCCCTGTAAATATGTAAGCAAGGAATATTATTGGTTAAGTAAGTTAAAATGGGAGTCTATAACAGTATTGTTGATTAATCCATATACTGTATTGTATTATTATTACGTAAACAGTGTTATACATACGGTAAATAATAGTATTACATCAATTCAATTAACACAAGATATGAAATACCATGGTTTAGAAACATTATCTTTGTGTTGGGAAAATGTGTTGAGAGTCACAGTTGATAATGAGTTTGTTAAATAGTGATTAAAGTTATCATGATTCACAATGTTTTGTAAAATGAATTGCATGTATAGGTAAGACAGTCATAGGTTAATCATGATTCTAAATTACCAGTAGCCAGAAAGAAACATTGCAGATGATATCCTATTTTACTGTATTTAGCCAAATTTTAGTTATGACACTTCTGATTATATATTAAACAATTGATTTACATCGAGGCATATTTGTTGATAAAATGTTTCCCTCATGGTCACGGTATAATTAGACCAGCTGGCAACCGTGTGTGAACTAACTTTAGATATCAAATTCTTCTCTACTCATGATAATATACAGTCGATTTTCCTGTGTGGCTCCTGTCAAACTACCCACTTTCCTCGCCCCCCTCCCTCCCCTGATGTATATTTTGAGTATCTTAGCCTTTCTTGCTCTCTGACATTAGGTTGAGATTAGCATGATTCGTTATACAGAGCCCTCCACCAACACCACTTCTACTGCTAAATTTCACATTTCTTACTCGTAAGACCTACCAACATGTCTCAGGGTAAATCCTATGACCTAAACTATTCAGCTTCAGTACCAATCTGGTTCTTTCTGATTAACTTCCACTAAATATGAACATTAATAATACGTATTTGCTAACTTGGAAGATAATAGACACAATAACTACAAATATATGGTAGAAATGTGTTGGTATGACTGGAGAACCCTTCCCAGTTCTTCGCAGAGAGAGAGAGAGTATTATGCTAATTTGTATTCAGACTATCAAATTTCAATATGATTGCAAATGGCGTGGTGTGAAGAATAATTACCAGCGATTAGATGGAAGATAAATATCGTTAACCAAATCAACATATTACATAGCATAGGGCCCTAACCAGCTTAGGGCTCTTCATAATTTATACAAGTGTGTCTCACTAAAGTATGTCTTGCACTGTCTATGGTTTTTGTTTTGTTCATGTAAATACTAATATCGTCATTGACAATAGGTAGAACAACAAATAGGACCGTATTTCTAGTCATGCCTACGTCTTGTCTACTGCTTAATGAATGATGACAAAGTGAGACTGAGTGTTATTATGTGAAAGATAAACTTCATATCAGACAGATTTTTCGAGGTAACTCTTTGTTTGTACAATTTTCGTTCATGAAGGAAAATAATTCAACTCTGCACACACGCGTTCGCTGCTATGCAGGGAAACCAATGGCCATTACTGGGTCACCTGAGTCTGTCCCGTATATTACGGCAAATTATATTATGCAATGTTCACATTGTGAAGACAAATACCTCCTTCATTATGCAGCCAACATTATAACACGAATATATATTCTTGAAATTCGAGTAAGTTGTGGCAGCCAACGGGTTCTATATGCGTTGCCAACCAATCAATATACTGTAATATGCTTAATTGTTTAATATATCTACAAACGTTTGGTGACATTTCATGATCATATATTGCGATGTATATATTTGCATTAGGCTATTTGTTTCCTTTGCTTTGTTTAAAATGTCTTCTGACACTGATATAGGCGAAATCAGATCGACCAATCACAATCCCTGTAAAAAAAAAAAAAATCCTTACTACACTAAGTATTGCCAGATAAAACTGGAGTCCCAGAGCGAGGGTGGATCAACTGGATCTTTGACAAACTGTACGTGTTTGAAATTTCATCTTTCGAGAGGAGTGTCGCAGCTCACCAGTAAAACATCTTAAGAGGATTATCATAGCCCCTGGGTTAACTTGAATGTGTAATAGGGTAGATCCATACAAATGTTTTCAACATTTGAGTGTGACTGTTTACAACATGATGCCAACACATGTTTGAGGGAATTTATGTACACACGTTTGGGTACTGTGTTGCTATTCTTGTGTAGAAGCAATATGAGACATCTTAACCTTTAAACGGCAAAGCTATGGTATTTGAAAGTGCTCGCCAGGCGAACATATTGAGGCTCATTCCTGACTAAAATGGTCATTATCCGATAAATATCGTTATTACTTATTCATATGCACCTATTTTACGTTTAATATGAAGATAATAACATGTAACAGTAATAAAACAAGTGGGAATAGTATTTGGGGGTGAAAAAGACAAAGTATTGCCGACCGATTCATTCATGAGAGGAGAGACGGCGCGGCACACACCCTCCCTCTCTCACTTATCGATCGACACTGATGTCTTGCTAGTGAAGTCTATCTCATGCTACGATCTCTATATGCCTCCCCTTCGACCTTGAAACTGGGTGGGGGATATTGGCACAGAAAATAAACCAATAAACAAGGGAATAAGAGGAAAACTAGGTGATAATTGAAGGGGGGGTGGTTTAGACACATGTGGAGATTAGATAAGAGGTATGGAGGTGAATTATCCCACTTAATCACATATTCCTTTGTTTTGAGTGCCACTGGGGTGTTTTAAAAGGCTTTTTTTAGGCCTTGGATCTTAACCCCTGTCAAACGGGGATGTTTGTAACTTATACTACCTGCCTGGCAGGCATATTAACCCTAAACGAGCTTCATTCCATGCTCTTTTTCATGCATAAACAGGAGCCAGAGCATAATGCAATTCTGTATCCGTGAAATGGCGATAATAGAGCTTTCCAATGACACCTGAATCATCCTTGTATGACCACGGGTTCTCTTGCAACGTTTGTGCAACACGAGGGGAAATTCCCTAAAATATGGTATTATCCTGAGTTTTTCCTTGTTCTCGCAAAGGCCTGGGGTGTGGGATGGTTCAGAGGTTACGTCAGTGGCGGGACTAGGTCCATGCCGAGCGGTCAGAGCCCGCCTACTGTCCTCCCAAGGCGTGAACTCTCTCTCAGAGCCAATAATGTGCTCAACATCCCGCCCGGATATTGTCGGGCCCCGCAGGGGTGGCTATAGTTCTCTCGCCCGACATATGGGTTAGGGTGTTAAGAGTCCCGTCGCCTTCGCCCAGTAAAACCGCTTAAGAATCTCGGCGCCATTCCCGGGTTAACAACGTTTTGTCTGCATATTTAGCCTTCTCCAACCTTGGCTTCAACGTCCTTCCACTGCTTTCACTTCAAAGCATGTCATAATTACACCAGTAGTCACTATCCATATCTCTTGTACAAGACATAATCGGTTGGTAAAATATATCTAAATAAACTAGAGCATATATTAACCCTCTCGCATTCGCTAACATAAATAGCTAACTTATGGTAAGGCGTTCTCTAACTAATTTGCCATGGACACAAGCCACCCTTCCTGTCCGTCTCGGGGGCTTGGGCATACGGAGAGCCTCGGATATTGCCTCCCCAGCCTTTATCTCTTCCCTCATCGCGACCAACGACCTTGTATTGTCCATCCTTTCTTCTCAACCCGGAATGACACTTAATGGGGACGTAACAGCAGCGATAAACACCTGGAAGGGAAGTACAGGAGTAGAGGAGGAGCCTCAGGGTACCTCCAGGAGCAAGCAGAAAGCGTGGGATACCATCTCGGCGAAGAAAACTCAAGAAAATCTCCTAACCAATGCAGACCAGGTTGCAAAAGCACGCCTCCAGGCAGCCGCCCGTTCGGAGAGTGGCTTGTGGTTACACGCCATCCCCATCCCACCTCTTGGAACTCACTTGGATGCTGAAGCGCTCCGGGTTGCCATCGCGCTCAGAGTGGGTGCAGCAGTTTGTCACCCACACACTTGCAAGTGTGGTGGGTGGATGGATGCTCAAGGTCACCATGCCTTGTCATGTAATTACAATGCAGGCCGCCTGCCAAGACACTCTGCACTAAATGATGTCATAAAACGGGCCCTGCAGAGTGCTAACCGTGCATCAATCCTCGAACCACATGGACTTCACAGAGAAGACGGCAAACGGCCAGATGGGATGACCACTTTCCCTTACAAGAATGGCCGGTGCCTCGTGTGGGATGCCACATGTGTTGACACTTTCTCCACAACCAACATCGCCAGAAACGCCGACGAAGCAGGTGAAGCCGCCCGGATAGCAGAAAATAAAAAGCGAGAAAAATATCAAGCCATCGCCAGAAATCATCAGTTCGAGCCCCTGGCATTCGAAACTTCAGGAGTCTTCGGCCCTACCACCCTTAAGATGGTGAATGAAATAGGCCGTAAAATCAGAGAAGTTTCAGGAGAACCCCGGGAAACCCTCTGGCTCAAGCAAAGACTAGGGATGGCTATCCTCCGGGGCAATGCCACCAGCGTCATGAGCTCAGTTCGACAGGACTGGGTCATGCCACTGTGTGAGGCCCGGGCAGGAGTGGTGTATCCGTAGTCTTTCCACAGTAGGGTTAAACAAAACATAAACTTTATTTGTATGTAACATGTGTGATGCACATAAATAAAAGGGGATGTGTCGGATGGTTGAAAGCCACAGTTGCTCGCGCGTTTGGAGCTAGCAACACGTATTATGAAAAACATGTATCCTCCTTCATTCACTGTCCTCCCCTTCACTCACTCAACCCCACAATTTGCCGGAGGATAACAGGTTTTTCACAATACGTAGACGGAGGTCTTTTAAAAAAACTTTTTTTGCCATGAAATCCCCGCCTCCCCTGGCTGGGTGATTTTTCGAAGCCTTGTGTTTTTCTGCATTTTCATCCACCAGAATGCTGTTCATTGTGATGTATCATATGTCAATGGAAAGAGGAATATTTATAGAACATGATGAAACTAAAAAAAATGTAAATAAATCGAAATATGAAAGTGTAAATGAGTCCGGAATACAATTATTTCCCATGCAATTGTCTTCACACCGTCCTAGCTCTAAATTGTGAGTGATGACTGTTATGTGTGTCCCAGCTAACTCCATAGATGCACAACAGGCCTATCTTGGGTTGGGGAGTAAGTAGACACGCTGTAGATATATAGGTTCTTATTGAGAAGGATATGGGATACAGGCACGAAACAGAGCCTACAGGGTGATAGCTCTGTCTCGTGGTACACAAACATGTATTGGCCCTCTGGTGAGAGGAGCCCCAGGCTTGAGTTGCCAGAGTGGCTATATGACATAACTAATATGACTGCCTGGATGCTAACATGAATCTTACTCATAGAGAGATATTACATATGCATAAGTGACTGTACTAGATATGAAAGTGATACTGTACAAGGTAAATCATACACATACACCTCCCTCCCCCCTCACGCTCGCAGTTCATTCTCGAGCGGACTCTTTCCTACTGAGCCGTTCTGATCGACGTGGGGTAACTGGGGGGTCAGAAGCTAAGGACTGTTCAGCGTCATTGAAAGGGGCCACAGGGTTGAGGGAGTCACCAGTTTGGGGCCCGGGGCGGAGGAATCGACGGTTCCGCCACCACACACGGCCACTAGGGAGACGTACCTCATAGGCCCGTGACCTGCCAAGGCTCATCACAACCCCCACCTTGTCCCAGCGTTTCGTGGTCGGGTCTTGAATCCGCACTTGCTGACCGACACGTAACCTGGGAAGGGGTTGTGTGCGCTCATCGTACCGGGTCTTAACCTGCTCGGCACGGTCGGCTACACGTCTATCACAGTCCTCGGCCTTGGCTTGCCATTCCGCAGCAAAGGACTTGGGATGGGCCGGGAGACATGTCCTAAGAGGATGACCATACAGGAACTGGGCTGGGGAGCGGCCTGTGAAGTTTGGAGTATTCCGGAGTTCCAAGAGACCCCGGTCGAAGTCCTCACAGTCAATGTTGCCAGAGGGTGCAGTCTTTAAGGTGAGGTGCTTGAGAGACTTCACCGCAGCCTCGGCATGGCCGTTCGCCTGTGGGTAATGCGGTGATGTTACCACATGACGAACTCCCCATCGCTTCATAAAGTCCCGGAACTCGTGGCTGGTGAATTGTGGGCCCCCGTCGGTCCTCAGTCGAAGGGGCACACCAACTTCCCGGAAGTAGCGACAGAATATCCTGATGGTCGCAGAGGCGGTTGTGTCGCCTGTGCAGGGGACAACAACAGGCCACCCCGAGAGACGGTCGACGACTACCAGGAAAGACTTCCCGGCGACCATGAAAAAGTCGGCCGACACAGACTCAAAGGGCCTTGTAGGGTTGTCGTCATTCATGAGTGGTTCCTTCTGGAGGCTAGGCTGAAGGATCTGGCACGACTCACAAGCTTGAACAGTGTTGGTGATGTCGGAATCTATCCCCAGCCAGAAGACAGCCTGCCTCGCCCTGCGTTTAGTGGCCTCCACACCACGGTGGCCGTCATGAAGATGCTGTAGGGTGCGTCGGTGGAGGGCAGCAGGAACCACGATCCGAGCTCCATACAGGACGAGGTCATCATCAGCGTAGAGTTAGTCCCATATCTTCCAGTATGGGAGCAAGGAATTGTGAAGGTCGTATCGGTTGGCAGGGAATCCTGAGGTCACACAGTCGAGTAGACGAACATACGCAGGGTCCGCTCTTGCCGCGACCCGGAGATCCTGTAGCGTCCTGTCTGCGTCTGGTGCCGAAGATCGTGCCGAAGATCGTCCTGAGTTGATAACGTCCTTGGTTGTCACTATAGTCCTGAGGTAGGTGGCGGCGTCGGCACAAGCGATCTCATCCTCTGGTGTGGGGCGGCTGACCGGGGCTCGAGACAGGGCATCAGGGATGCAGAGCAACTTGCCGGCACGCCACACGGCCTTGAAGATATAGGGTGAGGTCTTCTCCTTCAGGCGTTGGAGGCGGGGATTCTCCACAGCGTCCAACGTGTAGTGATTGATGATAGGGATGAGGGGGCGGTGGTCAGTCATCAGTGTGAAATCCTGTAGACCCTGTAAATACAGTCGACACTTGGACATGGCCCAAACAGCAGCCAACATCTCCAACTCGATAGTAGCATAGCGGGTCTCAGCGTCCGCCAGGAACCGAGAGCCACACTGGATGAGCCGCAGGTGGCACTGCCGTGGTCCTGCAAGAGGGCATACCCAATGCCGTTGAGTCGCGATGCATCAGTCTGAAGAATGGTGGGTAGGTCTGGGTCGAAGTCTGCGAGAACAGGAGGACTGACAAGGGCTAACTTGACTCGCCTGAAGGCCTCATCGTGGTCAGGAGTCCACACAAATGTCCTCTTGGGGCTAATCAAAGGGCGGAGGGGCTGAGCGGCGGCGGCGATGTCAGGGGTAAACTCTGCCAGCTGGTTGACCAGACCCAGGAATGACCTGAGGTCGGTCAAGTTGGTTGGTGCCGGAAAGTCCCCGATTGCAGCCACTTTGCTCGTGTCAGCCGCAATACCATCCCCTGAGAGGGTGTATCCACAGAAGTCCATTGAAGGTGCGGCAACCACAAACTTGCTCTTGTTGAGGGTAATCCCGAACTTGCGGTACCTAGTCAGCACTTCATGGATGCGGTCGAGGTGAGACTTGTAGTCCTCATCGTACAGCAGTATGTCATCCACGACCTTAGCGCACCTCTGCACACCTTGTAGAGCCATATCACCCCTGTAGCAGAAGGCGTCGCCCGTAGCTGTGAATCCCATGGGTCCTCTGCAATGCTTGAAGCATCCATACGGCGTGATGAAGGTGGTCAGGTGCTGGTCCTCTTCAGCCAACTCCATCTGCCAGTAACCACAGAGGGTGTCCGCAGTGGTGAAGTACCGAGCTCCTCGGTCGACACCACGAACTGCTGCGGAGGGAGTAGGCGAAGGGTGAGCTGGTCGGGACACATGTTTGTTGAGTTTGGAGAGGTCGACGGTGATGCGCACTCCTCCGCTGTCCTTACCAACAACGATGAGGGGGTGGCACCATTCAGAGTGGTTGTCTCCAGCAGGCTTGATGATGCCCTGGGCCACCATGGACTCCAACTCTCGCTTGACTTGGTCCCTAAAGGCAAAGGGAATCTGCCGGGGAGTATGGATGGCGAAGGGCTCAGCTCCCTCTTTAAGATGGATCCTCATGGGTTGACCCACCATAGGCTTGAGGGGCACAGTCTTTAGGCCGTCTTTGGACATCAACACGTCGCTAAACTCCCGCAGGAAGTAATTCTTGGCTTCAGCGGGCGACGTGGAGACTGGAAGTGGTGTAGCCTTACACCTGTTGACGTGCTTGACCTCTTGTATGGGCGTTGGGAATGCCAGAGGTATGATGGCTAACTCCCTGCAGTGGCTGTATGAAAGCAGAGGAGTCTGGACACCCTCGTGCACATGGATCAGGGCAGTACACACTCTCTGTCCCAGGGTGAGGGTAGCCTGAAATACCCCCAGAGCAGGTGCCATCGGGGAGCCGTCCGCCGTGAACGTTGTCGTGGGCGAAGGGGCTCGCAGGCTGCTCATGGGGATAGCCAAATCCTCAAGGTGACGCCGGCCAATCACGATGACGTCAGCGCCCGTGTCCGGTAACATCCGTAGGCGGGATGTAGTGTCGCCAAAGGAGAGGGTAACACAGATGGATTGCGGCGTCGAAGCTGTAGAAGGAGTCGATCCCACCTGACGACAGCTATTACTCCTAGCGTCGGGGGGCTTGCCAGAGTTGGAGGGGGCACCCGTATCGCCTGGGGGGCCACCTGGGCGTCTTTCCTTCTTCTTAGTCGACGGACAACACTTGTCATAATGCCCCAGAAGACAACAGATGCGGCACTGAACCTTGTGAGCAGGGCACTTAGCTGTCCGAGCCCAGTGACCGTGGCGCCCACAGTTGTTACAGGTGCTGCCAGCAGCGGGACACTTGTCAGGCCCGTGTCGGCGAGCGCAACTCTGGCAGGCATCAGCTGCATTCGATGGAGGCTTGGGGGGTTGGGTCCTGTTACTGCCCTGTTTCTTGTTTTTCTTGTATGAAGAGACGGCCCTTACTTGTTCATGGGGCGCACTAATGGCCGTGGTCGCAGATTTGGCAGCCTCATACGAGCGGCACGTAGTGACGACATCCTGTAGTATTGACTTGGAGTCCAGGGCGATGAGTTTCTGGACCTAATTCCTTGTCCCTGAGGCCCATGAGGATGATAGTCTTGAGTTGTGTCTCCACACAGATGGGTGAGTTACCAGGGTGAGTTATCCACTTCTTCTGCGAGACGTTTGAGGCGGACGTAGAACTCTGCAAAAGTTTCCCCTTCATGCTGTCTGCAGCTCAACAATTCACGACGCCGGAGTGCCTCATTCCTTAGACTCTTGATATGAAGCTGCAGGGCGTCCAACACCTCTTCAACAGTCTTATCTGTGGAGGGAGCGATCTAGAGGGTGTGTTCTAAGACACGCTGCGTCTCGAGAGTCAGGCACATGCGTAGTTGTATCATCTGTTTGGCCGCAGGCAGGTTGGACAGGTCCACCATGACAGCATAGTCGTCCCAGCGTCTCCTCCACTCCCGGAACATCTGGAATGTAGCGTCAGGCTTCAATGGTGGTGGTGTCTGGGCCGTAGCCTTCTGTGGTGGAGGATTGTGTGAGGGATGTGGAGAAGAATGTGGCTGCTGTCCGCCAAGGTGACCAGCAGGTGTGGAGGAGTCGGGAGGGGTCCTGGTGGGAGCCAACAGCTGAAATAAGCTCTGGAACTCCTGTCTCCTTATAGCCTCATCATGCCTGCGAGACTCCTCCAGGACACGATCTCGGCGGGCCTCCTCCTCTTGTCTCCTCTGCTCATCATACCTGCGAGACTCCTCCAGGTATTTGAAAAATTGCAGGAAATCAGCTGAAGAAGGGGCTGAAGGTGTGGTTGGGGACTGAGGGTGCTGATAATAAGGTGTGTATTCCTCCCCATCATAAGGCAAGTTTGTTCCTGCCCCTTCGTCCTGTACATCACCAGAGTCTGACATCTTGTGTGGGTGACAGACAGACAGGGAGATAACAAACACACAGTTATTAGCCTCTCACATATACAAGTGGGGTATCAAAATGACTGGCAAAAACAGCAGAATATTTAGAATACACACCAGCTGTATCCTCACCAATGTATAAAACCCAATTACAATTAGCACTGAAGGGAATGCTTGGGTGATGAAATAAAAGTTTGCCAGTTGTGTGTGTGCCCAGTGAGTGTGCGTGCGTATGTACCGAGCGGTGGAGCGGTGGTGCCCGGCCTCCCTCACCTCAGTGTCTTGCTGGCAGTCAGAGGGGAAGGATCTCACGCCCCGCTCTCTCGTGGCTCGGACTTGTGCGGGCGTTATGCTTATGCCACACACAATACATATAAAATAAAGCACACAATATAGCACTGGCACATATAATATCACTGGCACTGCACTGGGAATGTCGGCACCGCACTGTTGAGCACTATAACACTGTAATCCAAGCAGTGACACGGTGGCTGGGATGCAGGGTGTGTGGACAATGGCGGCTGGCGGCGTCTGGCGAAATCCACATAAACTTCTCTTAATACACACTGCGCCATGTTATGTGTGTCCCAGCTAACTCCATAGATGCACAACAGGCCTATCTTGGGTTGGGGAGTAAGTAGACACGCTGTAGATATATAGGTTCTTATTGAGAAGGATATGGGATACAGGCACGAAACAGAGCCTACAGGGTGATAGCTCTGTCTCGTGGTACACAAACATGTATTGGCCCTCTGGTGAGAGGAGCCCCAGGCTTGAGTTGCCAGAGTGGCTATATGACATAACTAATATGACTGCCTGGATGCTAACATGAATCTTACTCATAGAGAGATATTACATATGCATAAGTGACTGTACTAGATATGAAAGTGATACTGTACAAGGTAAATCATACACATACAATGACCATATTTTTGTTTTGCTCAAATAACAGTATTTTTTCTCTTCTTTCCAAATCTGAAAACAGAAATAGTTTATCTTCAATAGTTCTCAAGCAGTGACCGAAAAAAAAATGATTTTGATTGATATGGTTTATAATATTTTCGATTTACTTCGTTGCTACGAAATGTATGGTTTTAAATTTAGGCTGTATGAATACGGCAAATAATGCTGATGAGTATAAAATAAACTAGAAGTTCCTAGGACAAATACTTTTTGCGCTATGAATATTTGAAATGAAGAGCCAAAATGCGAATATTTACGCTTCACCCATGTCTGTTCCGGCGATGCTAGCCGGGTTCCGAGCTGTTCCCCACCTCGTGGTTGCGTTATTTGCTCGGATACGTATATAACTGTATATATCACCGGAATCGAAAAATTGTGCTCTTTCCAATGGTGAAAACAAAAATAATATAGCGTAATTGGTTTCGCGAGCTATGCGCAATTGTTTCCATGCAGTGACCGAAAAAAAAAATAGATATGGTTTATAACATTTTCGATTTATTTCGTTGCTACGAAGTATATGGTTTTAAATTTAGGCTGTATGAATACGGCAAATAATGCTGATGAGTATAAAACAAACTAGAAGTTCCTAGGACAAATACTTTTTGCGCTATGAATATTTGAAATGAAGAGCCAAAATGCGAATATTTACGCTTCACCTGTCTCTTTTCCGCCGATGCTACCCGGGTTCCGAGCTGTTCCCCACCTCGGCATTGGTTTATTTGCTCGGATACGTATATAACTGTTTATATCACCGTCATCGGAAATTTATGCTCTTTCTAATGGTGAAAACAAAAATAATACAGCGTTATTGGTTCGCGAGCTATGCGCAATTGTCTCCATGCACTGCTATTGTTTTGTAAATAAATGAGAATGTTTATACAGTTGCTTATCTTTGCCACAATATACAACACTTTTATATAATTTTCCTTGCCAATAATTGTATAATGTTCATAGAAGACATGTCAGTCATGAAGGTTGTCAATTTTACTTACCTGATAGGGCCACAACCTTTTCCAACGAGAAGGGAAATGGCTCCTGGGTTGACACTGAAAAAACAAAACAAGAAAGCCAGGTTATCATCAAGTAATAAATTCAGAAATAATTCTATTGTACACACAAATAAAGTAATATATAAATATATAAATATATATATATATATATATATAATTATATATATATATATATATATATATAGATATATATAATATATATATATATATTATATATATATATATATATGAGATCTTGTATATATATATATATATATATATATATATATACAAGATCTCATACATATATATATATATATAAAGGTCCCGGGTTCAAATCCCGATGTATCAATGGGAAGATATTATTGGGATGGAATTTGTGCTGTACCTAGTATCAGTGCATTACCACAAGCCCACCGAAACGTCAATAAAATACCCTCATTGTTCCCTGATTAAATAGCACTGTATGAATATTCCCATATTCAAAATATGCTATAGGGGTGCAATGCCTGGTGAGTTATCTGCTCAACAGGTGGCGTTGTGTGTGTGTAAGTGTGAGAGTCCGAGTGTAGGGGGTTGAGACAGTGAAGCACGGGAACGAGGTGGCTTCAGAGATGGGGTCGTTTTCGGGCCATGAGTGAGCACCGTGCCTCATGTGAAGGCAAGATGGCAGGTGCTCGTTGTACTCTACGTGCTTCACATGTCTCACTCCCTAGACTGGAACAAGACCTCACGGGCTTCACTGGTCATTGTAAAGCGGTGAATGTTAAGGCTCTCAGCCTATGCCCGAGAGGAAGTACGTTGGAATATAGAAAAAAAAAAAAAAAAAAAAAAAAAAAAAAAAAAAATATATATATATATATATATATATATATATATATATATATATATATATATATATACAAGGTGTCAAACCACAGAAATATGCAGATTTCCAAGCACCCTAGGAGGTACTGCATTTGACTCGTTATTTTTTTAGAGTGGTTTCCCCAGGAGGCCTATATCCACTTTGATGATGAAGGTGGGTAAATGTAGGTGGGTGAATGTCGGTGGGTGAATGTGTGGGTGAATGTCGGTGGGTGAATGTCGGTGGGTGAACGAGGGTGGGTGAATGAAGGTGGGTGAATGAAGGTGGGTGAATGAAGCCAGGTGAATGAAGAAGAGAAATGGAGAAGAGAAATGAATGAATCAATGAATGAATGATTGCACATGGCTCCTGACTATAGGACACCTGCATTGTGACGATGGAAAAGGTTGAAGCAGTCGTTGAAGTCAATGCAGAGGGCAACCGTGGAAGTCGTGCAGCGGAAGCTTGTGTCCTTGCGAATACCGTTCATTACTTTGCAGTAATAGCAACGGAGTCGCTTCTTGGCCGGAATCCTCTGCCGAGAATGGTCCAAGGCCCTGTTCAACCGGACATGGTTCAGAACAATAGGACGGGGCCTTGGGACCACTCCAGGTCGAGATCTCCGGACTCGCATTGCTCCTGCTGCTTCCAGTACTGGTAGCGGTTGGTTGGCAGCTTCAAGAGCTGCTTCCCCATCGTCACCAGCAGCAGCTGCATCAGGTGCTAGTACCACGGGGGGTTGAACCAGGACATAGTTTCCCCCCGGGGCAGCAGCATCAGCAGCAGCATCATCTGGTTCTGGTGGTGGGGAGGGGACATCGAGACGTGGTGCGCTCTCAACGCCTCCACCAGGAGCAGCAACAGGAGAGGGTGGAGTGTTGTCAGGAGCAGCAGGGGCTGGGGAGTCTGGATGGTCGTCGTCGGACGACCCAGATGATCCACCGGGTTGCCGTTGCCTGCGTGCATGCCTCTGTGGCTCACGCTGGTCACGCGGCAGATCTTGTGCTCGGTGGACTGGTCTCCCCGACATAGGCCACTCTGCAGGGTTGAAGTGCAGCAAGGAAGTACAGATGTGCTCCTGGAAGTCCAGCAAGGTCATCTTCTTCCTTGGGTAGCACTTCCTGTACAGGACATTTGCGTTGAAGAGGGCCATTTGGATGAAGTAGAAGGTGATCTTCTTCGTCCACTTGACCGTCCTTCGCTGGATGGGGTAATACTGGACCATCTGGTCGAAGTGATCCACCCCACCCATGTGGATGTTGTAGTCTTCAACGCAAACAGGTTTGAAGATCTCCCTCTGTCCACGACGCCACTTGCCCTGTTGGTCCTTCTCTTTGAAACTGACAACCTTCAGGATGGTGTCCTGGTTGTGGAAAGTGGACACCATGTTGACGATGCGCTTGTCTCGCCAAAGTAGGACCATGGTTAAGCCGTTGTTCATTGCTAATATTGCATCGCGTTCAAGCTGTTTTGCTTTAGCAATGTCGCACAACCGCTTAGGAGCTCCTTGGTACAAGGCGCAGGGTGCCACACACATAGATGTTGTGTGTGAGCATTTGCTGGCACAGGTCAACTGAGTTGTAATAGTTGTCCATGTACAGCCTGTAACCCTGGCCTCTGAAGGACTCCGTGAGACCCTCCACCATCTCCTGGAGAGATGTACCCGGACCGGTGTAGACCCGAAAGTCCCACACATAGCCAGTCAACGCCTCTGCCAGGATGTACAGCTTGACACCGTACTTCGTCGGCTTCATTGGGTTGTAAACCTTGAATGAAAGGCTGCCTTCGTCAAGGGACAGCTTTTCGGCGGGGATGTATGCCAGCTTGAAGCCTTCAAGTAGGTATTCCATCACCGTCCGAACCTTCACAAGCCTGTCCTTGTTCTGCCTGCATACTGCCTTGTTGTTGAAAGCATGGAAATACTTCAACAAGGCTAGAAACTTAGCCCTACTCATCGTTCTCCGAAATACTGAGTAGTCGTGAAGGACAGTTGAACGCCAGTAGTGACTCAGAGAAGGAATCTTGGTAATGCCCATGAGGAAGTACAGGCCAAGGAATTTGGCCATTTCCTCCTCACCAAACAGGTGCCAAAAACCGGCTGCTCCGTCAACGAACTTGGCGTAAGCATTTGTCTCCAATACCAGGTATTGCAGCATCTCCCTTGTGAAGAAGAGCTGGAAGAACTGGAGAGGAGTCACCGGCTTTGGAACCTGCATGCCAGGGGTCCCTGAGAACAAATCAGGCTGGGGGTCGAAGGGGGTGTCGGTCCAACCGGCATCACGATCGGGGGCAGGATCGCGAGCATGGCCACGACCACCGCGAGGACCACCGCGAGGAACACCTCTGCGGCCCCTGGGCCTACCACCTGCCCCCCTACGGGGACCTGGCCTCCGGCGTGGCATAGGTGGTAAGTCGAGGGGTTGAGTTGGGGGGGCTTCTGCATCAGATGATGCAGAAGCCGGTGAACCTGGTGCAGCACCAAGTGGTGAAAGCTGTGGAGCTGGTGAACCTGGTGCAGCTGTACCAGTTGGTGAATGGTGAAGAGGAAGCCTTTGGGGAAGAAGCTCCTCGATTGCTGCTGGAGGATTCAACGCTGTGCGTGGCACCTCAGCAACAACCTGAGCACGCACTGCGGCTTCAGCAACCTCAGCACGCATTGCGGCTCGATGCTCAGGCAGAACAAATGCCGAGGGGGTCAACGGTGTGTCGCTGAAGGAGGACACTGCGGGGGTGACCGTTCCCATGACATGCGAAGGCGGGGTATTCATAGTGCCCACAGCAAGTAGCGTAGCAAACAGGTGTGGGCTGCGGGCTGGTGATCCTGCTGGAAGCCAGGATGAGGCACCGCCACGCGAGGTGGATGGAAGAGGTGACGTGGGAAGTTGGGGGAAGTTGGGTGATGGTAGGAGGTAATCGGCGATGTTATGGATAGGATGAGATGTAGATGGCATGGGATGAGATGTAGATGGGATGGGATGGGATGTGGATGGGATGGATGGTGGTGGTGGATCCGCTGGGGCTGGGGCTGGTTCAGTTGGTGGTGGTGGTGGTGGGTCGTTCGTCGTTGCTGGGGCTGGTTCTGCTGGTGGTGGTGGTGGGTCGTCTGACGTTGCTGGGGCTGGTGATGGATCGGCCGAGGTGGGGGCGTCGAGGCGGAGTCGCTTGGGCGGAGGTGAAGCCCAATCCTCATCGTCAGACCACTCGTCCGACTCACTCTCGCTCGCCGTCTCATCCGTCGTCGTCAGGTCCAGCACCTCGTTGGCTACATCTTCCAGCTGTGAGTCCCGCAAACGTTTCTTAACATCCCTCTTGTCCGACATGGCAGCTGGCGTATGGCGGTAGGCTGGCGTATGGCGGTAGGCTGGCGTATGGCGGTAGGCTGGCGTATGGCGGCAGGCTGGCGTAGTTAGCTTACGATGCTGAAACCAAGAAATGGAAATATAGGAAAAACGTAATTGACGTTGATAGTTGTCATGACGCCAGTTCGCCATCACTGGATCCATATAACGTTGGTATAGTTCACCATGACATAGTCATAGTTTTGCATTATCCGATTCCAGATGACGTGAGTATAATGGATTCATGACGGTATAGTTCCGCATTTTGTAATTCAAATGGGGGAACACCATGACGTAGTCATAGTATGGCATTATAAGAATATATTTATACCTTGGGGCTCTTTGGCCAAACACCCTGGGGAACAAGAACAACACAACAGGGAAGGGGACAAGATTTTTTTTGTTTTATATATATACGGTATATACCTTTATATATAAAATAAATAACAACTATAATAAATCCCAATATATAAAAAATAACCATATAAATACTCGAGTATGGGCCCTACCCTTGCTGTGGACCTAGCGGGTGGTCCCATGGACACCCTGGGGAACAGGAACAATAAAAAAAAAAATACATAAATGAAATAAAATTATAAATAAAATAAAACGATATAAATAAAATAAATAAAACTATAATAAATAAAAATATATATAAAATAACTATATAAATACTCGATTATGGGCCCGGCCCTTGCTCTGGACCTAGGGGGTGGTCCCATGGACACCCTGGGGAACAGGAACAATAAAAACAAATATATATAAATGAAATAAAATTATAAATAAAATAAAACAATATAAATAAAATAAATAAAATAAATAATAAATCCCAATATATAAAAAATAACTATATAAATACTCGATTATGGGCCCTATCCTTGCTCTGGACCAAGGGGGTGGTCCCATGGACACCCTGGGGAACAGGAACAATTAAAAAAAAAATATGTAAATGAAATAAAATTAGAAATAAAATAAAATGATATAAATAAAATAAATAAAAACTATAATAAATCACAATAAAGACAAATAGGCCTATATATAAAATAACAATAGAAATACTTGAATATATATATATATATATAAAATAAAGATAAGCCTAGCCCATGCCTAAACATATAAAATATCCCAGCTGTGAGGAAAAGGTAAATGGTCAAGGAGTGCTGACCCGCCGGGGCAAGTAATTATGGGATTAACTTAGGTACTTTACCTAGACATCTGTGGCTGTCCAAAGGTTCACTGCTGTAGTGTAGTGTACAGTGGCGCATAAAAGTCTTGTATTTTTTATGTCAGGCTATTTACCGTGACATATTTGTACTTACCGTGACATTTTTGTCTAAAAAATTTGTTTATAATCTATCCACACTTCACTGTTAGTTACTTCACTCAAATAAAACTGTGTATTCACTAAAAATTGCCCAAATTGGGCATAAAATAATGCCAAAAATTGGCAAAACACAACTATATTTCGTAATTACAGCTTTATTATACTTCGTATGTAGTATTTATTGATAAATATATTGGTCTTTCAAGCAAAAATGAAGGTTTTAGGGCAATATATATACGACACACACGTATAGCCTAGCTTACATTCGTAATCACAAACCTAACATAATTTAGGAATGTGACTATGAATGCTTACTAAACTAACCCTACGAATATGATATAAATAATATTATTATTCACAGTTCACAACACTTCCACTGGGTCCATTCTAGCCGCCTAAAAAACACATGGCTGGCTATGGAGAGGCGAACAACGAGGCACAAAGTCACAAATCACGAGTTATATACATAAATTATAAATAGATAGCCACAAATTGATGATATACTGCCTCTTAGTACATAAATAATCAAGATTTGCCCGCCTGAAACCCGCTCCATGGCGGGCAATGGAGGCGAGACGAGATTTAAAGGTCCGGGAGTACTACCTCACAGACTGGCGGCCAGCTCACAACTGGTGAAACAAAGCCCCGCACTCCTCACACAGGGACGCTAGGGGGTTGCCAGATATTTCATTTTGTAACTTACTGATGGCTAACTTACCAGCCAAAAATGCGTCCAAATCGCGTCATAAACTTATTTACCACAAATATTTCTAACTTACGGGTGGCATTATGACGCGATTGTGTCATACGAGCACTCTTCGAGGGGTGGCGTTATGACGCGATCGCGTCCTAAAGATGCGGGAGGGTTAAAGACACAAGAGTTTCGGTTCCTCTTCATAGTTCAAGGGTAAACAAAAATGCTGTGTATATCTGTTATCTGTTATCAAGATTGACACCTGCAAGTGGCACCGATTAGCGTGTAGCCCATCGTTAAATTTGCTGGCAACCCTAGATGGGTTGCCAGCCATGGCTATTGAATCCACCCGGAAATAACCCTTTCAGATATCAAGGGGACTGCTAACACCAGAGAAAACTACCGAATCAGAGTCTTGTAGGGACGAACAAACTACCGAGCTAGAGTCAGGTAGGGACGAGCAAACCCAAGAACACCAGAGACAACCCTATCTCAGGGGAAGCGCCATCACACCATAGGGGAAGAGTGGAGGAGGGGACTCACCCAAACTCCTCAGGGGATAGAGGGTCTAGCACTCTAGGTGATACCACTCAGGGCCGGACTAGCTAGTTCAGGAAGAGGACCTCCCCCACACCATGAACCCCAGCGTGCAAGAGGGCCATGGAGGACGAGGACTTCAAGCAAACCGACTCCTCCGAGCACCCGGCACACCACCCCGCCCCTCCCTTCCTCCCACACTCACTTGCCCCGCAACACCAACTCCTCTGTCTACTGTATGTGCTTCCTCTAGGTTTCAATCAATAGTTTGTCTTGATATTATATACACAATAACACAAAATAATGGCTTGCATTTGTTGGTAACTCCAAAAATCTCTACATTACAGGCTTGTGTTGGGGACTTCGTAATGAGTGGTTGGATATACCTCATCACACTCGCTGGATTATTGGTCCTTGCCAATATTCAAACTGTAAATGGAAAGAATGTCGCAGAGCTAATGGAAGTTATGAGGGTATGTGGGAATTACTTGAGTAGTGGCGATGGGTTAATTTTCCTCTGTTACTAAAAATAGTTTTTAGTGCATTTGAAATTTCGAATGTGACACACAAAAGGTGAAAATATAAATGGATAGTGATGATATAGAGTAGGTAAATGGCATTGTGTTGCAGTTCTAGTCTAGAAAGTGATTCGAGTGTGGCCCTCCATACTCTTATAAGAATTGGCGGGAACTGAGTGACACAGGAATCAGGATTCAGGAGTGACAGGAGTGCAGACAGCTGATGAATTGGTGCCACGTTTCATTACATTAGAGCAGGTGTAACTGTTAATAATAATAATACTAGGTTTCATGATATGCTAATTAATAAATCCATGTAATAGTAGCTTAGAATTGTTCCCCTTTTCAAAGATATCATGGCATAATGAGGAAATACAAAGTAAACTTACTCGAAGTGGCACCAGCGCATACAGATCGCTCTCCCCTCCATCCTCCCTCCTTCCCTCTCTCCCCACACCACCTCAATCAGTAACCGTCAAATTTAAATCACTGATTACCAAACACTGACGCCTAAAAAAGCCTATGCTTATAGAACATATTTTACTTAGAATTAAAATAAATAATCTTTCATTTCTGAAAGTATTTTACAAAACTAAAGGGACACCCTGTATAGTACCTATATTACATAAAGTAAATATATCGTTAAGTGCAATAACCAAATTATAATATATTTTTTGTGGTTCAAATTAATGCTAATTTGTTTAACTGTGAAATAATGACATATTGGAATTTACTTCCCAGAAATGTATCCTCGCTTGAGAATATCTGATTTCAATATTCCTACAAAGGAGTACAAAGGAAATCAAGCAACAACAGATCTAGTGACCCTTCTAGGTTGCTTGTCCTCCAAAACACTGAGGATCAAGTGTCCAAACAGTGGTTTAGAGTGGGTAAGGGAACATTGGAAAGGGAACTACTGCCCTGGAAATAATGTCCGTGGCAGGATTAGGAAGTTAGTAGGGGACAGATGGGTTAGTAACTGAGGGGGGTATAAAATAAAGTTATTCATTTACAAACGCAGTCAGTCGCGGGTTTGATGCGAGATATTTGTCTAAGCGGAGTTTAAATGAATCAACGGTGATGCAGTCTATAACACTTCGGGGAAGCCCATTCCACAAGTTGACAACTCGATTGAAGAAGAAATTCTTAGATTCGTGTGAGTTAAAAGATTTACCAATCATTTTGCAACCGTTTCCCCGCGTGTAATTAGCTTGGTCGATAGTGAAGTACTTACTACAGTTCATATTGTCGATGCCTTTGATGATTTTGAACACTTGAATTATGTCACCTCTTAATCTGCGCTGGGTTAAAGGAAATAGATTTAATTCTCTAAGACGCTCTTCGTATGGTTTGTTCTTTAGGCTAGGTATAATTTTGGTAACTCTACGTTGAACTCGTTCTAGCTTGTTTATGTCTTTTTGGTAATAATGGCACCAGGATTGAACGCAGTATTCCAGAAGAGGGCGGACTAAGGAATTGTAAAGGGTTAGGATAATTTCTTTGGATTTATGCTCAAATGACCTGCCTATAAAGCCAATTATTTTGTTTGCCTTCTTAACAACTTCTGAACATTGTTGACTCGGTTTTAGGTTACTCGATATTGTTACTCCCAGATCGGTTTCTCTGTTTACATTCTTAAGATGAGTGCCATTCATTGAATAGTTTGCTTTCTCATTTAGGTATCCGATATGTAGTACTTTACATTTATCCGCATTGAAACTCATTTGCCAAATTTGGACCCAACATGACAATTTATCTAGATTGTGTTGCATATCGTCAACTTGTTCTTTTGAGAGTACGCTATTTGCAGTTTTTGTATCGTCAGCAAATTTTGAGATTGTACAGGTGAGACCCTCATCTATGTTGTTGATGTAAATTAGAAAGAGAATTGGTCCTAGTACCGATCCCTGGGTTACCCCGCTACTTACATGGGTCAATTTAGATGCCTTACCGTTTATGACTACTCTTTGCTTTCTGTCGCTAAGCCAATTTTCTATCCATTTCAACACACCGTCTTGTATTCCATGCGCTTTTAGTTTTAGCAGTAAACGTTTGTGGGGAACTTTGTCAAAGGCCTTTTGAAAATCAAGGTATATAATATCTACAGCTTTACTCTCATCGTAGAGGTTGAGGATATCGTGGAAGAAGTCTAAGAGGTTTGTTAAACAGGAACGTTTTTTACGAAAGCCGTGTTGAGTATCTTTAAGTATGTTATTTTCCTCTAAATGATTTACGAGTCTGTCTCGTATGACCGTTTCTAGCATTTTACATACAACTGAGGTTAAGCTAATTGGACGATAGTTACTGGGTAGGGATTTGCTGCCTTTTTTGAATATCGGTGTTACGTTGGCTAGCTTCCACTGATCAGGCATAGTTCCAGATTGCAAGGATTTATTAAATAGTAATGTCAGTGGTTTGGAGAGCTCATCCTTAGCTTCCTTTAGAACTCTAGGCGAGATTGTATCAGGTCCTGGCGTTTTATTTACCTTGAGTTTATCTAAACAATTCAATACTTCTCTCTCTGTAACGGTGATATTGCTTAGAACATCCGAATTATCAATCTGAATCGGCGATGGTGTAGGGATATCACTGAGGTCTTCTGTTGTAAAAACTGATGCAAAGGTATTGAGGGCATTACTCATTTGTACTTCGTCTTTGGTGTACTCTCCATTTTCATCGACTAACGGTCCAACAGTTGAAGTAACTACTTTTTTCTTTCTGATATAACTATAGAATTCTTTCGGGTTTGTTTTACTTTGATTCGCAATATGTAACTCTAAGGTCTTTTTACTTTGCTTAATTAACTTTTGGCTTTGCGTCGTAGCTCTACAAATTTCACCCGTTCTTCGTCATTTTGTGAGGATTTTAATCTATCATTAGCAAATTTTTTAGCAAGCAGGCAGTTTGAAATATCTTTATTCCACCATTTGGGCTTATTATTATGGCCTGGATGCCGTATTTTCGATGGTATGCAGTCTTGCACTGCTTTTAGGTAAATGGTTTCGAATAACTTCCAAGATGTATTTATGTCGTTATTGTTAATTAAAAAGCTCCAGTCAGTTTCTTTAAACATAGCTCTAAGTTTATTGAAGTTTGCTTTCTTGAAATTAGGGACTTTTTCGATGCTACTATTTGGTTAGTTACTAGTAAACTTTAAAGTGAAAGTTATCGTACGATGGTCGCTGTTACTGAATTCATCACCAACATTCAAATTCTCTATTAATTCTTCTTTTGTTGCAAGTACAATGTCAAGAACGTTATTACCACGGGTCGGTGTTCGAACAAATTGATAAAGCGAACTCTCTTGCAAGTTCGTATACAAGTCATGTCCGGAGTGTGAAGTAAGAGTATCGCCCCACTTGGTCACAGGTAAATTAAAGTCGCCAAAAATTACGGTATCTTGTGAGTTACTTACATCTGCAATTTGTTCGTAAATTTCTCGGTCAGTTTGCACTGATTGAGCTGGAGGTCTGTATATTAATGCAAGTATTATTTTTGTACCTATTATTCTTTATTAGCACAAAAGATGCGTCGACGTTCACAATTTGAGGTTTTGACAAGAGGGTAGGGTTAAGACTTTCTTTGATATAAAGTAAAACGCCACCTCCATTTCGATTTATTCGGCTTTTCTCAAACATTACATAACCGGGAAGTGAATACTCTGCTAAAAAGTCTCTATCTTCTGTATTGAGCCAAGATTCTGTTATGCCAATCACATCATAATTTTCTGTACACACTAGCTCCTCTAAATCTGAAAATTTATTGCGTATGCTACGAGCGTTTGCATAGAAAACCTTTAAATTTGTTATTTTAGAACTCACAGAACGCTCTTTAATAATATTTTTGGTTCTTGTCGGATCTACATTTATGTTCATGGCTGTCCTCGGTCCTCGCTGTCTTCGGTCGTTATCGCTGGTGGTCCTCGGTTGCCTCTGTTTTTTTCTTGGCGTTGGATGATTTATGTCACTGCTGCTTCTTCTCGGATGGCGTTTTTTGATCCATGGCTGCGGACTGCTTCGTGTAGGAGACGACCCATGCGTGCTGAACCCACAGGGTTTAGATGAGTGCCATCCTTGCGGAACAGAGTAGGCTGGTTGTAGAAGTTGTCCCAGAGGTTGATGAATTCAACTTCTTCCTTCAGACACAAATATTTTAGTCGGCTATTTGTGCTGAAGGCCTTGTCGTAGAATTTGTCAGGTGCGTCGATCTTGGGGAGAATGCCTGAGATGATGATATTCCTTGACTTGTTTTTGTAGTGCTGGATCATCTTGCGATATTTCTCAATCAACTCTTCGGATCTGGTGCGCATGACGTCATTTGAACCAGCATGGATGACAAAAAGGGTATTTTCATTTGCATCCTACGAAGGATACAGCTTGATTGCTCGAGTTGTAAAGTAGGTGTAAGCGACCAAGAAACGATATGGGTCTTCTCATTCATTAGGCACCCATTTTTACATTAATTACATATCGGAAATGTGTTGGTGTTCTCTATAATTATGCTCTGTGTATATTGTACAGTAATATGTGTCTATACACATTACTTATTTTGTTTGGTAGTTGTATAAATGTCTATATACAGCAGATGTGGAGCTTAAACATTCTCAAAAGTCTGAGTTACCGTATCTCAGTCACCCTCCTCTGAGGAACACTGATTATTGTAATAGCGGTAGAATAGTGAGAGAGATGCAACATTGCGGCGAAGAGAGAGAGACTGCAGAGAATTGGAGAGTGGACCTGAGTTAACGAGACGGAAGGCTTTCTTTTCTAGTTTGTCTAGAAGTGCTGCGTGAGAGGATGCTCCAAGCACGTGTGAACACTACTCAATACATGGACGCACTGTGCCCCTGTACAGAGCAAGAAGCTGTGCAGGGGTAAAGAACCCCCAGATGCAGTTGACCACACCCAGTTTTTGGGAAGCTGTTTTAGCAAGAGTGGTAATATGATCTTTCCAAGAGAGATCAGAAGAAACAGAGACACCGAGAATATTAAGAGAAGATAAAGGGTGAATTTTTATGTTGTTGAAGAGTAAGTCATAGTTTTCTGGAAGGGGAAGACGAATAGACAGAAATTGAGTTTTGGAAGCATTGAAAGTAACAAGGATTTTTCTGCCCCAATTAGAGGTCAGCAAATTTTGAGAGTGTACAGGTGAGACCCTCATCTATGTCGTTGGTTTAAATTAGAAAGATAATTGGTCCAAGTACCGATCCCTGGGGTACCCCACTACTTACATTGGTCCATTTAGATGCCTTACCGTTTATGACTACTTTTTGCTTTCTGTCGCTGAGACAATTTTCTATCCATTTCAACAAATCGTATTGTATTCCATGTGCTTTTAGTTTTAGCAGTAAACGTTTTTGGGGAACTTTGTCAAAGGCGTTTTGAAAATCAAAGTATAAAATATCTACAGCTTTACTCTCATCGTAGAGGTTGAGGATATCGTAGAAGAAGTCTAAGAGGTTTGTTAAACATGAAGGTTTTTTTACGAAAGCCGTGTTGAGTATCTTTAAGTATGTTATTTTCCTCCAATTGATTTACGAGTCTGTTTCTTAAGAGTGTTTCTAGCATTTTACATACAACTAAGGATAAGCTAATTGGACAATAGTTACTAGGTAGGGATTTGATGCCTTTTTTGAATATCGGTGTTACGTTGGGTAACTTCCACTGATCAGTCATAGTTCCAGACTGCAAGGATTTATTGAATAGCAATGTCAGTGGTTTGGAGAGCTCATCCTTAGCTTCCTTTAGAACTCTAGGTGAGATTGTATCAGGTCCAGGCGTTTTATTTACCTTGAGTTTATCTAAACAATTCAATACTTCTCTCTCTGTAACGGTGATATTGCTTAGAACATCTGAATTATCAATCTGAATCAGCGATGGTGTAAGGACATCACTGAGGTCTTCTGTTGTAAAAACTGATGCAAAGAAGGTATTGAGGGCATTACTCATTTGTACTTCGTCATTGGTGTATTCTCCATTTTCATCGACTAACGGTCCAACAGTTGAAGTAACTACTTTTTTCTTTCTGATCTAACTATAGAATTCTTTCGGGTTTGTTTTACTTTGATTCACAAAGGGTCTTTTTACTTTGCTTAATTAACTTTTTGACTATGCGTCGTAGCTCTACAAATCTCACCCGTTCTTCGTCATTTTGTGAGGATTTTAATCTATCATTAGCAAACTTTTTAGCAAGCAGACAGTTTGAAATATCTTTATTCCACCATTTGGGTTAATCATTATGGTCTGTACGCCGTATTTTTTTATGGTATGCAGTCTTGCACTGCCTTTAGGTAAGGAGTTTCCAATAATTCCTGAAATACAGGGAGGACGAGAAAACGACATGCCCACCTGCAAAACCAGACAGTCACGGTACCAACAACTAGCCCGGACAACTTATCCAAAAATGGCCGACCCCAAACCACAACCTTCAACCTCCCGGAGGACGGTGCGCCCTCAACCCTTCTAGACCCTTCAACCCTTCAACCCCTTCACCCACTCCACAGACACGTCATGTAACTCCCAGCCTTCTAATATACAGAACACACTCCTGACTCCCCTTTCTTAAAACCCCCCCACCAAGATGTTTTGTAATGAGAAACACCCATTTCCGTTGCATGCCTACAGACCACAAATAGGATTATTGAAATGCTTATCTTTAAATGTGACAACCCCAGTAAACAGAGGTAAGAGGGAAGACACCTCTTAGCTCTTGGATACACAGGGTACAGATATAACTCTGTCAATTAGACATGGAACATGCCATGACCCTTATATTTTATACTAACTTTACCTACTAACACTGCAGACGGCCATAACTACAAACCATGTATTATTGTATTCATGATATATATATATATGTTTAACTATGACAGCCCTCTAAGACGAAGATAAGGCGGGAAGACAGCCCTTATCTCTATCTTACGAAGGTATAAGTGTACGCCCCATATTAGCTATTATCTTGATGTACCTATGCTAAATGCTATGCTTAATTCTGATCAATCTGCAGACGATCATCTCAAGAGAGGAAGACCGAGAACACACCTGGTATCCCTCTACATTGTCAGTATGTGTATGTGTACCCCCATGCCCCATTACCCCTTATTTTAACTTTCTAAGTAACTAAAATATATCTCCTACCCAAGCAACAGACGGGCAGACAGACAGACATTCACCAACACAGTCGGGGAGAGAGAGCAACAACAACACCCCGCCTTTCCAACCTACTCCTCCCCCAGCCCAATTAGAAGCTTATCGCCTCGGCAGCCAGCACTGGACAACCCACCCACAAAATGGCCGACCCCAGACGACCACCTCCCACCTCTCCCGACTGGACCTCCACACCAATCCACATGCTCCACACTTTTCAACTCACATTCTTCTTAGTATACAAACCACATCTCTTTCCTCCCCACCATTATTACGATACTAGATGATATCCACCCCCTTGTTTTCTGATGACGTAAGCAGTGATGGCCGCGTCGTATGCATGTCCCTGTGACTGTCGTAATTACTGTTGTATTAATTTCACGTGCGTTTAGCTCCAGCTGAACCCAACTACAACCGCCACAGGCAACATGACTGCAGGCCATGTATATGATTAATGAATATGTTTATCTTTAACTAGGACCCCCCTGCAGGAAAAGTAAGAGGAAAGCCACCTCTTAACTCTCTGTATTATGAGGGGTACAGATATATGACTATGCAAATTATTGTATTGATTATGTCACTACCATTTTATTGTTATGCCATGAATATGATTAATGAATACGTGACAGCCCCTGTAGAAGAAGTAAGAGGGCAAACACCTCTTAGCTCTCTGTATTATGGGGGGTATACATATATAACTGTGCCACTTAGATATTGATTGTATCATTTACCATTTTTATTTGTTACTTATTAACATGCTAACCCCGCATGATGACTGACCTACTAACCATAGAATAATAAGGAAATCGCCACCTCGCACAATCTATTTTTCCCTAAACCTTGCATTGCATAATCCAGCCTGTTTTTCTTTTCTAGCCTCCCTCCACACGCCTTCTACACGCCTCGTCAAGACACTTCCTTCTCGGAGTACAGTTCACATGATCCTATCTTTTTTTCCGTTGCAACCAGGCAGGCGCCAGCTGTGCATGCATGGACGACGACCTGATCACCCCTTGGAAGCGCCAATGCCTTGCGTCACGGGCTCGCCCCAGGTGCGTAGCCAACACAGTCTATCACCATGATAATGATAATTGCACTGCCGCCTGATTACGCATGCCTACTTTATTGACCACTATAAAGCTGTATTTTCTCTCTCTAGATATCTCTCCCTTGTCCACACGTGGTCTAGGTCTACGTGGGGATTTCCACCCTAACCCAGGTGGGCCGACAACAACAAAATAACTCGGCCATCGAGCCATGTCCAGTCCGGAGGGACTCCTACCTGCGCCGCCCTTCTCGACCCCGGTATACGGGATGACCAGGGAAACCGCGCCTAACCACCACCTGTATACACGTGCCAACACCGGTGAGGTATTACAGGACTTGTTATTCAATCTCACCAAGACCTACAGGTACGAGAGAACTGTTCACTTACCTTTCTTCCCCTTGTTCCCCTTCTTTTTAAAAGTAACCTACTTATCAAGTCAAACGATTAACCACTGACCCTCCTGGCCGAGGTGCTCCTCCCCTCGCCGCCGTGAAAAACAAGGCGACGGGTCCCTTGCTTGCCATCCCACCTGCCATTAACTATTCTTATATGTCGGTGTGTGAACTAACGCTGTTATCTAATTCAGAACATTGGGAACGAAGGGCCAGATTGCTAGATGTTGACCCCACAGCCCTGCACAGCCGCCCTGGCCCTGAATTGGAAGGGACCCATCAGCCCCCGGCCCGGGCAACACTGAGTCACCCTGCCATATATAAACCACGAGAGGAGGAGAGCGGGCAGTTTTAAACATAGCTTTTTGCCGGGCGGGACGTCGCTCTGTTGGAAGACTGTTCTACTCTCCTGTTAGTAACCGACCAGCACCCCGCAAGCTGAACACCAGGAGCTGATATATTATATTCCTGGGCCTGTATTAACCGTGGTAGATCACAGGTCAATATAGGGACCTAAGAGAAATATATATATATTGCCACACATGCACTTGGGTTGATTGAACCTCTGGTCATGGATCAGAGACAGTTAAGCAAGGTTTGTGCAGACCCAATGCTTACGTTAGTCCTATGAGACGCTACCCTGGCCTCAGCCCAGAGGCAGACCATTTAAGATCCATAGGAGAGACCCTGAACTCAACTTCATCACCGGTCAACCGACCCATCTGTAACTTCTTCACACAACTGGCCCCCATGGACGGCCCCCTGGAGCAGCCGAGAAGCCCCCGACGACACCAGATTCAAGAGGAGAAGAAGATAACCTGATCGGGCATGATTTCCTATTATAATATCAGTGTATAGATACCGTGTTACTAAACCGTTGTGTTGCCTGTGTTCACCTTTGAGTTATTTGCTAACTATAAAGAGATTTCGAGTTGATCCTAGAGTCCCCTGTTTTGCCAGAGATCCGTTACAGTAAAATATATTACGAGATAATTACCGCGACAGTATTTACCCCCAGCCACGACACGAGTTATACTTAAATTGAGAGTTTGGTATAGATATTCTGCGATCCCATAAACAAGGGATAGGTCGTGAAGTATAATTAAATCTCGGTGACGAATTACCATCTGTGCATTAACAGTTTAAGAGATACATAATAATTGTCTACTTGACTCTGCTAGATCGTATAAAATCGAACCTCAACGTTAGTCCCCACTTAATCGAATAACTAGAACCTTAAGCCTAAAGCAACATTCGGTATCAGACATTGTGTAAATTAAATCGGTGCCCCCTTCAAGTGACTTTCTTATCGCTTTTTATCATGTCCGTATCGGAAGAATAATGCCCGAGACTCGGAAGTGGCAGTGCATACATCTAATCCAGATCCACAATTGTGCATGGAGAATTGAAAGCCCAAGCTCTTATAACTGAACTCATTATTCTTATTCATGTTCTATAAAGTGAAAGTGATTCTTTTTCTATACCGTGAGAGTGTTCAATAAATAAAGCTGTATTTTTTTTTTTTTTTTTTTTTTTTTTTAAGAGACAATGAACGGAGGAAGGAAAAACACTAATAAAACAAAAAGGTCCATGTGCCTAAAGGCATCCTCCATTCATAAAATGTTTGTAACAACTGGATTTAAACATTTGTTGATTGTAAGTTTGTGGAAAGCAATTCGAGGGAAGTGAATTCCAAAGAGTAGTAGCTCTGGGGATAAATGAATTCTGATAAGCAGAAGTTCTGCATTGTGGAGGAAAAAGTGTAAATTCATGGGCGCTCTCAGCTGCCCTAGTTCTACGGGGAAAGATGTGGAGAGGCGGCACCAATTGAAGCAAGTTCCCTCGGAACAATTGCCTGTGAAAATATCTGTAGAATAATGCAAGGGATTGCAACGTTTCTTTCCTTCGTATGGCTAATGTAGGAAGGTCCTGTGTGATTGCAGGGTTATTGATTAATCTAATAGCTTTATTTTGAATTTTGTCCAACTGCCTCAATGCAAACCACTCCACTTCCCCACCCCACAGAAGGTGAACAGTAATCCATCTGAGAGCGGCACATGACTTTTAATAATTACGGCCAACTGCTCGTCAGTGAAGAATTCGCGAACTCTGTAACAGGAAGTCCCAGTTTTTTTTTAGAGGCATTCTTAGCAATGCTTCTAACATAATGTGTCCAGCCTCAAGTTAGTAGTTAATGTTACAACCGAGAATGTCAATACTAGGGGAAGTTGGGAATATTTACATCATTAAAAATATATGGGGAGTCAGTGAGATTCTGTTCGGTTAGAAAATTGAATGTACTTGGTTTTCTGTGCATTAAAGGAAACTAGATATTCTCTTGGTCCCCATTCATTAATTCTAGAAAGGTCCTGGTTCAGAGAAATTGCAGTGTTTTTATTTTTGAATTTATAAGATCGGGTTGGGTGAAAGAATTTGGTAAATGTGAAGGAACTGTGGAGTGTTGAGTCATCTGCGTAGGAATGTATTGGATTATGAGTGGTAGATATGAGATCATTGGAATGATATGAATGAGGAACAGAGTTGGGGCCAAAACTGATCCCTGGGGAACACCAGCATTTATTGAGTGAAATTGAGAATAAAGGCCATCCTACCATTACACGTAATTTTTCTGTTATGAAGATAAGAGAAATTAAAGTGGAACTAATGATGCAAGGCCGTAGTGTGACATCTTCGACAATAAGGATTGATGCCAACTCTATCAAATGCCTTTGATATATCCAGTGCTATTGTATGTTTGTGTTTCACCATGTTGGTCTGTAGCTTTGGTTGATTTTTGAAATGCGTAAGAAGGCAAAGAATGTCTGCAGTTGATCGACATCGTCTAAAACCATATTGCCTATCACTGATTAATTTATTATTCTCCAGATGTGATTATTTAATATTATTTCAAAAACTTTATCAAGAGTGGAAGTTATAGCTATTGGTCTGTAGTTTGAGGGATCTGAAGAGACTCCATTTTTAGGAACAGGATGGATGTTTGCTTTCTATGTTTCCAGGGTACTGGGAAGCATGAGGTATGAGTAAAACACAGACGGAAAAATTTTTTGCCAATACAGGAGCGAGCACCAAGGAGCAATTCTAAGTACTATTGGAGGAATTTCATCTGGAGCCAGGAGCCTTATCTACTGAGAGATTCTGCAAAATAGTTTTTTGACATGTCTGGTGTGGATCTTAAGTGAGGAATTTAAGGGGAATTAAAATTACGTACAGGACTATCATTGTTTTGTTTCATCTAAGGTTGAGTTGGTGGACAAAATATCAGCAAGAAGGTTGGCTTAACCCCCTCGTGGTCACTTACAAGATTGCCAGTCGGAGATTTTAATGGTGGAATGGATGAAGCAGTAGTGAAGTTTGGGATTTGAATGAGTTGTAAGAGTAGACCAAAATATTTTGTTATCATTTGGATTATTTAGAAGTTTATTTGCCTGCTTATGGAGAAAAAAAAGTTTTGATTTAGTTACAGTTTTGGCATGATTCTGAATGTTTCTAAAGTAATTAAAGGCTTCATGTTTGTTTTTGATCTTGTGTATGCATTGTAGGCTATTGCTTTTTGTTCAGTTACTCTAGCACAATTATGGTCAAACCATTTAGGTGAATTAGATCTCTTAACTGTACTTTTGATGAGGAATAAAAGTTTCCATTCCAATTTTTACAAAATCTTGTATGTGGCTCAAGGTGGAGTGTGCATCATTAGAAAAGAAAGAGGTCCAGGGAATATCAATAAAGAAACCTTGAAGACCCTCCCAGTCTGCCCTATCGTAATGCCATTTAGTCACCAAAACAGGTTCAGAGTGGGAAGGTGTGGTAGGTGATACACAGGTGGCCTGTATCAGACAGTGATCAGAAGATCCAAGTGGGGAACTCACTGTAACATCATAATTTTCTGAATTGGTTGTTAAAAATAAGTCCAGTAGGTGGGAATTATGATTAGGATTATCTGGTACACGGGTGGGTTGGTTGACTAGTTGAATGAGATTAAATGAGTCTGCAAATAGCTCACATTCAAGACCAGCATCATCAGTCCTGGCTGAATGAGTGAGCCATTCAACATTATGGACATTAAAATCACCCAACACAGTGATTTCAGAAGAAGCATTTAAGTTGAGGACACTGAGTTGTGAGGACAGAGAATCAAAAAGACTTTGCTCTGGAGGAGTATTTGGGGAACGGTAGATGCAACATATGTATTTAAATTTACCAGCAGAAATTAATTTGTATATAGAATAATCAAAATAGGGACAATTGAAACTAGTAACCTCCTCCAGGGCAATTTCAGATTTTGCGAAGCAACATACTCCACCTTTAGGTCTGAAATTTTGGAGCAGTTGATAACCTGGAAAATTAAATCTAGATGTGTCAGATGTGGATGTTACTTGAGTCTCTGTCAAAAAAAGGAGAGTAGGGGATTCTGCTTGAAGAAATTGGTGTACAGAATTGATGTTAGAGTGAAGTCCCCTTATATTACTAAAGAAATAGCTGTACTGACAAGCAGCTTTATCATCCTGTGATTCTACTTGACGTGTGCAATTGATCCCGTGTGTGTATATATGTGAAAGGAGCTATCCCAGTCTTGTAGAACTCACTTACGCAATAGTTAATCCGGAATAAAATCAGGGCATAACATTGGCGGCAGCGGTGGTTCTTGATTCGGAAAACAGAATTAACTACATCCACACAAAAAGGGACAGAAAAAAAATAAAATCGCAAATATGGCCGCACCTCGTTCACACATCACCATCCCGAAATAAGATGGGGACACATACGAAATCGAAACATACATGGAAATTGTAAAACCAGTATTAGACTTGGCATATAATACGGACCGAGAAAAAATCGCCGTACTGCTAACGCACCTGGGAAAAGCCCTTTCCCTGGTTGCATCACAAGTTACCCCCACGCTCACTTGGGACCAGTTCCGGCCAATAGTTATCGAGGCTATTAAGCCCTCACTAGGCATCTTCGTTGCCCATGCTCGAATTTAAGACATAAAGTACGAAGGAGACCTAGACGCCACATTAAATGCTGTCTCACAACAAATTAAATCTGCTTTCCCCACCCTCCCTAAAGTGCAACAAGACCAACACACCCTGGTCAATCTAGTTCAAACTTTGCCCTCAGCAGTTCGCGAACACTTCGCAGTGCACGACCCGGTCGGGTTCCAACGCGACCTCATCACCATCAGGAGAATCCTAGCGGTACGCCCCCAGAAAACTACCACCATCGCCGTCATTAAGAGGTTCACCAACCACCCCCTGACCACAACCCGACCATCGGCCACCACACCTACCTATCACTCGGCCAAACCTCAACCCAGCAGACCCCGGTTCAACCCCAACCCCATCCGCCAAGTCTACAACAAAAACCATTCCTACACCAACAACAAAAGTATGAATCCCACTCTTGTTATTATCAATCCTTATGATTTCACCGCCTGTAACCATAAATGTGCTCTCCATGACATCCGAGACTCTGCTAAAACTCGCACCGCCCTACCCCGCATCTCTGCCAATGAGGAAGAGTGGATCGGGGGCGACGAGGTCCACGAACTCGATAACGAGAGCCTTGTGCGCACCGACCCAGACAAAGGGACGGAGGAAATCCTGGGAGAAGCAGAAGCCGATCCCCAGGATTTTTAAATCATCCCCCGCCAACCATGGCGTCGGCGGGGGACACTATAAATGCCCGAGCACCCCCCATTTACCACCTAGCTCAACTTCAGGGAATTCCTGTCCGTTTACTCATAGACACCGGGGCGTCCCGATCTTGCATATTCAGCTCTTTCTACGACAAACACCATAGGAAGTTCGGTAGCATTCACACAACCAAGTCCAAATTAATCAGTGCCGGGGACGCCCCCCTAAGTGTCAGGGGAGAAACTCGTCCTTTACAAGTGACCACCCCCGCCCCATACGCCAAATGCCACCACCCATTCGTGATCTTTCATTCAGACTGCTAACATTATGACGAATACTTAGGACTCGATCTACTTCACAAATTGCAGGCCCATGTCGACTGTGGCCAACGCCTGATCACGTTAAAAAAATAAAATAAAAACACCCCCATAATCAAACACACCTCACTTGCCCAACCCCCAAACAAAGTCAGAACAAAATAAAACCTAATCGCCCCAAACCCCACACTCCATTCTGCCAACCCAAAGAAACATCCTAACCCCTCAAACCTGCATGACCATCTCAACCGCCAACACCATCCCCCCCCAACGGCGAAAACCCAGGCTAAACCGCGAAATGAAAACAAAGAAAAAACTACAAACCACACATTTTCCACATTATGCAACACTGACCAACAACCTCCTACCCAGACCATTATAAGCCCCGCTATGACCCAAAAGAAAATCACCATTCCCCCTAACCATCAACAATGGGTGCCCCTAAGACCCATACCCCATGACACCATGATTTTGACTCCCTCTAACCCATCTATAACCCAGAACCGATGCATGATCCAACCTGCCATATTATCTGCCCAGCAAAATACCATTCTCATTGCAAATATTTCAAACGATGTACTAACCCTCCCCCAAGGTTTAATCGTCGGTGACCTCGAGACCTTTGACGAGGTCGTCACTCCCCCCACAAACCCCACAGACACTCCTACATTACCCACCATCCCTGACTCCTTAACCCCCTCGCAACAAAGCCAAATGCAACAAGTACTGCATGATTTTCGTGGCGTGTTCGCCCAGACCCCCACAGAAATTGGACGAACGAACCTAGAACAACACGCCATTCATACCACAGGACCCCCACTACGACAGCCCTCCCGCAGGAAGAACCCCCTCCAACGCCAAGACGAAGACCAACTGGTTCAGGAAATGTTGGACGCCGGCAGTCAGTCCTTGGTCATCACCCGTAGTACTCGTGAAAAAGAAAGACGGCTCCACTAGATTCTGTGTCGACTATCGTTGACTTAATGACGCCACCATCAAAGATGCCACTCCCCTACCCAGGATCGACGACTCCCTCGACTCCCTCCACGCATCCAAATGGTTCACCACCTTAGATCTACAAGCCGAATATTGGCAAGTCCCCATCAAGCCCGAACACCAGCAAAAAACCGCCTGCTCCACAAGTGGTGGGCATTTGTACGAGTTTAATGTCTTACCATTTGGCCTGTGTAATGGCCCAGCCACCTTCTCCCGCCTCATGGAGTCCGTACTAAAAGGACTAACCTGGGAGACCTGCCTAGCCTATCAAGACGACATCATCGTCTACTCTGCAACCTGGCCCCAACACCTTCATCGGCTACGACAAATACTTCAACGCATCAGAGACGCCGGGTTGAAACTTAAGCCCTCCAAATGCGAGATGGCCAGGAATACCGTAGGGTTCTTAGGACACGTAATCTCCGCCGCAGGCATCTCCCCAGACCCCAAGAAATTCTCCGCCATTGAAGACCAACAACCTCCCACTACAGTAAAAGGGGTACGCTCTTTTCTAGGGCTGGCCACCTATTACAGACGAAACGTCTATAATAGGTCCCATATTTTGCCGACATCGCCAGGCCCCTCCACCAGCTCACCCACAAAGGCACGGAATTCACATGGACCCCCGAAAGACACTTAGCCTTCGAGACTCTGAAAGACAAGCTGGTAAAAGCACCCACAGTAGCCTTCCCAGATTATTCCCGGCCCTTCCGCCTGTACACAGACATGTCCCTGTATACCATTGGAGCTGTCCTCGCCCAAATCTGGGATGGATCTGAACATGTGATTGCTTATGCTAGCTCCACCTTGAACACCGCTCAGCAAAACTACGCCGCCACGAAGCGTGAATGCCTCGGAGTAATCTGGGCTCTAAACCATTTCCGATCCTTTGTCCTAGGCGCCAAATTAGATATCATTACGGACCACCAAAGCTTACAATGGCTCAGAAGTTCTGAGACAAACTCGGCACTATTAGTACGTTGGAGGAAAACACTAGAAGAATACGACTTTGCCATCCATTACCGCCCCGGAAAACTTCACACCAACGCCGATGCACTCTCTCGCCTACCTGTACCTGAAGACATCCCCACCGACCTCGCAGCCCTCCAACACACCGACCTCATAAATACATCCATCCGCCCCGACTCCACGCGACCACCGCCTACCCTGCTCCAGTCCTGGCAAAGAAAAACCAAACCGAAATGGATCCCCAATACTATATTCTCCAAATTGACCTGCTGGGGCGACCAATTAACAACCGACTCTGGACACATCGTCGTCGAACCAACAGTTGCTCAAGAGTACATGATAGCAATACACGAAGGAAACGGCATCCACCTAGGTCAGAACAAAATGCTCAAAATCTTCCAAGACCAATACTGGACCATCAACCCCTCCGGAATTGCAAGAAAAGTTACCGAATCTTGCAAGCCATGTGCCCTGGGCAAGGACAGGTGCCGCACAGCTGGACCCGCCGGCGCCCTCTCTGCTCAAAAACCATTCCAAACCCTCTCTTTGGACGTTATGGGACCATTTACCCCTAGCCACGGCAAACGTTACATCGTCACCTTCGTCGACATCTACTCAAAATTCCTAATTGTCTGCCCCAATTCCGACCACACAGCAACTACCATCGCCACCCTACTAGCCACCGAGATTTTGCCAGTCTTCGGAATACCCCTGTCACTGCTATCTGACAACGCCCCAGAATTTAAGGGACAAATTTGGGAAGAGTTCATCAGGCTTTGTGGCATCAAAATCAAACACTCATCCCCCTATTGGCCCCAAGACAATGCAGTCTGTGAAAGGAGTCACCGCACCATCAACAACCAACTCCGCACAAGAATTATAGCTTTAAATACCTCAGACTGGGCCTCCCAAGTCAAAATGATTCAATGGGGAATGAACACCTGCCCAAAAGAAGACGGGATCGCCCCCCACGAACGAGTATATGGCACAACCCCCCTCCTACTGCCCTTCTATCACCGAGCCACACCATCCACTACCCAATTCACCCTTGAACCCTTGCAACAACTCAAGAACACTCTCCACACCGCCCAAGTTTGCCAAGACACTAAACACGACGCCCTCGACGACATAAACCCCTACGCCATCAACGACACAGTAATGGTGGCCAAACTGCCAGTTATCAACAAACTGGGCCCGCGTTACGTAGGTCCATACACAGTATCCCATATCCCAAACGCCTACCAGACCTCCATCAATTATCACGGGGAAACCCGCACAATGCGTAACCGTTACATACGCATATACAAACCAATAGAAACATCCTCCCCTGCACCCCAAACCGGAACCAACCGTGACCTCACCACCACCCTAAACCACCCCGACCCAGTCATCCCTACTCCAACCATATCTTACAAAACACCTCCAACCCCCCCTGCCCCACCACCCAAGCCATTCACCCAACCCCCCTTGAAATTCCATCAACACACCCCCCGAACCCCACATCCCCAAAACATCGACCAAGAAAGAACACCTCCTCAACCCACAACCAACCCCGACCCCTCCAACACCACACCCAAAAAAAAAACCCTTACCCAACAAAAGAAACCGACTCAACCCTACCACTACGAACTACGATCCAAAACCTTACCTCAACCACGACTCTCCATTCCTCACCGTATCAAGAGATTAATAAAAAAACAACAACAACCCCACAAAAAAAAAAAACTTACCACCCTAGCCCCCTCTCTACCCATAAAACACACCCTTCCCCGACAAATAACCTCCTCCCCTAACCTTTCCTCCCCAACATCCCAATCCCCACCTAACTCAACCCACAACTCCCCCTTCACCCCGTTGACTGTACCATCTTCCTCCTCCCCCACCACTCCTAAGCCGACTACCCCACCTAACCTCAAGCCTACCACCTCCACAACCACCACACCTTTCGAATTACCCTCCCGTCTAACCCCACCAACCTCAAAACCTTTCCCCTCTCCATTAACCCCCTCAAATACCATCAAACCCATCAAACAGCAAGTCAAACCACCCAACAAACCCCTAACTACCCCACCCACATACCCCAACCAAAAACCCACTCACTATAAGTCACCCCCCCCCCGAGTCAAGCCCCGAGGCCCCTTCTACACAAGCCACACGCACAAGATCAGGCCGACTAAGTAAACAACCTGAACGATTCTCGTCAATCATCAATACAACACACACCACCAACACCACTAACAATCAAAACCCTACACATAAACAAATCAACCAACCAAAACAAACACACCCACTCAGAATGGCTGGAATCACTTGCCCCACTACTACCCCGGCCATACAACGGAACTTAATTACCTCCCCACCGTTAGCCACCCACACCCCTGCCACTTGCCCTGCAAACCCCCCCGGCTAGACAACGGAACTTAATTACACCCCCACCGCTCACCACCACTGGCCTGGCTACTAACGCCACCCCCACATCTCTCTCCACAACCGACAACAGTTTCCCTACAGTAAACATGGACCAAACCCCCTTCATCCGTAGAGTTAAAGTAACCTCAGAGGCTGGACACCTAACCAGAATCCGGCACACAAACGAAGCAATCTTTGCCCATCTCAACAACCCCACAAAAACAACCCTCCTGGTCAACATAGACCCAATCAGAACTCCAGAACAACGATCCATCAAATGGTGGGAGTTTCTCCACCAACAAACTTTAACGAGCCATCACTTCAACTTGTTTACATTCAATCTTAAGGTACGAGGTCGTACCTACAACGAAGGAGAGGGAAGTGAAATACAGGGAGGACGAGAAAACGACCGGCCCACCTGCAAAACCAGACAGTCACGGTACCAACAACTAGCCCGGACAACTCACCCCAAAATGGCCGACCCCGAACCACAACCTTTAACCTCCCGGAGGACGGTGCGCCCTCAACCCTTCTAGACTCAACCCCTTCACCCACTCCACAGACACGTCATGTAACTCCCAGCCTTCTATTATACAGAACACAATCCTGACTCCCCTTTCTTAAAACCCCCCCACCAAGATGTTTTGTAATGAGAAACACCCATAGCCGTTGCATGCCTACAGACCACAAATAGGATTATTGAAATGCTTATCTTTAAATGTGACAACCCCAGTAAACAGAGGTAAGAGGGAAGACACCTCTTAGCTCTAGGATACACAGGGTACAGATATAACTCTGTCAATTAGACATGGAACATGCCATGACCCTTATATTTTATACTAACTTTACCTACTAACACTGCAGACGGCCATAACTACAAACCATGTATTATTGTATTCATGATATATATATATATGTTTAACTATGACAGCCCTCTAAGACGAAGATAAGGCGGGAAGACAGCCCTTATCTCTATCTTACGAAGGTATAAGTGTACGCCCCATATTAGCTATTATCTTGATGTACCTATGCTAAATGCTATGCTTAATTCTGATCAATCTGCAGACGATCATCTCAAGAGAGGAAGACCGAGAACACACCTGGTATCCCTCTACATTGTCAGTATGTGTATGTGTACCCCCATGCCCCATTACCCCTTATTTTAACTTTCTAAGTAACTAAAATATATCTCCTACCCAAGCAACAGACGGGCAGACAGACAGACATTCACCAACACGGTCGGGGAGAGAGAGCGACAACAACACCCCGCCTTTCCCGTCTACTCCTCCCCCAGCCCAATTAGAAGCTTAACGCCTCGGCAGCCGGCATTGGACAACCCACCCCCAAAACGGCCGACCCCAGACGACCACCTCCCACCTCTCCCGACTGGACCTCCACACCAATCCACATGCTCCACACTTTTCAACTCACATTCTTCTTAGTATACAAACCACATCTCTTTCCTCCCCACCATTATTACGATACTAGATAATATCCACCCCCTTGCTTTCTGATGACGAAAGCAGTGATGGCCGCGTCGTATGCATGTCCCTGTGACTGTCGTAATTACTGTTGTATTAATTTCACGTGCGTTTAGCTCCAGCTGAACCCAACTACAACCGCCACAGGCAACATGACTGCAGGCCATGTATATGATTAATGAATATGTTTATCTTTAACTAGGACCCCCCTGCAGGAAAAGTAAGAGGAAAGCCACCTCTTAACTCTCTGTATTATGAGGGGTACAGATATATGACTATGCAAATTATTGTATTGATTATGTCACTACCATTTCATTGTTATGCCATGATATGATTAATGAATACGTGACAGCCCCTGCAGAAGAAGTAAGAGGGCAGACACCTCTTAGCTCTCTGTATTATGGGGGGTATAGATATATAACTGTGCCAAGTAGATATTGATTGTATCATTACCATTTTTACTTGTTACTTATTAACATACTAACCCCGCATGATGACTGACCTACTATCCGTAGAATAATAAGGAAATCGCCACCTCGCACAATCTATTTTTCCCTAAACCTTGCATTGCATAATCCAGCCTGTTTTTCTTTTCTAGCCTCCCTCCACACGCCTTCTACACGACTCGTCAAGACACTTCCTTCTCGGAGTACAGTTCACATGATCCTATCTTTTTTTACGTTGCAACCAGGCAGGCGACAGCTGTGCATGCATGGACGACGACCTGATCACCCCACGGAAGTGCCAATGCCTTGCGTCACGGGCTCGCCCCAGGTGCGTAGCCAACACAGTCTATCACCATGATAATGATAATTGCACTGCCGCCTGATTACGCATGCCTACTTTATTGACCACTATAAAGCTGTAGTTTCTCTCTCTAGACATCTCTCCCTTGTCCACACGTGGTCTAGGTCTACGTGGGTATTTCCACCCTAACCCAGGTGGGCCGACAACAACAAATTAACTCGCCCATCGAGCCGTGTCCAGTCCGGAGGGACTCCTACCTACGCCGCCCTCCTCGACCCCGGTATACGGGACCACCAGGGCAACCGCGCCTAACCACCACCTGTATACACGTGCCAACACCGGTGAGGTATTACAGGACTTGTTATTCAATCTCACCAAGACCTACAGGGACGAGAGAACTGTTCACTTACCTTTATTCCCCTTGTTCCTTCTTTTTTAAAGCAACCTACTTATCAAGTAAAACGATTAACCACTGACCCTCCTGGCCGAGGTGCTCCTCCCCTCTCCGCCGTGAACAACAAGGCGACGGGTCCCTTGCTTGCCATACCACCTGCCATTAACTATTCTTATATGTCGGTGTGTGAACTAACGCTGTTATCTAATTCAGAACATTGGGAACAAAGGGCCAGATTGCCAGATGTTGACCCCACAGCCCTGCACAGCCACCCTGGCCCTGAATTGGAAGGGACCCATCAGCCCCCGGCCCGGGCAACACCGAGTCACCCTGCCATATATAAACCACGAGAGGAGGAGAGCTGGCAGTTTTAAACATAGCTTTTTGCCGGGCGGGACGTCGCTCTGTTGGAAGACTGTTTTACTCCCCTGTTAGTAACCGACCGGCACCCCGCAAGCTGAACACCAGGAGCTGATATATTATATTCCTAGGCCTGTATTAACCGTGGTAGATCACAGGTCAATATAGGGACCTAAGAGAAATATATATATATATTGCCACACATGCACTTGGGTTGATTGAACCTCTCGTCATGGATCAGAGACAGTTAAGCAAGGTTTGTGCAGACCCAATGCTTACGTTAGTCCGATGAGACGCTACCCTGGCCTCAGCCCAGACGCAGACCATTTAAGATCCATAGGAGAGACCCTGAACTCAAGTTCATGACCGGTCAACCGACCCATCTGTAACTTCTTCACACAACTGAACCCCCTGGATGGCCCCCTGGTGCAGCCGAGAAGCCCCCGATGACACCAGATTCAAGAGGAGAAGAAGATAACCTGATCGGGCACGATTTTCTATTATAATATCAGTGTATAGATACCGTGTTACTAAACTGTTGTGTTGCCTGTGTTCACCTTTGAGTTATTTGCTAACTATAAAGAGATTTCCAGTTGATCCTAGAGTCCCCTGTTTTGCCAGAGATCCGTTACAGTAAAATATATTACGAGATAATTACCGCGACAGTATTTACCCCCAGCCACGACACGAGTTATACTTAAATTGAGAGTTTGGTATAGATATTCTGCGATCCCATAAACAAGGGATAGGTCGTGAAGTATAATTAAATCTCGGTGACGAATTACCATCTGTGCATTAACAGTTTAAGAGATACATAATAATTGTCTACTTGACTCTGCTAGATCGTATAAAATCGAACCTCAACGTTAGTCCTCACTTAATCGAATAACTAGAACCTTAAGCCTAAAGCAACGTTCGGTATCAGACATTGTGTAAATTAAATCGGTGCCCCCTTCAAGTGACTTTCTTATCGCTTCTTATCATGTCCGTATCGGAAGAATAATGCCCGAGACTCGGAAGTGGCAGTACATGCTCTAATCCAGATCCACGGTTGTGCTTGGAGAATTGAAAGCCCAAGCTCTTATAACTGAACTCATTACTCTTATTCATGTTCTATAAAGTGAAAGTGATTCTTTTTCTATACCATGAGTGAGTTCAATAAATAAAGCTGTATTACAAACGTCATCCTGTGATTCTACTTGACGTGTGCAATTGATCCTGTGTGTGTATATATGTGAAAGGAGCTATCCCAGTCTTGTAGAACTCACTTACGCAATAGTTAATCCTGAATAAAATCAGGGCATAACATTGGCATTGAGCAGTGCATAACATTGGTGGCGGATTCTGATGAGAAATTGCAGCGGGTAGTCAAAGAGTTTGGTGTGGTTTGTGGAAGGAGGAAACTGAAGGTGAACGTCAATAAAAGTAAAGTAATGGTGTGTAATAGGGGAGAGCATAGGGTGAATCTAGATGTGAGGCTGGATGGGGAAATATTGGAACAAGTAGAGTGTTTTAAATATCTAGGAGGAACGATAAGCAGGAGTGGAGGTATGGAAGTGGAGGTAAAACAGAGAGTGTGTGAAGGAAGGAAGGTTTTCGGAGCAATGGGAAGTATGTGGAAGACGAGAAATCTCGGAGTGAAATTAAAAAGTGCACTGTATCAAGGAATTGTTGTGCCAACAGTGATGTATTGGGCTGAGAATGGGCTCTGAAGAAAAAGGAGAAAAGAGGGATGGATGTGATGGAGATGAACTGCTTGAGGAGTATGTGTGGAGTTACTCGTAGAGACAGATTGAGGAATGAAGAGATACGTAGGAGAGTGGGGCAGCAGGAACATTTGTCAGCCAGAGTGGACAGAAGGGTGCTGAGCTGGTATGGTCATGTTGAACGAATGGGAGATGAAAGACTTACAAAGAGAATATGTGAGTCAGGTACAAGGGGAGATAGAAGGGCAGGAAGACCCCCATTGAGATGGAGAGACTGTGTAAGAAAGGCTTTGGATGATAGAGGAATGGCTATAGATCAGGCAGGGGAAGTGGTGGTGGACAGGAGTGAATGGAGAATGCTTGTAAATAGTTGAGTGAACACGTGGTCATTTGGAGTAAGGGGTCGGGCGCAAGTTCGACTAGATAATAGCCCATCAGGCGCCTGCATGTCTGCCTGCCGAGATCGGAACCTCTCCGGGTGGTCAGGGGCCGTGGGAGTGCTGGAGCGACCTTGGTGACCCTGGTCTCTAGATCTTCTCCTGGGTGACCTGGATGTTTGTGAGTTTGTGCTTTTTATCTGTGTTTATTTGTTGTTTTATGTTGTTTTTTGTGGTTTCCCTGTTCTTGCTCTGTCATGAGTCGGCTACCCCCAAAATGGGGATTGGGCCTGAGCATATAGATAGATAGATAGATAACATTGGCGGCAGCGGTGGTTCTTGATTCGGATAACAGAATTCACTACATCCACACAAAAAGGGACAGAAAAAAAAAAAAATCGTAAATATGGCCGCACCTCGTTCACACATCCCCATCCCGAAATACGATGGGGACACATACGAAATCGAAACATACATGGAAATTGTAAAACTAGTATTAGACTTGGCATATAATACGGACCGAGAAAAAATCGCCATACTGCTAACGCACCTGGGAAAAGCCCTTTTCCTGGTTGCATCACAAGTTACCCCCACGCTCACTTGGGACCAGTTCCGGCCCATAGTTATCGAGGCTATTAAGCCCTCACTAGGCATCTTCGTTGCCCATGCTCGTATTAAAGACATAAAGTACGAAGGAGATCTACAGTAGACGCCACATTAAATGCTGTCTCACAACAAATTAAATCTGCTTTCCCAACCCTCCCTAAAGTGCAACAAGACCAACACACCCTGGTCAATCTAGTTCAAACTTTGCCCTCAGCAGTTCGCGAACACTTCGCAGTGCACGATCCGGTCGGGTTCCAACGCGACCTCATCACCTTCAGGAGAATCCTAGCGGTACGCCCCCAGAAAACTACCCTCATCGCCGCCATTAAGAGGTTCACCAACCATCACCTGACCACAACCCGACCATCGGCCACCACACCTACCTATCACTCGGCCAAACCTCAACCCAGCAGACCCCGGTTCAACCCCAACCCCATCCGCCGAGTCCACAACAGGCCTACACCAACAACAAAAGTATGAACCCCACTCTTGTTATTATCAACTGTTACGATCCAGGTTCTCAAAGACACAGGGCTCTTCAACATTGGACTAGATAATGGCAAAATGCAACAACGGTAACACTAGATCCAACCCCTGCCTTAAACACTGGAAAACAAAACACCATTACCGCCCTGAGTCGTGCCTGGACAACGAGGTATCCTATGACTCGGTAACTGGTGCACACACACTAGGCTGACGCTCAATGAAACAGCCTATTCTCAAACAGTAAAAGATTACACGATTATGTTATACAAAGAAAAGATAGTTAACGTGATTAATTAACGTTACGGTAGATACTCAAATAACTGGCACTCCTGTATTAAAGAAAGTGCAATGCTAATCCTGCAACATCAACTAGAAACTTCTGAAATAAGTCTGATGCTGGGAAGATGTTCGTAAAGAATCTTGAACAATTATAATGCAGAATACGGGTCACAATAAATGCTAGGACATATAGTAATAATAGGCAGGCGAATAATAAAGACTGCGCAAAGGTAGTAATGCTCGACAACTAAAGAAATGCTTCATGACACAACGCAACAGCCTACTAGGGTTGTGCAACTCATCAACAACCTCGGCTCAAAAGTGCAGTGAATAATAATGTTGCATACATATAATAATGGGGGCTTATCTCTAACCAGTGTCTGCTCAGTTAATAAAGTCTAGCTGGGGTATCAAGGCAGGGCAACAATGGGTGAGCATGCGGCTCGTAGCCTAACGTTGTCCGAAGGTGTTATAATGAAGATTACGTTATATGACGGGGATGCTCTCTTGATAAATCTAGGTCTCTTGTACCTAGTTCTATCCTGGCGATCCCTCAGAAGTCAACAAAGAGGCAGCACTATGTTGTGAGGGATAGGCTATGGCCCTCTCACACCACAGCGCTGTGCTCGCAAAGTAAACCCACCCGAAGACAACTTAGGCTCCCACAGTACCTGTCGATGTCGTGCAGGGCTTAGCTAACACTGCACACATCGGAGACAACGACACAGTAACCTTACCCCTAGTCTAGCTTTAGATAACCAAGCAGAATCACTCAACACCTTGCCAGGGAGACATATACCGGTCTACAACCTTCCCGAGAGAGGACACATACGGAAAAGTCCGTCTCTCTAACCTCAATAAAGCATAATACCTCCTTAGCCTAATACATGGAAATATCTGAGAGCTTCGCGTACAATACGACTGGTCGACGGTGAACGTCTATGCTGAAACCAGAAGGGATGTTGAGTTTAATAAAGATTAGAGAATGAGAAAGGAGAAGTCGAGAGAGAGAAATAGTATGCAAAGTGGCGAGTATGGGGGACAGAATTGCAAAGGATGTAGGCGATACGCGTGTCAGGCAAGCTCTGAGCTGGTAAAAAATACGAGGCCGCGATGGGGAGGGACTAGTTGACCACCCGGCCGCCAACGCCGTCAGCGCCCAAGCGAGCCGCGTCATAGCTCACCCCGCTGCCAGGTGTACCCCCTCACCCTCTCTCGCTCGCCTCCCACACAAGCAACATTTATATTATAGCGAATATAAAATATAAGGCGCGGTCACAGACCAAAACAAAGACCATTTCTAGACTGTCTGTGGCAACACGACACTAATTAAATAAAGCAGATCATTCTAGGACAACTGTAGCCCATCCCCCCATCCTGGCAAGCGCTAGCGAGCTGCAATGCCCCACGCAACCATTCTGCTAACGCCGGGAGGCGTCACACAACCCTTATGATTTCCCCGCCGTTAACCATAAATGTGCTCTCCATGACATCCGAGACTCCGCTAAAACTCGCACCACCCAACCCCACATCTCTGCCAATGAGGAAGAGTGGATTGGGGGCGACGAGGTCCACGACCTCGATGATGAGAGCCTTGTGCACACCGACCCAGACCAAGGGACGGAGGAAATCCTGGGAGAAGCAGAAGCCGATCCCCAGGATTTTTAAATCATCCCCCGCCAACCATGGCGTCGGCGGGGGACACTATAAATGACCGAGCACCCCCCATTTACCACCTAGCTCAACTTCAGGGAATTCCTATCCGTTTGATCATAGACAACGGGGCGTCCCGATCTTGCATATTCAGCTCTTTCTACGATAAATACCATAGGAAGTTCGGTAGCATTCACACAACCAAATTAATTAAAGTCCAAATTAATCAGTGCCGGGGACGCACCCCTAAGTGTCAGGGGAGAAACTCGTCCTTTACACATGACCACCCTTATGCCAAATGCCACCACCCATTCGTGATCTTTCATTCAGACTGCCAACATTATGACGGGTACTTAGGACTCGATCTACTTCACAAATTGCAGGCCCATGTCGACTGTGGCCAACGCCCGATCACGTTAAAAAAAACAAAAAAACACCCCCATAATCAAACACGCCTCACTTGCCCAACCCCCAAACAAAGTCAGAACAAAATAAAACCTAATCGCCCCAAACCCCACACTCCATTCTACCAACCCAAAGAAACAACCTAACCCCTCAAACCTGCATGACAATCTCAACCGCCAACACCATATCCCCCCAACGGCGAAAACCCAGGCTAAACCGCGAAATGAAAACAAAGAAAACACTACAAACCACACATTTTCCACATTATGCAACACTGACCAACAACCTCGTACCCCGACCATTATAAGCCCCGCTATGACCCAAAAGAAAATCACCATTCCCCCTAACCATCAACAATGGGTGCCCCTAAGACCCATACCCCATGACACCATGATTTTGACTCCCTCTAACCCATCTATAACCCAGAACCGATGCATGATCCAACCTGCCATATTATCTGCCCAGCAAAATACCATTCTCATTGCAAATATTTCAGACGATGTACTAACCCTCCCCCAAGGTTTAATCGTCGGCGACCTCGAGACCTTTGACGAGGTCGTCACTCCCCCCACAGACACTCCTACATTACCCACCATCCCTGACTCCTTAACCCCCTTGCAACAAAGCCAAATGCAACAAATACTGCATTATTTTCGTGACGTGTTCACCCAGACCCCACAGAAATTGGACGAACGAACCTAGAACAACACGCCATTCATACCACAGGATCCCCACTACGACAGCCCTCCCGCAGGAAGAACCCCCTCCAGCACCAAGAGGAAGACCAACAGGTTCAGGAAATGTTGGACGCCGGCATTGCCACGCCTTCAGTCAGTCCTTGGTCATCATCTGTAGTACTCGTGAAAAAGAAAGACGGCTCCACTAGATTCTGTGTCGACTATCGTCGACTAAATGACGCCACCATCAAAGATACCACTCCTCTACCCAGGATCGACGACTCCCTCGGCTCCCTCCACGGATCCAAATGGTTCGCAACCTTTGATCTACAAGCTGGATATTGGCAAGTCCCCATCAAGCCCGAACACCAGCAAAAAACCGCCTTCTCCACAAGTGGCGGGCATTTGTACGAGTTTTATGTCTTACCATTTGGCCTGTGTAATGGCCCAGCCACCTTCTCCCGCCTCATGGAGTCCGTACTAAAAGGACTAACCTGGGAGACCTGCCTAGCCTACCTAGACGACATCATCATCTACTCTGCAACCTGGCCCCAACACCTTCATCGGCTACGACAAGTACTTCAACGCATCAGGGACGCCGGGTTGAAACTTAAGCCCTCCAAATGAGAGATGGCCAGGAATACCGTAGGGTTCTTAGGACACGTAATCTCCGCCGCAGGCATCTCCCCAGACCCCAAGAAACTCTCTGCCATTGAAGACCAACAACCTCCCACTACAGTAAAAGGGGTACGCTCTTTTCTAGGGCTGGCTACCTATTACAGACGAAACGTCTGTAGTAGGTCCCACATTTTGCCGTCATCGCCAGGCCCCTCCACCAGCTCACCCACAAAGGCACGGAATTCACATGGACCCCCGAAAGACACTTAGCCTTCGAGACTCTGAAAGACAAGCTGGTAAAAGCACCCACAGTAGCCTTCCCAGATTATTCCCGGCCCTTCCGCCTGTACACAGACGTGTCCCTGTATGCCATCGGAGCTGTCCTCGCCCAAATCCGAGATGGATCTGAACACGTGATTGCTTATGCTAGCTCCACCTTGAACACCGCTCAGCAAAACTACGCCGCCACGAAGCGTGAATGCCTCGGAGTAATCTGGGCTCTAAACCATTTCCGATCCTTTGTCCTAGGCGCCAAATTAGATATCATTACGGACCACCAAAGCTTACAATGGCTCAGAAGATCTGAGACAAACTCGGCACTATTAGTACGTTGGAGGAAAACACTAGAAGAATACGACTTCGCCATCCATTACCGCCCCGGAAAACTTCACACCAACGCCGATGTACTCTCCCGCCTACCTGTACCTGAAGACATCCCCACCGACCTCGCAGCACTCCAACACACCGACCTCATAAATACATCCATCCGCCCCGACTCCACCCCACCACCGCCTACCCTACTCCAGTCCTGGCAAAGAAAAACCAAACCGAAATGGACCCCCAAGACTATATTCTCCAAATTGACCAGCTGGGGCGACCAATTAACAACCGACTCTGGACACATCGTCGTCGAACCAACAGTTGCTCAAGAGTACATGATTGCAATCCACGAAGGAAACGGCATCCACCTAGGTCAGAACAAAATGCTCAAAATCTTCCAAGACTAATACTGGACCATCAACCCCTCCGGAATTGCAAGAAAAGTCACCGAATCTTCCAAGCCATGTGCCCTGGGCAAGGACAGGTGCTGCACAGCTGGACCCTCCGGCGCCCTCTCTGCTCAAAAAACATTCCAAACCCTCTCTTTGGACGTTATGGGACCATTTACCCCTAGCCACGGCAAACGCTACATCGTCACCTTCGTCGATATCTACTCAAAATTCCTAATCGCCTGCCCCACTTCCGACCACATAACAACTACCATCGCCACCCTACTAGCCACCGAGATTTTGCCAGTCTTCGGATTACCCCTGTCACTTGCTATCTGACAACGCCCCAGAATTTAAGGGACAAATTTGGGAAGAGTTCACCAGTTTTTGTGGCATCAAAATCAAACACTCATCCCCCTATTGGCCCCAAGGCAACGCAGTCTGTGAAAGGAGTCACCGCACCATCAACAACCAACTCCGCACAAGAATGATAGCTTTAAATACCTCAGACTGGGCCTCCCAAGTCAAAATGATTCAATGGGGAATGAACACCTGCCCAAAAGAAGACGGGATCTCCCCCACGAACGAGTATATGGCACAACCTCCCTCCTACTACCCTTCTATCACCGAGCCACACCGTCCACTACCCAATTCATCCTTGACCCCTTGCAACAACTCAAGAACACTCTCCACACCGCCCAAGTTTGCCAAGACACTAAACACGACGCCCTCGACGCCAAAAACCCCTTCGCCATCAACGACACTGTAATGGGGGCCAAACTGCCAGTCATCAACAAACTGGGCCCGTGTTACGTAGGTCCATACACAGTATCCCATGTCCCAAATGCCTACCAGACCTCCATCAATTATCACGGGGAAACCCGCACAATGCGTAACCGTTTCATACGCATCTACAAACCAATAGAAACATCCTCCCCTGCACCCCAAATCGTAACCAACCGTGACCTCACCAACACCCCAAACCACCCCGACCCAGTCATCCCTACTCCAACCATATCTTACAAAACACCTCCAACACCCCCTGCCCCACCACCCAAGCCAGTCAACCAACCCCCCTTGAAATTCCATCAACACACCCCCCGAACCCCACATCCCCAAAACACCGACCAAGAAAGAACACCTCCTCAAACCCCAACCAACCCTGACCCCTCCAACACCACACCCAAAAAAACCCCCCTTACCCAAAAAAAGAAACCGACTCGACCCTACCACTACGAACTACGATCCAAAACCTTACCTCAACCACGACTCTCCATTCCTCACCGTATCAAGAGATTAATCAAAACAAAAAAACAACCCCACAAAAAAAAAAACTTACACACCCTTCCCCGACAAATAACCTCCTTCCCTAACCCTTCCTCCCCAACATCCCAATACCCACCTAACTCAACCCCCAACTCCCTCTTCACCCCCTCGATGGGGGAGGAGGAAGATGGTACATCTTCCTCCTCCCCCACCACTCCTAAGCCGACTACCCCACCTAACCTCAAGCCTACCACCTCCACAACCACCACACCTTTCGAATTACCCTCCCGTCTAGCCCGACCAACCTCAAAACCTTTCCCCTCTACATTAACCCCCTCAAATACCATCAAACCCACCAAACAGCAAGTCAAACCACCCAACAAACCCCTAACTACCCCACCCACAAACCCCAACCTCAAACCCACTCACTATAAGTCACCCCCCCCCCCCCCCCCCCCCCCTCAAGCCCCGAGGCCCCCTCTACACAAGCCACACGCACAAGATCAGGCTGACTAAGTAAACAACCTGAACGATTCTCGTCAATCATCAATACAACACACACCACCAACACCACTAACAATCAAAACCCTACACATAAACAAATCAACCAACCAAAACAAACACACCCACTCAGAATAGCGGGAATCACCTGCCCCACTACTACCCCGGCCATACAACGGAACTTAATTACCCCCCACCGTTAGCCACCCACACCCCTGCCACCTGCCCTGCAAACCCCCCCGGCTAGACAACGGAACTTAAATACACCCCCACCGCTCACCACCACTGGCCTGGCTACTAACGCCACCCCCACATCTCTCTCCACCACCGACCACAGTTTCCCTACAGTAAACATGGACCAAACCCCCTTCATCCGTAGAGTTAAAGTAACCTCAGAGGCTGGACACCTAACCAGAATCCGGCACACACACGAAGCAATCTTCGCCCATCTCAACAACCCCACAAAAACAACCCTCCTGGTCAACATAGACCCAATCAGAACTCCAGAACAACGATCCATCAAATGGTGGGAGTTTCTCCACCAACAAACTTTAACGAGCCATCACTTCAACTTGTTTACATTCAATCTTAAGGTACGAGGTCGTACCTACAACGAAGGAGAGGGAAGTGAAATACAGGGAGGACGAGAAAACGACCGGCCCACCTGCAAAACCAGACAGTCACGGTACCAACAACTAGCCCGGACAACTCACCCCAAAATGGCCGACCCCGAACCACAACCTTCAACCTCCCGGAGGACGGTGCGCCCTCAACCCTTCTAGACTCAACCCCTTCACCCACTCCACAGACACGTCATGTAACTCCCAGCCTTCTAATATACAGAACACACTCCTGACTCCCCTTTCGTAAAACCCCCCCACCAAGATGTTTTGTAATGAGAAACACCCATAGCCGTTGCATGCCTACAGACCACAAATAGGATTATTGAAATGCTTATCTTTAAATGTGACAACCCCAGTAAACAGAGGTAAGAGGGAAGACACCTCTTAGCTCTAGGATACACAGGGTACAGATATAACTCTGTCAATTAGACATGGAACATGCCATGACCCTTATATTTTATACTAACTTTACCTACTAACACTGCAGACGGCCATAACTACAAACCATGTATTATTGTATTCATGATATATATATATATGTTTAACTATGACAGCCCTCTAAGACGAAGATAAGGCGGGAAGACAGCCCTTATCTCTATCTTACGAAGGTATAAGTGTACGCCCCATATTAGCTATTATCTTGATGTACCTATGCTAAATGCTATGCTTAATTCTGATCAATCTGCAGACGATCATCTCAAGAGAGGAAGACCGAGAACACACCTGGTATCCCTCTACGTTGTCAGTATGTGTATGTGTACCCCCATGCCCCATTACCCCTTATTTTAACTTTCTAAGTAACTAAAATATATCTCCTACCCAAGCAACAGACGGACAGACAGACAGACATTCACCAACACGGTCGGGGAGAGAGAGCAACAACAACACCCCGCCTTTCCCGTCTACTCCTCCCCCAGCCCAATTAGAAGCTTATCGCCTCGGCAGCCGGCACTGGACAACCCACCCCCAAAATGGCCGACCCCAGACGACCACCTCCCACCTCTCCCGACTGGACCTCCACACCAATCCACATGCTCCACACTTTTCAACTCACATTCTTCTTAGTATACAAACCACATCTCTTTCCTCCCCACCATTATTACGATACTAGATAATATCCACCCCCTTGCTTTCTGATGACGAAAGCAGTGATGGCCGCGTCGTATGCATGTCCCTGTGACTGTCGTAATTACTGTTGTATTAATTTCACGTGCGTTTAGCTCCAGTTGAACCCAACTACAACCGCCACAGGCAACATGACTGCAGGCCATGTATATGATTAATGAATATGTTTATCTTTAACTAGGACCCCCCTGCAGGAAAAGTAAGAGGAAAGCCACCTCTTAACTCTCTGTATTATGAGGGGTACAGATATATGACTATGCAAATTATTGTATTGATTATGTCACTACCATTTTATTGTTATGCCATGAATATGATTAATGAATACGTGACAGCCCCTGTAGAAGAAGTAAGAGGGCAGACACCTCTTAGCTCTCTGTATTATGGGGGGTATAGATTATAGGTTTGACTCCTGTAAGGAGATAAAGAAAACCTAATATTTAGTAGTGGCCCCGTAATCATTGACGAACATGCCTATTACATAAGGCATCCTCTTCAAACACTAATCCGCCGTAGTTTGAATCTACCGCGCAGAGCATTTAAAATCTGAGGAGCCTTCATTATGAGCGCACGCGACCTCACTCATGGCTTCAGTCATTATGAATTGGGTTCTCAATACGAAAACACTTTGTAAAAAATAAAAAACAAAAAGAAAATAAGAATAACTATCCAATAAGCTTTCCATCATATCGTGGATGTACTTGTGTGGATCTTTGACCAGACGCTGATTCAGGCATCATTCTTCCTTCACTGACATATCAAGTAAACCAAAATCCTTAATACATCAACGAATGGGAAGGGGATGGTCGGGAGGGCCCCAGTCGTCAATGATTACGGGGCCACTACTAAATATTAGGTTTTCTTTATCTCCTTACAGGAGTCTAACCTATAATTTATTAGTGGCCCCTCCATCATTGACGAACATGCCTGATTTCTAAGACTGGAGGGGGACATTCGTAATCATATCATAACTCTAGAAAAGCAGATAATCAAACAACCACATAGTATTCTTACTTTTGTAAAAATGAGATATTCGGGTGCATAAACTTTATACAGCCTAAATCTTCAAAAAGGGGTACAAGCAGGAGCGTGCTTCAAAGAAGACTGCTTGAAAAAGGGTTAACTCTGAGACTCTGTGCACAGATCTGCTAGTTAAGAAGGCACCCCACTTAAAGTAAGTGGTGAAAACTAAAAACTTATAAGTTTACATGTGCACATATAAACCCCATTAACTAGTGGATATATTCCTAAAAATATAACCAAACATAAATGAATTCTTGCACATTCGTAGAAGTACTGAACTCGTGTACTTATGCAGAAGTAAATACTTCAAAAGTAAAAGTCGTAGTTGCAACTACCGAGATTTCTCAAAAATCTATTGCTTCACAGCCAAAGCTACTTACAACAAGAATTGTTGTAACACTACTATTGGCCTTTAGCACAATTTCCTGCAATGAATACTACAGAGAAATTTTATAATACAATGCCTACAACCAGTATCACAGCTCGTATGTTCCGAACACATACTCCGGAGCGGTCTAGGGTGTCCTATGTCACACTGACTGCACCCTCCCCCCCCCCCCCTTTTTCTTGAAATTAAACAAAACGTGACTAAAAGGGCCACCTAGACCCTCTGCCGTAAAGCTATACATGGCAAGGAAGGTTTGTCCAGAGCTACTGAAAGGTATCGAGGCAAAAACTCCTGATTAGAGGCCCACAACTGTGTGGACGTAATAACTTCCACCGAAAGATTATTAAGGAAACGTAAAGAGGCTGTCCCCTTGCGTAAATCGTGGGTCTTACCCACAACGCCGGGATTCTTCTCTTTAAAGTCCTCGACCAAGAGAGAAGCCAGTGTACGCTCCACCAATCGTTCACCCGGACTTGCGACCCATAAAGCACCCTGGTGATTTAGAGGTGCCACTCTTAAATATTTGGTTAGAGCTTGCACTGGGCAAAAAAGATGGTGCACCTTTCCCCTGTTTAACGCCGGCACCGTGAACTCTGAAAACACGTGTTCACTGTGCTCAATCTTGGCTATGAATCCTGGGGAAGGTGCAATGTGAATACACTCATGAAGCCTATCAAACCTGAGGCAATTAGGTGCGTTGCTCATTGCCGCCAGCTCAGATACTCTGTTCCCGGTAGCCAAAGCCATAAGGAATACTGCCCTTTTGTAAAATCTGTAGTCTTTGGTACATACGGGAACGAGAATAACGACGATGCTTTGTCTAGAGACCATGTAGGCCTGAGCTGACGGGGAGGTGGGCGGAGTTTAAAACCTGCCCACATAAATCACTTTCAGATAAATGTTTCTGCATGAACAGATAAATTAAATAATTAACAACCAACGCCACCAACGCCACCGAGGGCACAGTTTGTTTTGTTCTAAGAATCCGAGACGTAAAAGCTTGCCAATGCGATTGAAACTGTCGCTTTGTAGACTGGGTATATTGATTCATGAATATCTTGGTCACGTCGCTACCATATGGTGCTAGCCACTTGGCCTCCTGAATGTCCAAAATGAACAAGTCCGCGAGGTGTCTAGGTTGCCAATTGTGTTCTAAGTGGAACAACCCGACCAGGAGTGACACTGGGTGCGGGCACCACGTGTTCAAATGCTGGTACCACACTGCGCCGGCCACAGGGGCGCGATTAGCGAGACTACGCCCCGCTAATCCTGTAGTTTGTTGACTACGTGGCACATTAGAGACGCGTCTGGCGGCGGAAAATAGATAAATGGAACTCAACCTGTTCTCGTCCGTCATCAGAGCGTCAGGTCCGCCCGCCGGCGTTATCGTCCGGCGGGTGAGGTACAGTGGGAGTTTGTGAGTCTTCTCAGATGCAAACAAATCCACTTGTGGATGGTAATGCTCCGCACACGGAAAAGCGCCCATTCTACTGTTGTGCTTTGTTGCTGAGACAGAGCGTTTGCCCAGACGTTTGCTACGCCTGGGAGATAAGATGCGTGAAGATGAATGTCCAGCCTGTTGGCTAGTATAAAAATCTTTTCTGACAAGTTTAGCCACTTCCGAGATCTCATTGACCCTTGTTTCTGACTACAGTGAACAGCATTCAGATTGTCCATGCTGAAGGCCACCGACTTGCCCCGTAAAGCAGAGCCGTGAGCCTGAAGGACAGATAAGGGGACTAGTATGTCTTTGACATTGATGTGGAAGATTTCTAAATAGGACCAAAACCTTTGACCCTGATGCCCGAGGTTTGACTAAAATCCCCAACCTATCGTTCCCGACGCATCCATGTCCACCCATACCAACGGCGGAGGAGAGGTTCATGACATGACTGCGTGCAACATTTCTCTCGTCGCCCAAACTGCTAGTAAGTTGTGTAATAACGTTGGGATAGGCCATACTATCCCCGCCGGTAATAGTGGGAAAAATGTATTGCCCTCCCAGATGAAACGTTAGATTTACAACCGGCCCAACTTCACAGTTAGCTGAACCCAGTTGAGAGAACCGACTAGAGATTCCCAAAGTCTCAGTGTCGTAGTCAGACTGTGGAGAAACATAAACAGTTTATGCGAAATCTGTTTCGAGTGTCCACACTCTGACTCAGAGTGAGAGAAGCTGTGTCCTCGACCAGCCCTATCCCCTGAAATACTAGTGGGGGAACAAGGGTTTGATTTTTTACTAAGTTGACCTTGAATCCTAGAGATTTGAGATGGTTTAACGTAACATAGACATGAATGATGCGTAACTATTCTGTTTCTGCCACCTCCAGGTAGTCGCCCTGATACCACCATACCCTGATCCCTTGTTCTAACAAGGGCATCAGGGCTTGCGGGGACCTTGCTTGAATGCTTGTGCCAAATTGAAAACAGTCTTCCAAACTGCTGGTGAAATCAAAGACAAAATTAGAACTGGAGACAGAACTACTTGGCTTGCAATACGGTAAAGAACTTTCTTCACTAAGAACATCCTCAGATCCTGCCTTGCGCGAACTGCCTCTAATAAGGCAGTCCGAATATCTCCTAAAGACTTGGAAGGAAGTCTGGAGAAGCAAGCGCCGGGAAAGTTCAATGGCTTTCCTGACTTCCGCGGCTTCTATTGCCTGAGAAGAGCGTAACAGAGACTTTGTTACTTGCTGGGAACCATATATAGCGAAAACAGTTTAAACGCTTTTCCTCTTAACCTAAACTCGCGGTCTAGGTAAGCTGGGGAAGGCGTGCTAAAGGGAGCTTATAATTCGCACAAATTGATTATTTGGGGGATGGCAGCCAAGCAGAGGGGACTCCGCCGGCACCAAAAACCGGAAGAGAGAACCAAGAATGGCGTTCTGGAGGGATTTGGTGGGAAGAATAAGTCATGGTTATAATAACTTGGAATGTCCTTAGTATGAACATCCAAAAAAAATCCGTAACATTGCTACCCTTGACTCATCCGGCCCGTATAAAAGAGGCATAGCTCCTGTTTTTTTACTGGCGCCTTGTCTAAAGGAGGGGGAGATATGTCTGATATGACTCGCACAGTGGAAGTAGTGAGAGCCGCTCTTCCTGGCACATTGGAAATTGGATCTGACACAAGAGGATGGTTAGGTATTTTAGCTAAAGCAAAGGATGTAGCCAGAGGTCGCACATTCGTCGACATCGCGGGATCTCCCGTATCAAAAGGAGTTTCCGGCGTAGGGCCAAAGAACCTATTAAGTGCATTCAAAAGTAGTCCATCAATCTCTTCCGCCGGTACATACCTAGCCGATGACAAACTCCGTGGAGATTCGACAGTACCCTGAGAGTCGCCTAGAAGGTGACTGGACTCTTCAACCTCCATCTCTGAGACCAGAGATCGTTGTTCTTCATCCGTTAAGTCTGGCTTATCATGGGCAGATCACGCCGAAGCCGGGACCTCCACATGTTGCCATGTTAAAACTGTGATAAAAGATGGTACATCGGCATCCCGGTGGACGTCAGCACTAGTTGAGTCACAAAGGGATGTGTTCTGTCCTGCCAGGACTGTGAGTATCGCCATACACCTTGACTGTGGCTGTCCCTCGCTTGCGAGCTCGGTATACTCTCTGAATGGGAGCCCTCATCCGAGTCCCGTAAAGGTTTATGATAATTAAAAGCTCCCATAGCTCATTAACACATTGAAAGCAGAGCTGGTGAGCAAAATCATAAAGTATACTAATTAATTTAATTTATATTTAATTGTATTAAAATAAATTACTATAAATAAACACAATATTATCATAATATAATCATAGAAAATATATATGTTTATTATGATTCAGCTATTAAATTATTTCATTAACAAATAAAAATAAGATAGGGCTACCTGAGCTTAACGGCGTTGAACATACAGCAATGAGAGGTTCAAGTGCCGACACGACAGAGACTGGGGGAAAACTACCCCGCCCCCGGGAACTACCTGGTCACCTGGTGCAACACCGGTACTCCGCCCTGGAAAGAGAAATTTCCGGGGATTAATAGGGTTACACCCAAAAAATGGTACATAATATGTGCCTCAAAAACCGCCGGTCAACGAACCGTAGCACTCCACCACTACTTTTCGCTTTCCTTTAGTTTCATATTAAAGATTTCAGCATATATTTACCTGTCCAGAAGATTTAAGCATATCTTCTGAATCCTCATAAAGATGAAGCATATCTTTATTAAAGATGAAGTCTTTCAAGTATCCCTTTACACTTGAAACACTAGTAAGATTCTGGCATCTTTTTATCCCATAAAAAGTCTAAGCCTATCTTAATCTCTAATCTGGCTTCTCCCAGAAGCCCTCATAGATCGCCGTCTTGAAGGCCGTGATACCCTATTGTATCAATCAATTGTTTGGCAAATTATCGCGAATTGCAAATCAATTAATATAACCACCCAAAGGTACAACCGCCGGGTTTTATATGCAATGTCAAACCAATTGTACCTGCCCCAGACCTCTTTGTAAAAAGGTCGCCGGGAGGGAAAGACTAAACAAACAAACGGCATTGTTTCAATGGCTTATTAAAGATTTCAGCATATCTTTTACCTGTCCAAAAGAATTAAGCATAACTTCTTAATCCTCATAAAGATGAAGCATATCTTTATGAAAGATAAAGTCTTTCAAGTATCCCTTTACACTTGAAACACTAGTAAGATTCAGGCATCTTTTTATCCCATAAAAAGTCTAAGCCTCTCTTAATCTCTAATCCGGCTTCTCCCAGTAGCCCTCATAGATCGCCGTCTTGAAGGCCGTGATACCCTATTGTATCAATCAATAGTTTGGCAAATTATCTCGAATCGCAAATCCGTTAATATAACCACCCGAAGATACAACCGCCGGGTTTTATATGCAATGTCAAACCAATTATACCTGCCCCAGACCTCTTTGTAAAAAGGTCGCCGGGAGGTAAAGACCAAACAAACAGACAGCATTGTTTCAATGGCTTTGAATAGCAGAGAAAACCAAGTCCAACAGGTGTCAGCCTGATCACCTAGAAAACTGTGTGGAGCCCCCCTCGACGGGAATAACCCAGGAAGCCTGATCCCAGGCTCGACCATAGAAAACGCAGTTTCTGATGAGCCCTCAAGCGACCAAATTCGTCGGGGTAACTTACCTATTTTAGCCATCCTGACTAAAACTCGGTAAACAAAAACGGTGTTCTCGGAGCAATGAGAAAAACGCCGGAAAGGTAACCCACACTAAACTATACATTACAGGAGGGCGTAAAGCATAAAGCAATGAATAACACAGGAAGCCTGATCCCAGGCTCGACCACAGAAAACGCAGTTTCTTATGAGCCCTCAAGCGACCAAACTCGTCGGGGTAACTTACCTATTTTTAGCCATCCTGACTAAAACTCGGTAAACAAAAACGGTGTTCTCGGAGCAACGAGAAAAAACGCCGGAAAGGTAACCCACACCAAACGAGACATTTTAACACATTTTATACAAAGGGTGTGCGCAAAAATAGCGAAACCTGAACAGGAGGGCGTAATGCATAAAGCAAAAACCGGGACAAAGGTAGCCATGACAGAGACTGGTGGGATACTTACTCCAGGTTCTGCATAAACCCGCCGGGACCCAGCTCTGGAAAAAAAGAAAATTTCCAGGAATTAATGCTCATAAGGTTAACCCAATCATGTTCGCACACAAGTGTTAAATAACCCGCCGGGTAACGAGAGACGTAATACTCAACGACTACAGCTCGCTACGCGGTGGGGTTTCCTAAGTAAAAGATTTCAGAATATCTTAAGTTGTCCAAAAGATTTATGAATACCCTCTGACATAATATATAAAGACCAGCATGGCGTTTATAACTGATTAAGTCTTTCCGGTGGTGTTTGTTTCAAGATTCAATTTTGGAAAAAACAACCCTAAAAAAGACGCCGGCCCCCGAATTATCTCATAGATCAAAAACTGGGAAGCCTGACAAATATACGAGATCCAACTTCTCCCGAAGTATCTTTTTAGATCGCCGTATGTTGAAGGCGGCGATACAAAACGTATCCCTCAATTGTCTGGTTAACTAACTGAATTGTAAATTCGTTATTCCCATCCCTCCAAGGAGCACCCGCCGGGTGTGAATATTAGTTTAACCCTTATTTAGCGGCGAGCAACATAAGTCGAGTTAAAAAAAGCTGGACTATGTGGCGGCGCTCGACATAACTCGAGTGGCAATTTCAGCACGTAATGTGGCTGAGAGAGAGAGACAAGTGGTGGCAGGAGACTAGCGAGCGTATGACTGCTCCAGACCACCGCGGCGAACCTACTGACACAAATCTCAGCTCCCTCCTCCCTCTCTCACTCGCTACATACTCAATTATGTACTGAAAGTACCGAATTACCTGCTTTTTGCACTCGCGTTGCACGGTTATTGCAAGAAAACTATCCATCATACAAGGATCGTTATGGTGTCATTCGAAAGCTCTGTTTATGCCCTTTCAGGGATAGGTACTTGTTTTACGTTCTGGGTCTTATTTAGGCATGAAAATGATCACGTAAACAGCCCTATTTTGGCTAAAAACACCCCGCTGTGCGGTACACATAAATAAACCGCATAGGCCGCTCGTAAGGTGTTAAAAAACGTTAACCCCAATTGTGCCCTAAAGCGCCGTATGTTGAAGGAGGCGATACACAATGCATCCCTCAATTGTCTGGTCAACTAAACTGAATTTTGAAAATTCGGTCATCCCACCCTTCCAGGTTGCACCCGCCGGGTGATTTAAATTTTAAAAGTTAACCCCAATTGTTCCTCTCCCCACTTCTTTGTAAAAGATCGCCGGGGAGGAAATACATCAACAGCATAGTTTTATATTGGCTTTGCAAAACCGAAAAAACTACAAACAACACGTGTCCGTATGAACACTGTTAGATGGGTACAGCCAACCCGCCGGGAATTATAAGGAGCCTGAAACAGGCACCCCAGAAACGCAGTCCTGGGGAGCCACAGACACCCACTCGCCGGGGAAACAAGCCTGTTTTTAAACCACGCATGGCCAAAACTCGGCAACCAGCCGGGGTTATCAAGGTGAAACCGAGAAAAACCCGCTGGAAAAAACCCACCCCGTCCAGATACCATCTGAATGCACCACCGGACCGAGGCGTAGCCAAAACACAACTAACGCCGGGCCCAACATAGTCCGTGGAATTAGCCAATACTCAACTAACGCAGGACACATAAATAGTCCGTGGAATTAGCCAATACACAACTAAACCAGGACACACATGACACAGTAGTACATATTTAGAAAATAAATCAATAACACTTGTATTTTTATTTTTTTTATTTTTAAGGAGACAATGAACGGAGGAAGGAAAAACACAGATAAAACAAAAAGGTCCATGTGCCTAAAGGCATCCTCCATTCATATAATGTTTGTAACAACTGGATTTAAACATTTGTAGATTGTAAGTTTGTGGAAAGCAATTCGAGGGAAGTGAATTCCAAAGAGTAGTAGCTCTGGGGATAAATGAATTCTGATAAGCAGAAGTTCTGCATTGTGGAGGAGAAAGTGTAAATTCATGGGCGCTCTCAGCTGCCCTAGTTCTACGGGGAAAGATGTGGAGAGGCGGCACAATTGAAGCAAGTTCCTCGGAACAATTGCTGTGAAAATATCTGTAGAATAATGCAAGGGATGCAACGTTTCTTCGTATGGATAATGTAGGAAGGTCCTGTGTGATTGCAGGGTTATTGATTAATCTAATAGCTTTATTTTGAATTTTGTCCAACTTCCTCAATGCAACCACTCCACTTCCACCCCACAGAGGTGAACAGTAATCCATCTGAGAACGCACATGACTTTTATATATCACGGCCAACTGCTCGTCAGTGAAGAATTCTCGAACTCTGTACAGGAGTCCCAGTTTTTTAGAGGCATTCTTAGCAATGCTTCTAACATAATGTGTCCAGCTCAAGTTAGTAGTTAATGTTACACCGAGAATGTCAATACTAGGGGAAGTGTGAATATTTACATCATTAAAAAATATATGGGAGTCAGTGAGATTCTGTCGGTTAGAAAATTGAATGTACTTGGTTTTCTGTGCATTAAAGGAAACTAGATTCTTTTGTCCCCATCCATTAATTCTAGAAAGGTCCTGGTTCAGAGAAATTGCAGTGTTTATTTTTGAATTTATAAGATCGGGTTGGGTAACAGAATTGGTAAATGTGAAGGAACTGTGTAGTGTTGAGTCATCTGCGTAGGAATGTATTGGATTATGAGTGGTAGATATGAGATAATTGATATGAATGAGGAACAGAATTGGGGCCAAAACTGATCCCTGGGGAACACCAGCATTTATGTGGTAAAGCTATGAGAGGCTGGCTAGTCCTTGGCAGACATATAACGTTAACATGTCGGAATATAAACAAAAAGCACTGAATTATATCACAACAGGAACCACCGCCAAGACACCACTGTAGCAAATACTTCCGGCAAAGGGAAGAACTGACTCGGGACCCAGAAAAAACTTCACTAAGTGAAGAAAAATACGCTGGGAACGTCAGCAAAAATACGCTACCTCATCAGAAAGATAAAAGGAAGCAATAACACGTAATGAAAGCCGCCTGCATCACAAAGCTAGCTAAATGTGAAAAAGTTCACCTGTCCACAACAGGACCACGAGAGTACATCCGAAATAGATGCCCCAAACACACGACCCAAAATACACTGCACTGCGGGCAACCAGCCCAGGACACTCCTGCTACGCATATCCTAACCTTACTCGATACATCCCGGAGTAAACAAATGAGAAAAAACTCACTAGGGACGCAGCAAATGCGGAACCAGCGGAGCGTGGAGAGACACGTCCGGGCCGGCTGATCGCAGAGCAGAGAAGGAAGAATTACGCCTGAATCAGCGTCTGGTCAAAGATCCACACAAGTACATCCACGATATGATGGAAAGCTTATTGGATAGTTATTCTTATTTTCTTTTTGTTATTTATTTTTTATGAATTTTTTTCGTAGTGAGAACCCAATTCATAATGACTGAAGCCATGAGTGAGGTTGCGTGCGCTCATGATGAAGGCTCCTCAGATTTTAAATTATCTGCGCGGTAGATTCAAACTACGGCGGATTAGTGTTTGAAGAGGATGCCTTATGTAATAGGCATGTTCGTCAATGATGGAGGGGCCACTAATAAATATATAACTGTGCCACTTAGATATTGATTGTATCATTTACCATTTTTACTTGTTACTTATTAACATACTAACCCCGCATGATGACTGACCTACTAACCGTAGAATAATAAGGAAATCGCCACCTCGCACAATCAATTTTTCCCTAAACCTTGCATTGCATAATCCAGCCTGTTTTTCTATTCTAGCCTGCCTCCACATGCCTTCTACACGCCTCGTCAAGACACTTCCTTCTCGGAGTACAGTTCACATGATCCTATCTTTTTTTCCGTTGCAACCAGGCAGGCGACAGCTGTGCATGCATGGACGACGACCTGATCACACCACGGAAGCGCCAATGCCTTGCGACACGGGCTCGCCCCAGATGCATAGCCAACACAGTCTATCACAATGATAATGATAATTGCACTGCCGCCTGATTACGCATGCCTACTTTATTGACCACTATAAAGCTGTATTTTCTCTCTCTAGATATCTCTCCCTTGTCCACACGTGGTCTAGGTCTACGTGGGTATTTCCACCCTAACCCCGGTGGGCCGACAACAACAAATTAACTCGGCCATCGAGCCGTGTCCAGTCCGGAGGGACTCCTACCTGCGCCGCCCTCCTCGACCCCGGTATACGGGACCACCAGGGCAATCGCGCCTAACCACCACCTGTATACACGTGCCACCACCTGTGAGGTATTACAGGACTTGTTATTCAATCTCACCAAGACCTACAGGTACGAGAGAACTGTTCACTTACCTTTCTTCCCCTTGTTCCCCTTCTTTTTAAAAGCAACCTACTTATCAAGTCAAACGATTAACCACTGACCCTCCTGGCCGAGGTGCTCCTCCCCTCGCCGCCGTGAACAACAAGGCGATGGGTCCCTTGCTTGCCATACCACCTGCCATTAACTATTCTTATATGTCGGTGTGTAAACTAACGCTGTTATCTAATTCAGAACATAAGAACATAACATAAGAACATAAGAAAATGGGAGTCTGCAGAAAGCCGATTGGCCTAAGCAAGGCAGACCCCAATTACAAAACCCAATTATAGGCTCGTCACTCTAATACCCTGAGGATCATCTTACCAAAACGGTTAGAGATTAACGCAGGATTACGGGGGTCTGCAGAGCGCTGATTGGCCCAACCCCGCTGATCCCCCTTCACACCCAACCCTTCTCGGCCATATGCTTATCCAATTTTATCTTAAAGCTCCCTATCGTTTTTAATCCCACTATAGCACTTGGTAGTCCATTCCACCCATCTACAACTCTGTTACCAATCCAATATTTGCCTATATCTTTTCTGAAACGAAATTTATCTAATTTGAAACCATTGGTACGAGTTCTTTCGCTATCACTGAGCTTTAGTACATTTATCATGTCCCCTTTGTTAATCCCACTAACCCACTTGAACACCTCTATCATATCCCCTCTAACTCTGCGTCTCTCTAACGAATGTAAGCCTAATTTCTTCAACCTTTCTTTATACAGAAGATTTATAATATTATGGATAATTTTTGTCATTCTACGTTGTACTCTCTCCAATGAATCTATGTCCATTCTGTAATAAGGACACCAAAATTGAACAGCATAATCCATATGGGGTCTCACTAATGACAAGTAAAGTTTTAAGATAACATCAGCAGTTCTGTTACTCACACTCCTTGAGATGAACCCGAGAATCCTGTTTGCCTTGTTTCGAACGCTTATACACTGTTTTCTAGGCTTCAAATCATTGCTAACAAACACACCTAGATCTTTCTCACAATTCGAGTTTTCTAATTCCACATTAGCTAGTTTATATTTTACATTTGTATGCATCTTCCCTATCTTTAATACCTTGCATTTGTCAATGTTAAACTTCATCTGCCAATTTACTGACCATTCGTGTAAGGTATCTAGATCCCTTTGGAGGCACTCTATATCTCTATCTGAATCAATTGTTCTCCCCATTTTGGTATCGTCTGCAAATTTACTTATCCTACTAGTTATACCTAAATCAAGGTCATTTATGTATATAACAAACAACAGAGGACCTAATACAGATCCCTGGGGGACACCACTTTTGACTGCTCCCCATTCTGACTTCGTACCATTTATGCTGACTCTCTGCTTCCTACCAATTAGCCATGACCTAATCCATCCCAACAACGCCCCACCTATTCCATGCGCCTCAACCTTTCTCATCAATCTCTCATGGGGGACTCTGTCGAAAGCTTTACTGAAATCTAAATATATTATATCATATGACTTGTCATTATCTACTGCTTCATATACCTCTGAGGAAAAACTAAGCAAATTAGTAAGGCAAGAACGTCCCTGAGTGAATCCATGCTGAGAAGAATTTATTAAATTAAATGTATCTAAGTGGTTTCTAATTTTACTAGCAATAATTGACTCTAGTAGCTTTCCTATGATTGATGTAAGACTAATGGGACGGTAATTGGATGCTATTGATTTGTCACCTTTTTTGAAGATCGGAACTACGTTTGCAAGCTTCCAAGCTTCTGGAACTATACCTGTCTCCAATGACTTGTTAAATAAAAATGTTAATGGGTAACTTAACTCATCCCTACATTCTTTTAATACTCTAGCATATACCTCATCAGGACCAGGCGATTTATGAGGTTTCAGTCTGTCAATTTCCTTAAGCACATCATTTCTACTTATAGTAAGCGTACTTAACCTATTTTCTATACTATCGCTATATACCTTACGGACTTCTGGAAACTGTGCCAAATTTTCATTAGTGAAAACGGAAAGAAATTGACTATTTAATGTACTGCACATTTCTAAATCATTTTCTGTCATTTCTCCTATCGAAGTTTTAAGGGGACCAATTACATCTCTAACCTTGGATTTATATAGTTGGTAAAAAGCTTTAGGATTATTTTTTGAGTAATTGGCAACCTTAATTTCATAATTTCTTTTTTCTTTCCTAATATCCTTTTTTACCTGTCTTGATAGATTCTGATAGTAAGCAAGTTGGTGAATTTCGCCTTTTCTAATTTTTCTATATATTCCTCTCTTTTGTCCTAGAAGATCTAATAGTCTATTATTCATCCATTTGGGTTGGTTCTGTGTTGATCTAAATTTTCTTTTGGGGATGTATTTATTTTGTGCATTGAATACTGACTTGATAAAATTATCGTATGTATCTACCAAGGTTGACGTCTCTTCCTGACTTAAGATGACAGGTGCCTGAGAAGGGGTACACTCATTTGGACACCTGGATCGACTTAATTTTTTGACCATAGGGTCCGCTAATAGGGCTCTTCTTAACCCACCATAATTGGTTTTTCTAAAGTCAGGTATTAATGTTGTATTCTCTCTGGTATTACCTTTCCATTGTATATTAAAATACACAGAATTGTGGTCACTATTTCCTAGGTGGTCCCCTATCTCTACATTATTTACCATATGTTCATTGTTACTGAAAACTAAATCGAGAATATTATTACCTCTAGTCGGCGTATCTATGAATTGAAATAAAAAACTATCTTGTACTACCTCTATAAACTCCTCAGAATCAGAGTCTCCTATTTGATGCTGCCAATCTATATTCGGAAAATTAAAATCCCCCATAATGCACACATTGCTAAACCTTGATGCCATTTTAATTTCCTCCCATAATGACGTTCCGTCATTTCTACTCATATTTGGCGGTGTATACATAACTCCAATAACTATGGTCTCACTACCTTCGTTAACCTCTACCCAAACACTTTCATTATCGTTATTTAGTCTAATACCTGATTTAATACAGCTTTTTAATGTACTCCTGACAAACACTGCTATACCGCCACCCCTCTTACTTGTTCGGTCATATTTACAAACTATATCCTGGTATATCAAATTCTGCTAAAAAATGCTAGGTTTCTGTATTAATCCACGTTTCAGTTAGCGCTATTATGTCTATATTTTCTTTGCTAACAAGGGCTCTAAGTTCGTTCATTTTGTTACATAGACTCCTACAGTTTGTGTAATATACTCTCAATTTACTTCTTTTCTTTATACCTAATTTACCTTTGTTTTTAGCGACATTTCCATCTTCCGTTGCACCATCACTACTATCATTTGCATTATAGTCATCATTTTTAGCATGAGACTGAATATCCTTATCGCTTTCGCCTGATGCTAAAATTGTTCCATTTAACCTCTCATTTACACTCTCAATATTTCTGTTCAAAACCCCACAACCACCCTATCTAAAGAACTAGCTAATGTAGAAACCCCTAACCGTGAAAGATGAACCCCATCCCTTGCGTACATCCCATCTCTCCCATAGAAACTATCCCAGTTATCAATGAATGGTATTGCTTTTTCTTTGCAATATTTCTCCAAACGGCAATTGACACCAATCGCCCTGGATGTCCATTCCTTGGGAACTCCTCTTCTGGGTAGGATACAATGTACTACAGGGATCCCTCCCTTCATCCTAACTTTATCTAACACATCCCGATACTGCTGCAGCAGTTCCTCACTTCTACCCTTACCAACATCGTTACTCCCGGCACTGAGACAGATAATGGGGTTATCTCCACTATCTTCCAAGATGTGGTCCATCTTCTCTAAAACCCTCCCAACTCCATGGCCAGGCAGACACACAACCTTCCTAAGTTTAGTGCGGGTAGCCCTAACTAAATGTCTTACCATGGAGTCGCCCACAATCGACACAGACTTACCTTCTCGGGACACAGACTTACCTTTCCCTCGGGAGGATCCAGCAGCTGCAGTTGGAGAACCCCGGTGGTGGCAGAAGCTCCCTTGGTGGTGGTGGTGGTGGGGGTAGTGGTGGTGGTAGGTAGCACAGCGTCAGAGGTTGGAGCTGAGTCGGCGGCAGGCACTTCGGTTATCCCTCCCTTATCCTGACTATCTTTTCCCTCACATTCGTCTCGCAAAGGAGAGAATGTATTTGTCACACTCATACCTATTCTACTATCCTGCTTCTTGAGTGTGACTTTCCCACCCGTATTTTTAACAACCTGCCATGAATACAATTGTTCATCAACTTCCTCCCTTTTCCCCTTACTTGACTTTATTTCCTCTTGGCTAAGCTTGAAAGCTAGATTTTCGTCTTTAATCAAATCCACTTCCCTCTGAAGTTTAACATTAACCTCCCTTAGAGCCAAGACCTCTTCCTTCACCACAACCATCTCCTCTCTTACCTGGAGAATAAGATGATGCAGATCAGTTAGAGACTCGCACTCCATACCTGCCATGATCCCAATAAGCTTAGCGAGGAGCAAGAAACTAAGTACAGAAAAACAAAAACAAGTAAACTAACAGCTAAAAACTGAGCTATAACACTTTTATATAACACGAGTGCACTGCCCCCAAACACAGGTAGGTGTAATGGTCACTAAAGGTCACTGGTAAGTGGTCCGGGCAGGAGCTCAGATTAACACAACCTTCTCCTGTCACTGACTGAACTAGACTGGGAACATTGGGAACGAAGGGCCAGATTGCCAGATGTTGACCCCACAGCCCTGCACAGCCGCCATGGCCCTGAATTGGAAGGGACCCATCAGCCCCCGGCCCGGGCAACACTGTGACGCCTACCAGCGTTGGCAGAATCGCCTCTCGGTAGCCACTAGCGCTCGCCAGGGACATTGAAGTGGGCTACAGTTATCAGAGAATGTTGTTCTTTCTTTCTTTGAATTCGTATTGTCACCGACAGTCCAGTGGTGGTCTTTATTTTCGTCTGTGACAACGGGAAGTGCTTTATACCATTAATAGAATATAACATGCATTGTGTATAGTTAAGGAGAGAGAACAATATAGGCAGTGGGGTGGTAGTGTGTGAGTGCGCATACATGTGCTGCCTCCCCCGCTCGTAGGCTCGCGCGCGTGCCTTCTCACGCCTCTTGATTGGCTGGTGTGTTTGGCTGTGTCATGTGACACCTGCTGCCTTGTGACGTCTTGGCCCGTGATTGGCCGACCACCGCGTCTTTGTGGGCTCCTGTGTGCATGTGGGTCCACAGGAGCTGCCTTCTTCAGAGCAGGCCAGGGGCGCACACGACTAACATCCCTTTTACAACTGTCCCCCATATTCCCCCAATTCTGATACTGTCTCTCTCACTCAACTTCCTTCCTTTCATTCCTCTAATCTTTTAACATCACAGCACTCCCTTTGGGTTCTGTACACGATTTCATATCGGCCCATCGTATTGTGTGCGTCGCTCTCAGATATATTTCCATGTATTAGAATAGGCTATAAGGGTTCTTAGTCTATGGAGGTTGGATGACTCTGTGTGTGTCTCCCTCAGCGTCCTTAGTTTATGGAGGTTTGATGACTCTTGGTGTGTGTCTCCCTCATTATCATTAGTGCTCTGCTGGGTTATTTAATGCTAGACTGGGATAAGGCTTCTGTTGTCGTTGTCACCGATGTGTGTATGGTTTGCTTATACCTACACGACTTCGACAGTTTCTGTGGCAGCCTAGGTTGTCCTTTTGGTTGTGTCTTTTGCGAGTGCAGCATCGTGTTGTAAGAGGGCATTAGCCTACTACCTTATAACACAGTGCCGCCTCTTTGCTTGACTTTAGAGGGATCGCCAGGGTAGAACCAGATACTTGAGATCTGGATCTACCAAGAGAGCATCCCCATCATTAACGTAACTTTAACCATACCGCCTTAAGGACAACGCTAAGCTATGAGCCTGTCTTGCTCAGCCACAGTTTCCTAACCTTGATATCCCAGCTAGACTTTATTCGCCTAGCAGACACTAGTTAGGACCTAAGCTCTTTTGATATGTATGCATTATTATTCACAAGCATTTATTAGTCTAGGTTGTTGTTGAGTTGCACAACCATAGTAGACTGTTTCGTTGATAAGGAAGTACTTCTTTTAGTGTCGAGCATTACTACCATTGCGCATTTATAGTATTCTCGTGTCAGTTAACATTATAATTATGTCCTATCTCTTTGTGTATTCCATTTACACGTGTGGTGTCCTGCCTCCTGCATTTATATAGTTTAAGATACGAGCATCTTATGAGCATCAGACATTCTTCAGAAGTTTCCAGGTCTATGCTGTAGGACTATACTTCACTTTCTTTCAGATAGGTGTGAAGAGTTTATTGTTGTTTAAAGTAACTGTATTGAAACATCTTTTTAATATATTAAATCTTGCAGTGATTTAATTGATCTTCCCATAGATTCTTTTGTATGCATTTTAACGTAACTTGCATCCTGTGTGTTATCAGGCTATACCAGTGTGGGTTAGCCTGAAGTAGAGTACATTTATGCCCAGTTAAGGACACCCCGTTATCGCAGATTAACTCTGGAGGATATAGGTGTTTTGTTCGCCGGCATATAAGTTCAGGGGTTTGGATCTAGCGTACCGTTGTTGCATAGTGCCCTATTACTAGTCCAATCTTTAAGTGCCCTTGTTTTATTCGCAGTCCCGGTCGTAACAAATGGCGACCTTGCCTAGTATCTTATCTTAATCGTCACAACATCCTAGTGAACTAAGAATTAATTGCAGGATTTTTGGACATTTGTTTTTTGAGGAATATTTTGGACACGTGGGAATTTTTTGGCAACGTAGTGTAGCACTTGAGTTGTCTTCAAGCATTTTTGAGTGAATAGTGCTACATGAGAGTAGGTACTTTTTTTTTTTATAAACGTTGAGAATTTCCGGTGTCGAACGACGGATCAGTACATAGTGAGTGCACAGGCGAGGAGGTGGAGAAGGTGGAGTTGTCTAGCGGCGCTCGGGTGGTAAACAGTGAGGAGGGTGCTCGGATATTTTTGGAGGAGCCTCTGTCAGCGGATCGGGTGTCGGGGCTAGACCGGTACGGACTACAGTGTGTAGCCACGGTCTTAGGGTTTCCCGGTACTAGCAGTTTGTCGAGAGGTGAGCTGGTTACCTGTGTGCTCGGTGGGGTGCGTGGGGCTTCGGGTGGAGCGGGAGCTAGGGCACCTTCTGCCCAGCCCCCATTCCACTCGACTCCTACCATGGCGCCCCCTCGGGCTCCGGAGCCGGGTACGTTCCCGCAGGCCGATGCCCGCTGGCAATTGGGTATACCTCTAGGTGATTCACGGGGTGGATCCCCAATAGTAGCACCCCCTCCTCAGGGTTTGTCTGCCGAGATGTTGTTTCAGCTCGAACTCGCCAAACTTAACCAGCAGGCTGAGCAACGAAAGTATGAATTCTAGCAACGAAAATATGAGGCTGAGCTTAGGATTCAGTCTGAAGAGAGAAAGACCATGTACTGTGCAGACATAGATCTTGAGAAGTCTCGGGTCGAGTTGACAGGGCAGCGTCTCGGTTCTGGGAATCGAGGTCTTGATCAGTCTTTATCCCACCTGCTCAAGTTAGTCCCTGTATTTGATGAGTCGGGTGTCACCGAGTTTTTTTTGCGTTTTGAGAAGAAGTGCCGGGAGCACCAGTGGCCCAAGGTTAAGTGGGCAGCCCTTGTTTCCTCTAGGTTGGTTGGCAAAGGACTCAAGGCATATGATGCGTTGCCCTTGGAGTCTTGCATCGATTATGAGGTATTGAAGGAGGCTGTCCTGCGGGCATATGAGTTACAACCAGAGACTTATAGGTTGAAGTTCCGGGGTGTTACGAAGGGTCGTGACAGCACCTTTCTTGAACATGCCCGGGAACTGTCTGACGCTTTTGGGAACTGGCTGTGATCGGAGAAGGCAACGACGTTTGATGAGATAAAACAGTTGATGCTTCTCGAGCAGTTCTTTAAGTGTACGGGCAGCGACCTGACGTTGAACCTCAAAGAGAAAAATCTTAAAACTCTACAGGAGGCAGCTGAGATGGCTGACCTAAGGCTATCGCTGATTCGTAGGTGCGGGTCTGCACAACGGAACAATGCAGGTAACAAGGGGCGCAACACTGCACCCCCCCCCCCCCCCCCCCGAGACAGTGATACACCATATAACAATAAAAACAAGAGCAATGATATTAAGTCTGACCATAAACCTAATACCGTCCCGTTTAAGAAGGGTCCGGTCCCTTCCCCACCTCATGGGAAGCCCAAGGGGGAGGTAGAGTGTTTTCATTGTCATAAGAAGGGGCATTTTGCACGATCCTGTCCTAGCAAACTACCTACTGCAGTCGTGTCTTTGGCTCGCAACATTGGGGTGTCTTTAAAGTCTTCTGCTATTACCCGGGGTGATATGTCAGATGCGGGGGCACAGCCAGTGAAGGAGTGTCCGGAAGGCTCGAAACCTGTCCGCGATGCTTTTTGTGGCCATCGAGGGCGTGGCTGCGTGAGTTGGGTTGGTTGCAAGCATGGGCTGGAGTTGCTGCGAGATACAGGTGCGTCCCAGACTTTGATGAAGAACTTTACAGGCCAACCTATAAACGCGGCACAGGTGGTTGTGGTGCAGGGTATTAATGCTACAAGGTCATACCCGTTGGTTCGTGTAGAGCTGGAGGTTGATGGTGTGACACGGGAGCTTGATGTTGGAATCGTAGAGAAACTGCCAGTAGAGGGCGTCGACCTTCTTCTCGGCAACGACTTTGCGGTGCCTACTTCTGAGGTTCCACCCTTAGTCGTTGCCGAGAGGGCGGCCGACGTGAGTAGGGAGGGGCAGGAGTTGGTCGAGAGGTATCAATTACAGCAGATGGCTTGTGTTGTCACCCGATCTCGTGCATCTAAAGTGTCACAGCCTATTTCTCAGTCTCTAGAACTGCGGAGGAACGGTCGGAAGGAGAATGCTAAAGCTGGAAAAAGTTTTGTGAGTTTTGACCCAGCGGCTCTTCTTGGTGACTCAGTATTAGCACCTATGTTTAGGTCCGGAGTGGCCCCAGAACCTGTCACACTTGGTGAGGAGGTGGGGGGTGAGAAAACTCCGAGACAGCACCGTTACACCCGTAAGCAAGATAGGATAGAACAGCTTAGTATTGGGGGAGGCCATAAGTTGCTCCGGGAGCATCTAGATAAATTGGCTCCTTCGGATATTTGTAAGCTACAGTTAGATGATCCTGAGCTTCAAAAGTGTAGCAACGGTGTAGTGGAGCTTGAGGAGGACGGGGATGCAAAGCCGGATGACTTCTTTCGTGAGGGGGGGTATTTTGTACAGGCGTTTTCTAGATCCCAGACGGAGTTGGGAGGGCGGGTCGAGAGTGGTTGACCAGTTGGTAGTGCCTCGCGTGTGCCGTGATAGCCTACTGAGGTTGGCGCATGATGTACCGTTGGCAGGGTATTTGGGTGTATGTAAGACGGTAGCAGCCTTGGATAAATTGTTTTGGTGGCCAGGTATGAAAGCACATGTGGCATCATGGGTGGCAATGTGTAGTACCTGCCAGACAGTAGGTAAACCAAACCAGTGTATTCCCAAGGCTCCGTTACACCCTATTCCTGTAATCGGGCCACCATTCAGTAAGGTTATAATCGACATGGTTGGCCCTCTACCCCCTACTAGTGCAAGCAACAAGTACCTCCTCACCATTATGGATGTTGCCACTCGTTACCCGGATGCTTACCCCATGTGAAATGGGACTGCTAAGACTGTTGTTCGTAACTTGCTATTGTACTGCTCTAGGTACGGGTATCCGCAGGAATTGCAGTCGGACCAAGGATCCAACTTTACTTCTAACCTTTTTAAACAGACCATGCAGCAGCACGGTGTTTGTACCGTTGTCTCTTCAGCCTACCACCCAGAGAGTCAGGGGGTGTTAGAGAGGTGGCACTCGACTCTCAAGAGCATGCTGCGGTGTTACTGTGTTGAGAATGGTAAAGACTGGGATCTTAGGTTGCCCTATGTATTATTCGCTGCTCGGGAGGTACCTGGTGAAAGCCTAGGGTTCAGTCCCAATGAGCTAGTCTTTGGACATCAGGTCAGGGGCCCCCTCAACATGGTAAGGGAGATTTGGGAGGGCACAGCAAAACCACGTTCCATGTTAAAGTACGTCCTGGAGAGCCGTGAAAGAATGCTGAGAAGCCTAGATTTGGCAGGAAGGAATTTGGTAGGGTCTCAGGCATTGATGAAGGACAGGTACGATGAGAAGACAAAACTCCGGGAGTTTAAGGTGGGGCAGGAGGTGTTGATCTTGTTACCTCTGCCCGGTCATCCGTTGTCTGCTAAGTACGCTGGTCCTTACAAGGTGGTAAAGAAGATCTCTGACCTAGACTATCTTGTGGCTACTCCAGATAGGCGTAAAAAGAACCAGCTGTGCCATGTGAATCTGGTAAAGGAGTTTGTGAGGCGACCCCCTGAGCCTCTCGCTGTCCCTGTGTTGACCTGCAGTGGTTATGGAGGAGAAGGAGTGAGGGACAGTGAAGCCCAGGTGGAAGATAACTGGGAGTGTCATGTCTCTGCAGACCAGTGGGCGGGGAACTCCAGACAGGTGGCTGACGATGCTCTAGTGCACCTGCCTGAGCAACAGTGTGTAGCCGTGCAGTGCCTGTTTGATTCATAGCCCACTGTGTTCGCAGAGCATCCAGGCCTCACAACTCGGGTGGTGCATGACGTAGACGTGGGAGATCACCCCCCCCCCCTTTAAATCAGTACCCTACAGAATTCCACCCATTAAACTCCCAGCCCTTCGAGCGGAGTTAGAAAATATGTTAGAACGGGGCTTGATTGAGAAGGGGGCAGTGAGGTGGACATCTCCTGTCACTCTGCAGCCTAAGCCTGACGGGAAGGTTCGCTTCTGCATTGACTTTCGGAGATTGAACGAGTTGACTCCCACCAATGCTTATCCCCTTCCCCGTGTTGATGATAGTGTAGACAAGATTGGTAAGGCAAAGTTTTTAACTAAAGTAGACCTAGTGAAAGGCTACTGGCAGGTGCCCTTGTCTGAGCGGGCGAAGGGGGTATGCGGGTTTGGGGTTGATGGGAACACCTACCGTTGCAATGTGATGCCGTATGGTCTTAAGAATGCCCCAGCAACCTTCCAGAGTCTTATGAATGAGTTAGTAGCTGACATCCCTAACTGCACTGTCTACCTAGATGACGTTATAATCTACGATGACAACTTTGAGAGTCACTGTGAGCACATAGAAGCCTTGTTTCGGAAGCTCAGTGAGGCCAGCTTGGTGGTCAATCTGGGCAAGTGTGACCTTGTCCGGGCAACTGTACAGTATCTCGGGTTTGTGGTCGGGTTAGGCCAGGTGTGCCCCCCCCCAAAACAAGACACAGGCTATTAACCAGTTCCCCAGGCCGTCCACCAAGCGGCAGATCATGAGATTTTGGGGCATGATCAGTTACTATCGCCGTTTCATTAAGGGTTATTCTACTGTCTTAGCTCCTCTGACAGTCAGGGGCATAGTAGGCACCTGAGTGTGAAAGGGCTTTTTTGCTGGTCAAGCACCTACTATGCACTCACCCAATCCTCAGGGCCCCTGACTTTGAAAGACCATTCCAGTTGGCAACAGATGACAGCGGTGTAGGGGCTGGTGCCGTCTTAATGCAAACAGACGAGGAAGGTTTGGAATATCCAGTCAGTTTCTTTTCAAAGAAGTTTAATTCCGCTCAGAAAAACTACTCTATGGTAGAGAAAGAACTGCTGGCATTAGTGTTGGCGCTCAGGCACTTTGAAGTATATGTTCCTGCCTATGGGCCAGTCGTGGTGATTTACACCGATCACCACCCTCTTAAATTTCTGAACCAATTCCATAACCGGAATATGAGGCTGACACGTTGGTCACTCATGTTGCAAGAATACAATCTAGACATTCGCCATATTGCCGGTTGTGAGAATGTGATTGCAGACTGTATGTCGAGGGTGGAGGATCCGGCGTAGATCACCACAGGTGTGTGGGTTTGAGTGGAGAAAAACTAGGCTTGCCCCTGTAGAGCAGCCGTCAAAAACAACATTAAAATTAAATAACAAAAATCACATAAAAACTCTTTCTTTTTGATAGTTAATTGTAAGTTGCCAATGTTACGACCTGGCACTCGGGTACACAAGGGCTCTCAATCAGGACTCTAATACGGCTCGCTGCCACAACGGAAACACACGATCCCAACCCCTGAGTACTGCCAGCCGAACAAAAAACACCAATACCCTCCAGAGTTCAATCTGCTATAACGGGGTATACAAGAACTCGGTACTAGTGTTCAACAACAGACTAATAAAGAGACAGGAATTCTCTAGTCTGGTCAACAATCAAACAAAGAAGTAAGAAACAACAACACCAAAGAATAGTGTTGGCCGAAGCCGAAGTAATCCACCCTTGACTAAGAACTTAAGAAGTCCTCCACCCTCTACTTCGGATCGGCACTATTACGTTACGTTAATTAATAGTCCTTAAGCATCGAGCAAGGAATCTTTTGAAAAAAGTTAGATGCTTCTCGGATGCTCGTAAGAAGTACGTATCGGATTTTGAACAGTAATTCAATAAGAAAAACACTGGCAATTAAATACTATTACAGGTTTAAATTGGCATAAGAATAATTAAAAGAATATGCAATAGTAAATGGCAAACATTAAAAAGAAGTACTCCGCAAATGCAACGGCAATAGCCTACTCGGATTGTGCTCGTGGGCCACTAATCACTAAAGTAGCCAAGCTTGCAACACATGAAATCAATAGTGCATAAACAATATCATACATAAGGAAAGCTTCAATACTATTCTGTATCTACTAATCGAGTAAAGTCTAGCTGGGGTACTGTGGGCAAAAGGTAGCAGTGACTGAGCAAAAACGGCTCGTAGCCTAGCGAAGTCCTCACAACTGTTTAAAGTATTACGTTAACACTAACAAGTGCACTTTGAGAAATCCAGATCCCTTGTATCTGGTTTTCTCCCGGCTCCTTGACAAAGTAAAAACAAGCTGTTAATAAAATACAGGGTGGTTAGGCTCTTGCCCTCACGCACTGTAAATTATTAACTCAACACAGTCAGCCGCGAAGACAACCTAGGCTTCACTGAACCGAAACGAGTATGCAGGTTTATCGCTTAACCACTGCATCAAACAACAACTCGTAACACAGAAAAGCCTTACCCCAGTCTAGCATTACCTAGACTAGCAGAAACCAGGAATAATAATAATAACACACAGGGAAATGCATAGACAAGTGCAACAAACATAAATCAATCCTATTCTAAGTTAACCCTTCCAAAATAGGCTATCTAATAGGCATGTATCTCATGAGAACTCAAGCGATAATACGTTGGCTGACTAGCTCTGCACCAACGGGACCATGGAAGTTAAAAAGGGTAGGGAAAAGAGGAGATAAGATCGTAAGGTAGTAGAGAAAGTTCACATCAGTCAGAAGAATATATAGTTAGCAAGGGAAATGAGAAGTCGCTCTGCCTAATGAGTTCTGATCAAAAAATGGCTAGACTTCCCTTTTTATACTCGGCCCTCTAGTGAGCCCAACGTGAACTACTAAGGACCGCCCACTGACAATCATTACGTAATTTCTCTCTCTCCTCTGGGATAGACAAAGGCTTTCCTAGCACTGAGGGGAGGGGGGAGGGGGGGGGGGAGTGCTAGTGAGTTAGGCCCACCTCCCGCATGGCGCACCCACTGACCCCCAACTGTGGCTGCCGCTTCTCCCATCATTACAAATAAGTTTTACACACAATACTTATAACTAATGATATAAAATAGAACTCGTTGACTCAGATGAAAACAAAATACATATTCATATTACTTATAGTACAACGGCTCACATGAACTAAGTTAGGAAACTCTACATAGACTACAGCCAAAGTTCCTGCCCTGACGATCCTAGCGAGAGTGGGGCATGACTAGGCGTTCTGTACAGCATGCTCACACTGGACATGCGTCACACCTCCCCCAAGATTTTACTTGCTCGACCCTGAGCTAAAATCTGACAAACACAGAACCCCATCAAGCCCCTCACACCCAGCGACCCAGCGACCGCATGGCACTAAAACAAAGCTGAGTTTATCACCAAAACGCATCTTATTATTAACCAAAAATTCACATTTTATAACTCCTCCCAACAATAGCAAAAAGACACAATATCATGCTCCCAGAGCGAGCTTACAGCAGCTCAGCCGTTTGATAGTTTGTGGACTACTCAAACTCTATAGGCTATGACAAACTTATACGATTACCTATATCAAAAGAAAGAGTTTTTTATATGATTTTTATATTTTAATATGTTTTTCCCGGCTGCACTATAAGGGCAGCCTATTTTCCTCCACTCAAACCCACACACCTGTGATAGCCTACGACTGATCATCCACCCTTGATAAACAATCCGCGATCACATTGTCACATCCAGCAATATGACGGATGTCCAGGTTATACTCCTGCAACATCAAAGACCACCTGGTCAGTCTCATATTGTGATTGTGAAATTGATTCAGGAATCTCAAAGGGTGATGATCAGTGTAGATAACCACGACTGGGCCATAGGCTGGAACATACACCTCGAAGTGCCTGAGCGACAGCACAATCGCCAGTAATTCCTTTTCTATTGTAGAATAGTTCTTTTGTGCAGCATTGAACTTCTTAGAAAAGAAACTTACTGGGTGTTCCACACCTTCATTGTCTGTCTGTAGCAAGACGGCACCAGCCCCTACACCACTAGCATCTGTTGCCAGCTGAAAAGGCCTGTTAAAGTCTGGGGCCCTGAGTATCGGGTGAGTACATAGCAAATGTTTCACCAAAGTGAAAGCCTTTTCACACTCAGGTGCCCACAAAAACTTTTTGTCTTTAGATAACAAATCTGTGAGAGGTGCCAACACCGTTGAGTAACCTTTTATGAAGCGTCTGTAGTAGCCTATCATACCCAAGAATCTCATAATCTGCTTCTTGGTTGTTGGGTGCGGAAATTTATTGATAGCCTGTACCTTGTTCTGAGGAGGGCACACCTGTCCCCTTCCCACTACAAACCCAAGGTACTGCACAGTGGCTTTTACGAAGTCACACTTTGCCAAATTTACTACCAGACCTGCTTCACTAAGTTTCCGGAACAAGGTCTCAAGGTGCTCACAATGGCTCTCAAAGTCGTCATCATAAATGATTACATCGTCCAAATATACGGTGCAATTTGGAATGTCCTTTACAATTTCATTCATCAGGTTCTGAAACGTTGCTGGTGCATTCTTAAGCCCGTAAGGCATAACATTGCACCGGTAGGTACTCCCGTCCACAACAAAACCACATACCTCTTTAGCACGCTCGGACAAAGGTACTTGCCAGTAACCTTTTACTAAATCTACTTTAGACAAAAAACGAGCATTACCAATTTTGTCAACACTATCATCAACCCGAGGAAGAGGATATGGGTTAGTTGGAGTCAAACCGTTTAACCTACGGAAATCAATACAAAAGCGTACCTTGCCATCTGGCTTAGGCTGCAGTGTTACAGGGGAAGTCCACTTAACTGTGCCTTTCTCTATCAACCCTCTACCGAGCATATACTCCAACTCATCCCTCAGAGCTGGTAGTTTTATGGGGGGCACACGGTACGGGATTGACTTAAAGGGTAGATGGTCCCCCACGTCAACATCATGCATAGCCTGAGTAGTGAGGCCTGGGTGTTCAGCAAATACAGTGGGGTATGAACCGAACAACTGACGGATAGCATCAAACTGCGGCTCAGGCAAATGAGCTATAGCCTCGTCAGCCCTTAGGCTCGAGTTCCCCGCCCACTGATCCGCTGAAACATGTTGATCCCAGCTATCCTCCTCTGAAGCTTGACTGTCCCCCTCTCCTTCTCCACCACGGCCGCAACAAGCCAACACAGGGACAGTGAGAGGCTCAGAGGGGCGCCTCACATACTCTTTAATAAGGTTCACGTGACATAACTGGTTCTTTTTCCTCCTGTCTGGAGTGGCAACAAGGTAATCTAAGTCTGAAATTTTTTCTACAATTTTATAAGGTCCAGTGTACTTCGCAGAGAGGGGGTTACCAACCAAAGGCAACAAAATTAATACCTCTTGTCCTACAGTGAACTTCCGGAGCCTCACTTTGCGATCATACCTGTCCTTCATCAAAGCTTGTGATTCTGTCAAATTTCTACCTGCCATCTCCAGACTCTTAAGCATGCGCTCACGGCTTTCAAGCACATACTTTAATAATGGACAAGGCTGCACAGTCCCCTCCCAAATTTCTTTCAGCATGTTAAGGGGGCCCCTGACACGGTGTCCAAAAATCAGCTCGTTTGGACTAAATCCCAGGCTCTCACCAGGTACCTCCCGAGCAGCAAACAGCACATAAGGCAATCCAAGATCCCAATCCATACCGTTGTCAGCACAATAACACCTGAGCATGCTTTTAAGTGTAGCATGCCACCGCTCAAGCACCCCTTGACTCTCAGGGTGATACGCTGACGATACTACTGCTCGTATCCCATGCTGTTGCATTGTTTGCTTGAACATGTTGGAGGTGAAATTAGATCCCTGATCAGACTGAATCTCCTCCGGGTACCCGTACCTTGAGAAGTACCACAACAAGTTACTGACTACCGTCTTAGCCATTCCATTTTTCATAGGGTATGCATCGGGGTATCTAGTGGCAACATCCATTATGGTTAACAAAAATTTATTTCCCGCCTTAGTGGGAGGGAGTGGACCAACCATGTCAACAATAATTTTACTAAAGGGTGGCCCAATCACAGGAATAGGGTGTAACGGAGCCTTAGGAATAACTTGGTTCGGTTTCCCGACACGTTGACAAATATCACAGGAGTTTATCCATGACTGCACATGAGACTTCATCCCCGGCCACCAAAACAATTTCCCCAAAGCCGCCACCGTTTTTCTCACCCCTAGATGTCCTGCCAGTGGTGTGTCATGCGCCAACCTCAGTAGGCTATCCCTGCACTCCCGTGGCACCACCAACTGGTCCACTACTCCGGACCCCTTTTGCCAACTACGTTTAGGGTCTTGAAAACGCCTATAAAGGATGCCTTCTAAATAAAAAAAATCTCCTGGCTGTGCATCGCCGTCCTCGTCGAGCTCTACAGCTCCATTAGCACACGTTTGGAGCTCAGGGTCCTCTAGTTGCAACCGACTTATATCTGAGGGTGCCAAGCGATCTAACTGCTCCCGGAGCAATGCATGACCTTCCCCGATACTGGGCTGCTCCCTCTGTCTCTCTCGATGTACATAACGTTGCTGTCGTGGAGACTCGTCATGCCCAGCCTCGTCACTCTCGATGACAGGCCCAGGGGCTACTCCAGAATTAAGTAATGGTGCTAATACTGAATCACCCAGGAGAGCCGCCGAGTCAAAACTCTTAAAACCAACTCCAGCTTTAGCCTCCTCCTGTTGATCGTTCCTCCGCTGGTCTGAAGGCGGAGGACTAGGCTGTGACACTTTAGCTGCCCGAGCTCGGGTGACAACACACGCCATGGGTTGTGTCTGGCACCGCTCGACCCACTCTTGCTCTTCCCTACTCACGTCGGCCGGCCTCTCGGCAACGACTAAGGGTAGAACCTCAGAAGCGGGCATTGCAAAGTCGTTGCCGAGAAGAAGGTCGACGCCCTCCACTGGCAGTTTCTCCACAATCCCGACATCCAATTCACGTGCCACACCATCCACCTCCAACTCCAACCGCACCAGCGGGTATGACCGAGTTGCATTAATACCCTGCACCACTACCACCCGAGCCGCGTTTATAGGGTAGCCAGTCAAGTTTTTCATCAGAGTCTGGGAAGCACCTGTATCACGCAAGACCTCTACTCCATGCTTGCGCCCCGCCCACATCACGCAACCCCGCCCTCTATGGTCGCAAAAAACATCCTGAGCAGGGTTCGAGCCTCCCAGGTGCTTCTGCATTGGCTGTGCCTCAGCCTCTGACGAACTGCCCAGGCAAACTCAGATGACTTCGGAGACACACCAATGTTGCAGGCCAAAGACACAGCTGCTGTAGGTGGTTTGCTAGGACAGACTCTTGCAAAGTGCCCCTTTTTATGACAATGATAACACTCCACCTCCCCTTTGGGCTTCCCTTGGTACTGGGAAGGGCCCGGCCCCTTCTTAAATGGGACGGTGCTAGTCTTGTGGTCAGTCTTGGTATCATGGCTCTTGTACTTGTTTGCATAAGGTATATCACTAACTCGGGGGGGTGGGGCGTCACGCCCCTTGTTACCTGCCTCACTACGCTGGGCAGACCCGCACCCACGAATTAGTGATAGCCGGAGGTCAGCCATCTCAGCTGCCTCCTGTAGAGTTTTTGGGTTCTTTTCTTTAATAGTTAAAGTCATTTCTGCACCAGTACACTTATAAAACTGCTCGAGCAGAAACAGCTCAGTCAACTGTTCGGCCGTCTCAGCTTTCTCAGAACGTGTCCAGTTTTTAAGTGCATCTTTTAAGTCCCGGGCATGTTCAAGAAAGGTCACCTCCCTAGTCTTTGTAACACCCCGAAACTTCAATCGATATGTTTCCGGTTGCAACTCGTATGCCCGTAGGACAGCTCTCTTCAATTCTGGGTAGTCAATGCAAGACTCTAAAGGCAGTGCATCATAAGCCTTCAGACCCTTACCCGTAAGTCTTGAGGAGACTAGAGCTGCCCACTTCTCTTCAGGCCAATTATGCTCCCTACATTTCTTCTCAAAACGATTAAAAAATTCTGTGACTTCAGTTTCACTAAATACCGGCACCAATTTGACTAATTGGGCCAAGGACTGTTCTCTTACTTGGCCCTCACGGCCCATCCAAGTCCCTGTCGACTCTGCACGAGACTTATCTAAATCTAATTTAGCACAATATTTCTCCGAGTCGTACTTAAGCTCAGCCTCATGCCTCCTAACCTCAATCTCATGCCTCCTCGTCTCATCCTCCTGCCTCCTGGTCTCATTTTCATGCCTCCTGGTCTCATCCTCCTGCTTCCTAGCCTCAATCTTAGCAAGCTCAAGTCTAAATACCATATCTGGAGACAGACAGGAAGAGGGAGCTGCCACTACTGAAGGAGGGGGGCAAAAACTGGGGAACCACCATGTGCACCACCCGAGGGCACTCCAATCTGCCAATTCTCATCCCTCTGTGGGAGAGTGCTAACCTCCGGTAACTGAGTGGACGGCACTGTGGGAGTCGAGTGAGAGGGGATCTGGGGAGGAACCCCCCCAAACGCCCTCTCCTCCGAAACCCCATGTCGCCCACGCAACACCCAGGAAATCAGCTCCCCCTTGGACATCCCTACTACATTGGAAATTCCCAAAACCTTGGCTATCAGGTGCAAGCCACAAACATCCACCCCAGTCAGCCTCTCCTCCGTCACGTGGTACCGCTTACTCACAAAAACTCTAGCATCCTCCTCACTGGTTACTAACGGCACACCTTCAAATGGCATCTCTCGCTCATCGTCAGTGCTAATGCACGACATACTGAAGTCCACAAAAAAATTCTCGAGACAAAAGTGTTTAACTTCCTATGCAAGCACTAATTACTAAATTAACTGGAGTCTCTTAAATGCTTTACTAATTGCCATACAAAAACAATATTCTTCAATATGCACGCTAAAATACAAACAAACAAATGTTGTACAACTCTGCAAAAATTTATACTGTTCACAAAATCCTAAGCAAGGTCGCCATTTGTTACGACCTGGCACTCGGGTACACAAGGGCTCTCAATCAGGACTCTAATACGGCTCGCTGCCACAACGGAAACACACGATCCCAACCCCTGAGTACTGCCAGCCGAACAAAAAACACCAATACCCTCCAGAGTTCAATCTGCTATAACGGGGTATACAAGAACTCGGTACTAGTGTTCAACAACAGACTAATAAAGAGACAGGAATTCTCTAGTCTGGTCAACAATCAAACAAAGAAGTAAGAAACAACAACACCAAAGAATAGTGTTGGCCGAAGCCGAAGTAATCCACCCTTGACTAAGAACTTAAGAAGTCCTCCACCCTCTACTTCGGATCGGCACTATTACGTTACGTTAATTAATAGTCCTTAAGCATCGAGCAAGGAATCTTTTGAAAAAAGTTAGATGCTTCTCGGATGCTCGTAAGAAGTACGTATCGGATTTTGAACAGTAATTCAATAAGAAAAACACTGGCAATTAAATACTATTACAGGTTTAAATTGGCATAAGAATAATTAAAAGAATATGCAATAGTAAATGGCAAACATTAAAAAGAAGTACTCCGCAAATGCAACGGCAATAGCCTACTCGGATTGTGCTCGTGGGCCACTAATCACTAAAGTAGCCAAGCTTGCAACACATGAAATCAATAGTGCATAAACAATATCATACATAAGGAAAGCTTCAATACTATTCTGTATCTACTAATCGAGTAAAGTCTAGCTGGGGTACTGTGGGCAAAAGGTAGCAGTGACTGAGCAAAAACGGCTCGTAGCCTAGCGAAGTCCTCACAACTGTTTAAAGTATTACGTTAACACTAACAAGTGCACTTTGAGAAATCCAGATCCCTTGTATCTGGTTTTCTCCCGGCTCCTTGACAAAGTAAAAACAAGCTGTTAATAAAATACAGGGTGGTTAGGCTCTTGCCCTCACGCACTGTAAATTATTAACTCAACACAGTCAGCCGCGAAGACAACCTAGGCTTCACTGAACCGAAACGAGTATGCAGGTTTATCGCTTAACCACTGCATCAAACAACAACTCGTAACACAGAAAAGCCTTACCCCAGTCTAGCATTACCTAGACTAGCAGAAACCAGGAATAATAATAATAACACACAGGGAAATGCATAGACAAGTGCAACAAACATAAATCAATCCTATTCTAAGTTAACCCTTCCAAAATAGGCTATCTAATAGGCATGTATCTCATGAGAACTCAAGCGATAATACGTTGGCTGACTAGCTCTGCACCAACGGGACCATGGAAGTTAAAAAGGGTAGGGAAAAGAGGAGATAAGAATGTAAGGTAGTAGAGAAAGTTCACATCAGTCAGAAGAATATATATAGTTAGCAAGGGAAATGAGAAGTCGCTCTGCCTAATGAGTTCTGATCAAAAAATGGCTAGACTTCCCTTTTTATACTCGGCCCTCTAGTGAGCCCAACGTGAACTACTAAGGACCGCCCACTGACAATCATTACGTAATTTCTCTCTCTCCTCTGGGATAGACAAAGGCTTTCCTAGCACTGAGGGGAGGGGGGAGGGGGGGGGGGAGTGCTAGTGAGTTAGGCCCACCTCCCGCATGGCGCACCCACTGACCCCCAACTGTGGCTGCCGCTTCTCCATCATTACAAATAAGTTTTACACACAATACTTATAACTAATGATATAAAATACAACTCGTTGACTCAGATGAAAACAAAATACATATTCATATTACTTATAGTACAACGGCTCACATGAACTAAGTTAGGAAACTCTACATAGACTACAGCCAAAGTTCCTGCCCTGACGATCCTAGCGAGAGTGGGGCATGACTAGGCGTTCTGTACAGCATGCTCACACTGGACATGCGTCACACCAATATTATAGCTAATGTCCTAAGTTGAACCTGTCTTTCACTTAGGAGGCTGGGCTCTGTGAAGCTCGCTCAGGGAGCATAGTAGGCTAAAATTGTACTATTATGTTTGGGAGGAGTTATAAGATTTTCTTTATGCTAATGTGTTGTTTATTATTTAAGATTGAGCTTTACATTTCATTTTCTGGTGGAGTGGCTAAGTGTGGCGGGTCTTGTCGGCATTCTGCCTTGTCAGATATCGTGCTCGCCTAATGTTGAGCGTCCTATATCTTGGGCAGGGTGTGACGCCTACCAGCGTTGGCAGAATCGCCTCTCGGTTGCCACTAGCGCTCGCCAGGGACATTGAAGTGGGCTACAGTTATCAAAGAATGTTGTTCTTTCTTTCTTAGCAATCGTATTGTCACCGACAGTCCAGTGGTGGTCTTTATTTTCGTCTGTGACAACCTGAAGTGCTTTATACCATTAATAGAATATAACATGCATTGTATATAGTTAAGGCGAGAGAACATTATAGGCAGTGGGGTGGTAGTGTGTGCGTGTGTATACATGTGCTGCCTCCTCCGCTCGTAGGCTCGCGCGCGTGCCTTCTCACGCCTCTTGATTGGCTGGTGTGTTTGGCTGTGTCACGTGACACCTGCTGCCTTGTGACGTCTCGGCCCGTGATTGGCCGACCACCGCGTCTTTGTGGGCTCCTGTGTGCATGTGGGTCCACAGGAGCTGCCTTCTTCAGAGCAGGGCAGGGGCGCACACGACTAACATCCCTTTTACAACTGTCCCCCATATTCCCACCATTCTGATACTGTCTCTCTCACTCAACTTCCTTCCTTTCATTCCTCTAATCTTATAACATCACAGCACTCCCTTTGGGTTCTGTACTCGATTTCATATCGGCCCATCGTATTGTGTGCGTCGCTCTCAGATATATTTCCATGTATTAGAATAGGCTATAAGGGTTCTTAGTCTATGGAGGTTGGATGACTCTGTGTGTGTCTCCCTCAGCGTCCTTAGTTTATGGAGATTTGATGACTCTTGGTGTGTGTCTCCCTCATTATCATTAGTGCTCTGCTGGGTTATTTAATGCTAGACTGGGATAAGGCTTCTGTTGTCGTTGTCACCGATGTGTTTATGGTTTGCTTATACCTACACGACTTCGACGGTTTCTGTGGCAGCCTAGGTTGTCCTTTTGGTTGTGTCTTTTGCGAGTGCAGCATCGTGTTGTAAGAGGGCATTAGCCTACTACCTTATAACACAGTGCCGCCTCTTTGCTTGACTTTAGAGGGATCGCCCGGGTAGAACCAGATACTTGAGATCTGGATCTACCAAGAGAGCATCTGTGTCATTAACGTAACTTTAACCATACCGCCTTAAGGACAACGCTAGGCTATGAGCCTGTCTTGCTCAGCCACAGTTTCCTAACCTTGATATCCCAGCTAGACTTTATTCGCCTAGCAGACACTAGTTAGGACCTAAGCTCTTTTGATATGTATGCATTATTATTCACAAGCATTTATTAGTCTAGGTTGTTGTTGAGTTGCACAACCATAGTAGACTGTTTTGTTGATAAGGAAGTACTTCTTTTAGTGTCGAGCATTACTACCGTTGCGCATTTATAGTATTCTCGTGTCAGTTAACATTATAATTATGTCCTATCTCTTTGTGTATTCTATTTACACGTGTGGTGTCCTGCCTCCTGCATTTATATAGTTTAAGATACGAGCACCTTATGAGCATCAGACATTCTTCAGAAGTTAAAGCTCAATCTTAAATAATAAACAACACATTAGCATAAAGAAAATCTTATAACCCCTCCCAAACATAATAGTACAATTTTAGCCTACTATGCTCCCTGAGCAAGCTTCACAGAGCCCAGCCTCCTAAGTGAAAGACAGGTTCAACTTAGGACATTAGCTATAATATTGGCAACTTACAATTAACTATAAAAAAGAAAGAGTTTTATGTGATTTTTTTTATTTAATTTTAATGTTGTTTTTGACGGCTGCTCTACAGGGGCAAGCCTAGTTTTTCTCCACTCAAACCCACACACCTGTGGTGATCTACGCCGGATCCTCCACCCTCGACATACAGTCTGCAATCACATTCTCACAACCGGCAATATGGCGAATGTCTAGATTGTATTCTTGCAACATGAGTGACCAATGTGTCAGCCTCATATTCCGGTTATGGAATTGGTTCAGAAATTTAAGAGGGTGGTGATCGGTGTAAATCACCACGACTGGCCCATAGGCAGGAACATATACTTCAAAGTGCCTGAGCGCCAACACTATTGCCAGCAGTTCTTTCTCTATCACAGAGTAGTTTTTCTGAGCGGAATTAAACTTCTTTGAAAAGAAACTGACTGGATGTTCCAAACCTTCCTCGTCTGTTTGCATTAAGACGGCACCAGCCCCTACACCGCTGGCATCTGTTGCCAACTGGAATGGTCTTTCAAAGTCAGGGGCCCTGAGGATTGGGTGAGTGCATAGTAGGTGCTTGACCAGCAAAAAAGCCCTTTCACACTCAGGTGCCTATTATGCACTCACCAATCCTCAGGGCCCCTGACTGTCAGAGGAGCTAAGACAGTAGAATAACCCTTAATGAAACGGCGATAGTAACCGATCATGCCCCAAAATCTCATGATCTGCCGCTTGGTGGATGGCCTGGGGAACTGGTTAATAGCCTGTATCTTGTTTTTGGGGGGGCACACCTGGCCTAACCCGACCACAAACCCGAGATACTTTACAGTTGCCCGGACAAGGTCACACTTGCCCAGATTGACCACCCAGCTGGCCTCACTGAGCTTCCGAAACAAGGCTTCTATGTGCTCACAGTGACTCTCAAAGTTGTCATTGTAGATTATAACGTCATCCAGGTAGACAGTGCAGTTAGGGATGTCAGCTACTAACTCATTCATAAGACTCTGGAAGGTTGCTGGGGCATTCTTAAGACCATACGGCATCACATTGCAACGGTAGGTGTTCCCATCAACCCCAAATCCGCATACCCCCTTCGCCCGCTCAGACAAGGGCACCTGCCAGTAGCCTTTCACTAGGTCTACTTTAGTTAAAAACTTTGCCTTACCAATCTTGTCTACACTATCATCAACACGGGGAAGGGGATAAGCATTGGTGGGAGTCAACTCGTTCAATCTCCGAAAGTCAATGCAGAAGCGAACCTTCCCGTCAGGCTTAGGCTGCAGAGTGACAGGAGATGTCCACCTCACTGCCCCCTTCTCAATCAACCCCCGTTCTAACATATAGTCTAACTCCGCTCGAAGGGCTGGGAGTTTAATGGGTGGAATTCTGTAGGGTACTGATTTAAAGGGGGGGGTGATCTCCCACGTCTACGTCATGCACCACCCGAGTTGTGAGGCCTGGATGCTCTGCGAACACAGTGGGGTATGAATCAAACAGGCACTGCACGGCTACACACTGTTGCTCAGGCAGGTGCACTAGAGCATCGTCAGCCACCTGTCTGGAGTTCCCCGCCCACTGGTCTGCAGAGACATGACACTCCCAGTTATCTTCCACCTGGGCTTCACTGTCCCTCACTCCTTCTCCTCCATGACCGCTGCAGGTCAACACAGGGACAGCGAGAGGCTCACAAACTCTTTTACCAGATTGACATGGCACAGCTGGTTCTTTTTACGCCTATCTGGAGTAGCCACAAGATAGTCTAGGTCAGAGATCTTCTTTACCACCTTGTAAGGACCAGCGTACTTAGCAGACAACGGATGACCGGGCAGAGGTAACAAGATCAACACCTCCTGCCCCACCTTAAACTCCCGGAGTTTTGTCTTCTCATCGTACCTGTCCTTCATCAATGCCTGAGACCCTACCAAATTCCTTCCTGCCAACTCTAGGCTTCTCAGCATTCTTTCACGGCTCTCGAGGACGTACTTTAACATGGAACATGGTTTTGCTGTGCCCTCCCAAATCTCCCTTACCATGTTGAGGGGGCCCCTGACCTGATGTCCAAAGACTAGCTCATTGGGACTGAACCCTTGGCTTTCACCAGGTACCTCCCGAGCAGCGAATAATACATAGGGCAACCTAAGATCCCAGTCTTTACCATTCTCAACACAGTAACACCGCAGCATGCTCTTGAGAGTCGAGTGCCACCTCTCTAACACCCCCTGACTCTCTGGGTGGCAGGCTGAAGAGACAACGGTACAAACACCGTGCTGCTGCATGGTCTGTTTAAAAAGGTTAGAAGTAAAGTTGGATCCTTGGTCTGACTGCAATTCCTGCAGGCACCCATACCTAGAGCAGTACAATAGCAAGTTACGAACAACAGTCTTAGCAGTCCCATTTCGCATGGGGTAAGCATCCTGGTAACGAGTGGCAACATCCATAATGGTGAGGAGGTACTTGTTGCCTGCACTAGTAGTGGGTAGAGGGCCAACCATGTCGATTATAACCTTACTGAATGGTGTCCCGATTACAGGAATAGGGTGTAACGGAGCCTTCGGAATACACTGGTTTGGTTTACCTACTGTCTAGCAGGTACTACACATTGCCACCCATGATGCCACATGTGCTTTCATACCTGGCCACCAAAACAATTTATCCAAGGCTGCTACCGTCTTGCGTACACCCAAATACCCTGCCAACGGTACATCATGCGCCAACCTCAGTAGGCTATCACGGCACACGCGAGGCACTACCAACTGGTCAACCACTCTCGACCCGCCCTCCCAACTCCGTCTGGGATCTAGAAAACGCCTGTACAAATACCTCCCTCACGAAAGAAGTCATCCGGCTTTGCATCCCCGTCCTCCTCAAGCTCCACTGCACCGTTGCTACACTTTTGAAGCTCAGGATCATCTAACTGTAGCTTACAAATATCCGAAGGAGCCAATTTATCTAGAAGCTCCCGGAGCAACTTATGGCCTCCCCCGATACTAAGCTGTTCTATCCTATCTTGCTTACGGGTGTAACGGTGCTGTCTCGGAGTTTTCTCAACCCCCACCTCCTCACCAAGTGTGACAGGTTCTGGGGCCACTCCGGACCTAAACATAGGTGCTAATACTGAGTCACCAAGAAGAGCCGCTGGGTCAAAACTCACAAAACCTTTTCCAGCTTTAGCATTCTCCTTCCGACCGTTCCTCCGCGGTTCTAGAGACTGAGAAATAGGCTGTGACACTTTAGATGCACGAGATCGGGTGACAACACAAGCCATCTGCTGTAATTGACACCTCTCGACCAACTCCTGCCCCTCCCTACTCACGTCGGCCGCCCTCTCGGCAATGACTAAGGGTGGAACCTCAGAAGTAGGCACCGCAATGTCGTTGCCGAGAAGAAGGTCGACGCCCTTACCTTACCTTTGGATACCTTTGGATGTGTTCGCCGCTCCTCTAGCGGCACCAAGGAGCGCGACGCCCCTCGTTATGGGTGGTGATTTGGTGCAGTAGACTGTTTGAAGCGACAGCTTGCTCCCTTGCGAGGATGGGCTCGTCTGGCACTTTTTGCAGTTCGACATCTAGGGCTCTCTTGAAGTTGTCTAACGAGATGTCCCTCATGTCTCTTACTCGCCGTGGGAGTTTGTTGAAGAGACGTGGGTCTCTGTGTGATAACCAGCCCTCTCGCAGAGAGCCCATAGCACCCCTGTTATTCATCCGGGGGATTTCGCATTCCCAGCCTCTCCTATCACTGAATTTCATGACTATCGGAGTATGTAGGTTTGGTACTAAACCCTCTGCGATTTTCCACGTGTATATTATTAGGTAACGTTCTCTTCTACGTTCCAGAGAGTGCAGATTCAGTGCTCTTAAACGCTCCCAATAGTGTAGATGTTTTATCGAACTTATATGCGAAGTGAAATTTCTTTGTACACTCTCTACGTCATTTATTTCACCTGCTTTGTATGGGGATGTTAATACGCTACAGTATTCAAGCCGCGGTAGCACTAGAGATTTGAAGAGCGTTATCATAGGCAATTCACCGCGTGTTTTAAAAGTACGCAGAATCCAACCCGTTAGACGTTTCGCAGCCGCCACTTTGACCTGGTTATGTACTTTGAAACCCATATTTTCAGACATTAATACCCCAAGGTCTTTCACACTGTCTTTCCGTTCTATTATGTGGTTAGATTCTGTTAAGTAATTTGTAATTTCTTTAACACCATTATTATCTCCGTACCGTATTAATTGGAATTTTTCCTCATTGAATTGCATGTTGTTTTCCCTGGTCCACTGGAACACTACATTCATGTCTTCCTGCAGTCGGCCCGTGTCCTCTTGTGTGTTTACTATCTTGCTTAATTTTGTGTCATCAGCAAAAGACGACACCGTACTGTGTCTGGTGTTGGTATCTATGTCGCAAATTAGTATGAGGAACAGAAGGGGCGCTAGCACTGTTCCTTGGGGCACTGAGATTTTGACATCCGAAGGCTCAGAAGTGACTTGGTTTACTGCTACCGATTGTTTTCGGTTTACGAGGAAATTGTATATCCACCGTCCGATTTTCCCAGTTATACCTTTTGCTTTCAGTTCACATGGTCACATTTATCAAATGCCTTAGCAAAATCGGTGTAAATGACATCCACGTTTTTCTTTTCTTCTAGCGCTTTAAGAATTTTGTCAGTGTTCCAAAAGTTGTGAGAGACATGATCTTCCCGCTCTGAACCCATGTTGACCGGTGTTGTGTAGTTCATTTGTCTCCATGAATGTTGAAATTTTGCTTCGCAGGACTCGCTCGAAAACTTTAATGATGTGAGAGGTTAGAGCTACCGGGCGGTAGTTTTTTGGTAGTGCTTTACTCCCTCCTTTATGCAGTGGGGCAATTATTGCGTTTTTCAAGCTATCTGGTATGTCACCAGTGTCTAGACTCCTTCTCCACATTATAGCCAGGGGTTTTGAGAGGTTTTCCTTACATTTTTTCATTAGGATCGAATTCCAAGAGTCCGGGCCTGGTGCCGAGTGGGATGGCATGTTGGAAATGGCCTCTTCTATGTCTTTGGACCGAAATCAATATCCAGCATCTGAGGGGTTTCCGTGGGGGAGGTTTCCATGAAAAATATATTTTGGTCTCTGATGACTTTTGTTTCATCAGGCTCACTGAATGCCATTTCATACTGCCTGCTTAAGAGTTCGCTCATTTCCTTTTTGTCCCCTGTGAAAGAGCCGTCCCCTTTGCTCAGTGGGCCGATGTTTGATGTTGTTTTAGCCTTTTGTTTGGCGTATGAAAAGAAGTATTTGGAATTTTCCTTTATACCTGCAATAGCTTTCCTCTCCTCTTCCATATGTTGTAGTTCATATGATATTCTTAGCCTTTGTTCAATTTCCACAATTTCTCTATCTATTTCGACCTTTTGCCTATCCTGTAGATTTTGATGTGTGCGTCTTTGTGTGAGTAATTTTCTTCTTCTGTACAGCCTCCTCCTTTCCCGATCTTGTTTGCTTCTTCGTTTTGTTTGTCTTGCAGGTATATGGTGGCTACAGATTTGGGTCATGGTTTCTGTTATTAAGACTAGACATTCTGCTGGTGTCAGGTTATCCATTAAATCTTCCCAGTCTATTTCCTCCATTTCTTGATTTACCTCTTCCCACCTAATGGTTTTGTTATTGAAGTTAAATTTACTGAAGGGGCCGGTTTTTGTTCTCGATTCTGAGGTTGTCTGTACACTTTCTAAGGTTGTTTTGATCTCAATTAATTTATGATCTGAGTATGTTGTGTCCGATATGTTAATGCTGTGTACTAGAGAGTCGTTGTTAGTGAAGACCAGGTCTAAGATATTGTTTTCCCGTGTGGGTTCAGCAATATGTTGGGTAAGACTAAAAAAATCACAAAGTTCAAAAAGCTCTCTCATATTAGTATTTGCTTCTCCGGTGTTATTTGCCACTAACTGGTTTTCTAGTTGTCTCCATTTAATGTTTGGTAGGTTAAAGTCTCCTAGCCATATAATATTTGGTGTTGGGTTCCCCAGGGTTTCCACTTCTGATTTTATTTTGTTGAGCTGGGTTTTGAATTCTTCTCGGGATTAGTCTGGAGGCCTGTATGTAACAATAACTGCTAAATTTAGGGATTCTATTTTAACTCCAAGTATTTCCACCACTTCATTACTGTTATTTAGGAATTCAGTACATATCAGTGAGTCATGTATGTACAAGGCTACACCTCCATGTGATCTATGCGTTCTGTCCGCCCTATGTAGGTTGTAACCAGGAATCCATACCTCACTATCTTCCTGATCTTTAATGTGAGTTTCTGTGAGAGCCGCAAATATAGCGTTTCCTTCTTCTAGCAGGCCCCTAATAAATGGTACTTTGTTCGTGGTTCTATTTTTTAGGCCTTGGATATTTGCAAACAAGATTGGGGAGGGATTGTTTGGAGTACTATGTGTACCTAATAGTCTTCGGGATGTATTGGCCACTCTTGGGAGGCCAGGAGGTGCTCGAGGTGTTCTATGTGCTCTTCCATCTCCCTCAGTCTCTTCATCTTCATCTGCCCTTTCCCTCCTTGCCTTTTTCCTCTGTCTCGTCCTCGCATAGCTAGAGAGTTTTTTGGGCTACCATTCGTGTTAGGTCTAGCATATCTCCAAGTCCCTCTAATATGAAAAGCGGGGCATTTCATATTGTAGCAGGTCTTGTTCTTAAGTGATGTCTTGCAAAGGGATGGGTGGTGGTATTTGCAGGTTTCACCAAATCTACATTTTCCATAACTGGTTATGTTGTTGCAAATTTTGGGATGAGCAAATCTACATGAATTCCCATTATATTCGCCCTTTTGACCAAAGTAGCACCTTCTTTCCAGATAATATCTGCACACTGGTGTAGACAACCCCAGTAGGTGGGGCTGGGGCTGCAAGGGTTATGTGGTGAGCTAAGTGTGGTTGTGGGTGATAGTAGGCTTGGTGTATGGGTGGGTGAGGCCTGCAGGGGGGTGGAGTAACGGGTCGGTTGTAGGTGGGCAGGTGGCAGTGGTGAGGGGGGAGACGATGTGGAAGGGGAGCCTGATATGGGGGCTTGTTGCATCCTACGTTCATCCTGCAATTGTATTTGATCAACAGCAGTAGGGTGGTCAATGGCCATAGATGGGATTAATGTGGGTGTTTCTGGGTCTGGGGAGGTGTGGGGAGATGTGCGGCAGGGTTTGTGGATATGTAGGGTGCGAAAGGTTGTTGTTCGGCAGGCGATGTGTGTTGATGTGCAGGAGGCAATGTGGGCATTATCATGGGAAGGTGTGCGTGTGTGGGTCGTGATATTTGTATGGGCCCTGAGGCCCCAATAGTTCCCCATTTTCTGTGAAAGGTAGCTATGTCTTGGCAATATTTCAGTCTATCTTGTACTTCTGTATGTTCTACAGTCTGTATGACTTGCCATGTGATATCGAAACAACTATCGCAGAAATGGAGGTTCTTCCCTCTTGTATTGTACGCCTCATTTATTGGTGTCAATCCTATGCAAATCCAGTGGTATGGTTGCCTGCATATCCGACATGCGGTGCCTTCATGCATGTGTATATTCATCTTACAACTCGTACAGTTGCCTCTGGTAACCCATTAACCCATTAACCCATTAACCCATTTTTTACATGGGGGAGAGAGAGAGAGAGAGAGGGGGGGGGGGGGGGCTTGGAGGACAAGGAGGTGTTTGTTACGCGGTTTGTGGGGAGTGTGGGGGGGGGGGGGGTGCCACTCGTTTACCCTCGTTATGTTTAAACTTTAAGTAACTTTAAGTAACACTTTCAATAATTATCTTATGAAACAGAATTCTCACTGGCACTCTAGGAAAATAACGAACTTTCCAGGCTACCTACAGTATATATAGTATCTATTTTAATGTTCATATTTTACCTATCAACTTGATTCAACACTGCTCAGGTTCGAATTTTCACCACATTTGAGAGAGAGAGAGGGGGCTTGGAGGACAAGGAGGTGTTTGTTACGCGGTTTGTATGGAGTGTGGGGGGGGGGGTGCCACTCGTTTACACTCGTTATGTTTAAACTTTAAGTAACTTTAAGTAACACTTTCAATAATTATCTTATGAAACAGAATTCTCACTGCCCTAACCACTCTTCCCGTTTTTGGTCGACTGTTTAACGGAATATACGGCACTCTAGGAAAATAACGAACTTTCCAGGCTACCTATACCTGTATAATATAGTATCTATTTTAATTTTCGTATTTTACCTATCAACTTGATTCAACACTGCTCAGGTTCGAATTTTCACCACATTTGGTTGCGTGGGAGATCTTTCTCTCCAATAACGTCACTACTAACCTGCGATATGGTCGAGAAATAATCTGCACTGATTAATTGTTTAAATATTGTTTTGCTCTGTTTGCTATTATTTACGATATTTGTTTTGTCGGTACCCTTTCCTGACGAGGTTAAGTTTCGCTTTTGGTAAAATCGTATATGGGGAAGGGAGAGGACGTGTCCAGGAGAGCAAGGGTGTTTATGGTCTTTGCGGTCACTGAGGGTATTTTGTTTACAGCATACGTCCTGTTCCCAAGCAAAAGTTAAAAGTTCCCCTGACTTTAATTCTCTGTATTATACTTTCCTAGTTTATTTATGTGATATACGATGTTCACTATCACTTTTAACTTAGGCTTCCTATTTTCCCATAGCCTTGTTTGATTTCATAGGACTATATAGCTAACACTTTGCTTTTGGGACGTAACGGTTTTTTCTTTCCCTTCTTCTTTCCACCCGCCTTATGGGCCTGCCCTAGGCCTGTCCTAGACCAGCGCCGTGGCACTGCTGTAGGAGTTAACGGATTTTTTCTCCAAAACGCGTATATCTCTCCAGATATTTTATCAATCGGTTCGATTTTGCACTTCACAGAACCGCGACACTACGTTTGTTTTTGTGTGTGATTTTTAGGAAGTTTAATCACCAGTATCCCGCGGGATAGTCGAAAAATCCCGGACCGCGACGGATGTGACCCTCCTCTCTGACTGACTCTATGACTCTATCTACTGGCAGTTTCTCTACGATTCCAACATCAAGCTCCCATGTCACACCATCAACCTCCAGCTCTACTCGAACCAACGGGTATGACCTTGTAGCATTAATACCCTGCACCACAACCACCCGTGCCGCGTTTATAGGTTGGCCTGTAAAGTTCTTCATCAAAGTCTGGGACGCACCTGTATCTCGCAGCAACTCCAGCCCATGCTTGCAACCAGCCCAACTCACGCAGCCACGCCCTCGATGGCCACAAAAAGCATCGCGGACAGGTTTCGAGCCTTCCGGACACTCCTTCACTGGCTGTGCCCCCGCATCTGACATATCACCCCGGGTAATAGCAGAAGACCTTAAAGACACCCCCATGTTGCGAGCCAAAGACACGACTGCAGTAGGTAGTTTGCTAGGACAGGATCGTGCAAAATTCCCCTTCTTATGACAATGAAAACACTCTACCTCCCCCTTGGGCTTCCCATGAGGTGGGGAAGGGCCCGGACCCTTCTTAAACGGGACGGTATTAGGTTTATGGTCAGACTTAATATCATTGCTCTTGTTTTTATTGTTATATTGTGTATCACTGTCTCGGGGGGGGGGTGCAGTGTTGCGCCCCTTGACACCTGCATCGTTCCGTTGTGCAGACCCGCACCCACGAATCAGCGATAGCCTAAGGTCAGCCATCTCAGCTGCCTCCTGTAGAGTTTTAGGATTTTTCTCTTTGAGGTTCAACGTCAGGTCGCTGCCCGTACACTTAAAGAACTGCTCGAGAAGCATCAACTGTTTTATCTCATCAAACGTCGTTGCCTTCTCCGATCACAGCCAGTTCCCAAAAGCGTCAGACAGTTCCCGGGCATGTTCAAGAAAGGTGCTGTCACGACCCTTTGTAACACCCCGGAACTTCAACCTATAAGTCTCTGGTTGTAACTCATATGCCCGCAGGACAGCCTCCTTCAATACCTCATAATCGATGTAAGACTCCAAGGGCAACGCATCATATGCCTTGAGTCCGTTGCCAACCAACCTAGAGGAAACAAGGGCTGCCCACTTAACCTCGGGCCACTGGTGCTCCCGGCACTTCTTCTCAAAACGCAAAATAAACTCGGTGACACCCGACTCATCAAATACAGGGACTAACTTGAGCAGGTGGGATAAAGACTGATCAAGACCTCGATTCCCAGAACCGAGACGCTGCCCTGTCAACTCGACCCGAGACTTCTCAAGATCTATGTCTGCACAGTACATGGTCTTTCTCTTTTCAGACTGAATCCTAAGCTCAGCCTAATATTTTCGTTGCTAGAACTCATACTTTCGTTGTTCAGCCTGCTGGTTAAGTTTGGCGAGTTCGAGCTGAAACAACATCTCGGCAGACAAACCCTGAGGAGGGGGTGCTACTATTGGGGACCCACCCTGTGAATCACCTAGAGGTATACCCAATTGCCAGCGGGCATCGGCCTGCGGGAACGTACCCTGCTCCGGAGCCCGAGGGGCCGCCATGGTAGGAGTCAAGTGGAATGGGGGCTGGGCAAAAGGTGCCCTAGCTTCCGCTCCACCCGAAGCCCCACGCACCCCACCGAGCACACAGGTAACCAGCTCACCTCTCGACAAACTGCTAGTACCGGGAAACCCTAAGACCGTGGCTACACACTGTAGTCCGTACCGGTCTAGCCCCGACACCCGATCCGCTGACACAGGCTCCTCCAAAAATATCCGAGCACCCTCCTCACTGTTTACCACCCGAGCGCCGCTAGACAACTCCACCTTCTCCACCTCCTCGCCTGTGCACTCACTATGTACTGATCCGTCTTTCGACATAGTGTCCACCGGAAATTCTCAACGTTTATAAAAAAAAAAAGTACCTACTCTCATGTAGCACTATTCACTCAAAAATGCTTGAAGACAACTCAAGTGCTATACTACGTTGCCAAAAAATTCCCACGTGTCCAAAATATTCCTCAAAAAACAAATGTCCAAAAATCCTGCAATTAATTCTTAGTTCACTAGGATGTTGTGACGACTAAGATAAGATACTAGGCAAGGTCGCCATTTGTTACGACCGGGACTGCGAATAAAACAAGGGCACTTAAAGATTGGACTAGTAATAGGGCACTATGCAACAACGGTACGCTAGATCCAAACCCCTGAACTTATATGCCGGCGAACAAAACACCTATACCCTCCAGAGTTAATCTGCGATAACGGGGTATCCTTAACTGGGCATAAATGTACTCTACTTCAGGCTAACCCACACTGGTATAGCCTGATAACACACAGGATGCAAGTTACGTTAAAATGCATACAAAAGAATCTATGGGAAGATCAATTAAATCACTGCAAGATTTAATATATTAAAAAGATGTTTCAATACAGTTACTTTAAACAACAATAAACTCTTCACTCCTATCTGAAAGAAAGTGAAGTATAGTCCTACAGCATAGACCTGGAAACTTCTGAAGAATGTCTGATGCTCATAAGATGCTCGTATCTTAAACTATATAAATGCAGGAGGCAGGACACCACACGTGTAAATGGAATACACAAAGAGATAGGACATAATTATAATGTTAACTGACACGAGAATACTATAAATGCGCAATGGTAGTAATGCTCGACACTAAAAGAAGTATTTCCTTATCAACGAAACAGTCTACTATGGTTGTGCAACTCAACAACAACCTAGACTAATAAATGCTTGTGAATAATAATGCATACATATCAAAAGAGCTTAGGTCCTAACTAGTGTCTGCTAGGCGAATAAAGTCTAGCTGGGATATCAAGGTTAGGAAACTGTGGCTGAGCAAGACAGGCTCATAGCCTAGCGTTGTCCTTAAGGCGGTATGGTTAAAGTTACGTTAATGACGGGGATGGTCTCGTGGTAGATCCAGATCTCAAGTATCTGGTTCTACCCTGGCGATCCCTCTAAAGTCAAGCAAAGAGGCGGCACTGTGTTATAAGGTAGTAGGCTAATGCCCTCTTACAACACGATGCTGCACTCGCAAAAGACACAACCAAAAGGACAACCTAGGCTGCCACAGAAACTGTCGAAGTCGTGTAGGTATAAGCAAACCATACACACATCGGTGACAACGACAACAGAAGCCTTATCCCAGTCTAGCATTAAATAACCCACCAGAGCACTAATGATAATGAGGGAGACACACACCAAGAGTCATCAAACCTCCATAAACTAAGGACGCTGAGGGAGACACACACAGAGTCATCCAACCTCCATAGACTAAGAACCCTTATAGCCTATTCTAATACATGGAAATATATCTGAGAGCGACGCACACAATACGATGGGCCGATATGAAATTGTGTACAGAACCCAAAGGGAGTGCTGTGATGTTAAAAGATTAGAGGAATGAAAGGAAGGAAGTTGAGTGAGAGAGACAGTATCAGAATGGTGGGAATATGGGGGACAGTTGTAAAAGGGATGTTAGTCGTGTGCGCCCCTGGCCTGCTCTGAAGAAGGCAGCTCCTGTGGACCCACATGCACACAGGAGCCCACAAAGACGCGGTGGTCGGCCAATCACGGGCCGAGACGTCACAAGGCAGCAGGTGTCACATGACACAGCCAAACACACCAGCCAATCAAGAGGCGTGAGAAGGCACGCGTGCGAGCCTACAAGCAGGGGAGGCAGCACATGTATACGCATGCACACACTACCACCCCACTGCCTATATTGTTCTCTCTCCTTAACTATACACAATGCATGTTATATTCTATTAATGGTATAAAGCACTTCCCGTTGTCACAGACGAAAATAAAGACCACCACTGAACTGTCGGTGACAATACGATTGCAAAGAAAGAAAGAACAACATTCTCTGATAACTGTAGCCTACTTCAATCTCCCTGGCGGGCGCTAGTGGCTACCGAGAGGCGATCCTGCCAACGCTGGTAGGCGTCACAGTGTTGCCCGGGCCGGGGGCTGATGGGTCCCTTCCAATTCAGGACCATGGCGGCTGTGCAGGGCTGTGGGGTCAACATCTGGCAATCTGGCCCTTCGTTCCCAATGTTCTGAATTAGATAACAGCGTTAGTTTACACACTGACATATAAGAATAGTTAATGGCAGGTGGTATGGCAAGCAAGGGACCCGTCGCCTTGTTGTTCACGGCGGCGAGGGGAGGAGCACTTCGGCCAGGAGGGCCAGTGGTTAATCGTTTGACTTGATAAGTAGGTTTCTTTTAAAAAAGAAGGGGAACAAGGGGAAGAAAGGTAAGTGAACAGTTCTCTCGTACCTGTAGGTCTTGGTGAGATTGAATAACACGTCCTGTAATACGTCACAGGTGGTGGCACATGTATACAGGTGGTGGTTAGGCGCGATTGCCCTGGTGGTCCCGTATACCGGGGTCGAGGAGGGCGGCGCAGGTAGGAGTCCCTCCGGACTGGACACGGCTCGATGGCCGAGTTAATTTGTTGTTGTCGGCCCACCTGGGTTAGGGTGGAAATACCCACGTAGACCTAGACCACGTGTGGACAAGGGAGAGATATCTAGAGAGAGAAAATACAGCTTTATAGTGGTCAATAAAGTAGGCATGCGTAATCAGGCGGCAGTGCAATTATCATTATCATTGTGATAGACTGTGTTGGCTATGCATCTGGGGCGAGCCCGTGACGCAAGGCATTGGCGCTTCCGTGGTGTGATCAGGTCGTCGTCCATGCATGCACAGCTGTCGCCTGCCTGGTTGCAACGGAAAAAAAGATAGGATCATGTGAACTGTTCTCCGAGAAGGAAGTGTCTTGACGAGGCGTGTAGAAGGCATGTGGAGGCAGGCTAGAATAGAAAAACAGGCTGGATTATGCAATGCATGGTTTAGGGAAAAATTGATTGTGCGAGGTGGCGATTTCCTTATTATTCTACGGTTAGTAGGTCAGTCATCATGCGGGGTTAGTATGTTAATAAGTAACAAGTAAAAATGGTAAATGATACAATCAATATCTAAGTGGCACAGTTATATATTTATTAGTGGCCCCTCCATCATTGATGAACTTGCCTATTACATAAGGCATCCTCTTCAAACACTAATCCGCCGTAGTTTGAATCTACCGCGCAGAGCATTTAAAATCTGAGGAGCCTTCATCATGAGCGCACGCGACCTCACTCATGGCTTCAGTCATTATGAATTGGGTTCTCACTACGGAAAAACTTCATAAAAAATAAAAACAAAAGGAAAATAAGAATAACTATCCAATAAGCTTTCCATCATATCGTGGATGTACTTGTGTGGATCTTTGACCAGACACTGATTCAGGCGTCATTCTTCCTTCTCTGCTCTGCGATCAGCCGGCCCGGACGTGTCTCTCCACGCTCCGCTGGTTCCGCATTTGCTGCGTCCCTAGTGAGTTTTTCTCATTTGTTTACTCCGGGATGTATCGAGTAAGGTTAGGATATGCGTAGCAGGAGTGTCCTGGGCTGGTTGCCCGCAGTGCAGTGTATTTTGGGTCGTGTGTTTGGGGCATCTATTTCGGATGTACCCTCGTGGTCCTGTTGTGGACAGGTGAACTTTTTCACAGTTAGCTAGCTTTGTGATGCAGGCGGCTTTCATTACGCGTTATTGCTTCCTTTTATCTTTCTGATGAGGTAGCGTATTTTTGCTGACGTTCCCAGCGTATTTTTCTTCACTTAGTGAAGTTTTCCTGGGTCCCGAGTCAGTTCTTCCCTTTGCCGGAAGTATTTGCTACAGTGGTGTGTTGGCGGTGGTTCCTGTTGTGATATAATTCAGTGCTTTTTGTTTATATTCCGACATGTTAATGTTATCCGTCTGCCTAGGCCTAAGCCAGCCTCTCGTAGCTTTACCACATATACAAGTGTTATTGATTTATTTTCTAAATATGTACTACTGTGTCATGTGTGTCCTGGTTTAGTTTTGTATTGGCTAATTCCACGGACTATTTATGTGTCCTGGATTAGTTGTGTATTGGCTAATTCCACTGACTATGTTGGGCCCGGCGTTAGTTGTGTTTTGGCTACGCCTCGGTCCGGTGGTGCGTTCAGATGGTATCTGTGGACGGGGTGGGTTTTTTCCGGCGGGTTTTTCTCAGTTTCACCTTGATAACCCCGGCTGGTTGCCGAGTTTTGGCCACGCGTGGTTTAAAAACAGGCTTGTTTCCCCGGCGAGTGGGTGTCTGTGGCTCCCCAGGACTGCGTCTCTGGGGTGCCTGTTTCAGGCTCCTTATGATTCCCGGCGGGTTGGCTGTACCCATCTAACAGTGTTCATACGGACACGTGTTGTTTGTAGTTTTTTCGGTTTTGCAAAGCCAATATAAAACTATGCTGTTGTTGTATTTCCTCCCCGGCGATCTTTTACAAAGAAGTGGGGAGAGGAACAATTGGGGCTAACTTTTAAACTTTAAATCACCCGGCGGGTGCAACCTGGAAGGGTGGGATGACCGAATTTTCAAAATTCAGTTTAGTTGACCAGACAATTGAGGGATGCATTGTGTATTGCCTCCTTCAACATATGGCGCTTTAGGGCACAATTGGGGTTAACGTTTTTTAAACTAATATTCAAACCCGGCGGGTGCCCCTTGGAGGGATGGGAATAACGAATTTGCAATTCAGTTAGTTAACCAGACAATTGAGGGATACGTTTTGTATCGCCGCCTTCAACATACGGCGATCTAAAAAGATACTTCGGGAGAAGTTGGATCTCGTATATTTGTCAGGCTTCCCAGTTTTTGATCTACGAGATAATTCGGGGGCCGGCGTCTTTTTTAGTTTTTTTTTTCTCCAAAATTGAATCTTGAAACAAACACCACCGGAAAGACTTAATCAGTTATAAACGCCATGCTGGTCTTTATATATTATGTCAGAGGGTATTCATAAATCTTTTGGACAACTTAAGATATTCTGAAATATTTTACTTAGGAAACCCCACCGCGTAGCGAGCTGTAGTCGTTGAGTATTACGTCTCGTTACCCGGCGGGTTATTTAACACTTGTGTGCGAATATGATTGGGTTAACCTTATGAGCATATTAATGCTGGAAATGTTCTTTTTTTCCAGAGCTGGGTCCCGGCGGGTTTATGCTGAACCTGGAGTAAGTATCCCACCAGTCTCTGTCATGGCTACCTTTGCCCCGGTTTTTGCTTTATGCATTACGCCCTCCTGTTCAGGTATCCCTATTTTTGCGCACACCCTTTGTATAAAATGTGTTAAAATGTCTCGTTTGGTGTGGGTTACCTTTCCGGCGTTTTTTCTCGTTGCTCCGAGAACACCGTTTTTGTTTACCGAGTTTTAGTCAGGATGGCTAAAAATAGGTAAGTTACCCCGACGAGTTTGGTCGCTTGAGGGCTCATAAGAAACTGCGTTTTCTGTGGTCGAGCCTGGGATCAGGCTTCCTGTGTTATTCATTGCTTTATGCTTTACGCCCTCCTGTAATGTATAGTTTAGTGTGGGTTACCTTTCCGGCGTTTTTCTCGTTGCTCCGAGAACACCGTTTTTGTTTACCGAGTTTTAGTCAGGATGGCTAAAATAGGTAAGTTACCCCGACGAGTTTGGTCGCTTGAGGGCTCATCAGAAACTGCGTTTTCTATGGTCGAGCCTGGGATCAGGCTTCCTGGGTTATTCCCGTCGAGGGGGGTTCCACACAGTTTTCTAGGTGATCAGGCTGACACCTGTTGGACTTGGTTTTCTCTGCTTTTCAAAGCCATTGAAACAATGCCGTTTGTTTGATTAGTCTTTCCCTCCCGGTGACCTTTTTACAAAGAGGTCTGGGGCAGGTACAATTGGTTTGACATTGCAAATAAAACCCGGCGGTTGTACCTTTGGGTGGTTATATTAATTGATTTGCAATTCGCGATAATTTGCCAAACAATTGATTGATACAATAGGGTATCACGGCCTTCAAGACGGCGATCTATGAGGGCTTCTGGGAGAAGCCAGATTAGAGATTAAGATAGGCTTAGACTTTTTATGGGATAAAAAGATGCCGGAATCTTACTAGTGTTTCAAGTGTAAAGGGATACTTGAATGACTTCATCTTTAATAAAGATATGCTTCATCTTTATGAGGATTCAGAAGATATGCTTAAATCTTCTGGACAGGTAAAGATATGCTGAAATCTTTAATATGAAACTAAAGGAAAACGAAAAGTAGTGGTGGAGTGCTACGGTTCGTTGACCGGCGGTTTTTGAGGCACAAATTTTGTACCATTTTTTGGGTGTAACCCTATGAGCATTAATCCCCGGAAATTTCTCTTTCCAGGGCGGAGTACCGGTGTTGCACCAGGTGACCAGGTAGTTCCCGGGGGCGGGGTAGTTTCCCCCAGTCTCTGTCGTGTCGGCACTTGAACCTCTCATTGCTGTATGTTCAACGCCGTTAAGCTCAGGTATCCCTATCTTATTTTTATTTGTTAATGAAATAATTTAATAGCTGAATCATAATAAACATATATATTTTCTATGATTATATTATGATAATATTGTGTTTATTTATAGTAATTTATTTTAATACAATTAAATATAAATTAAATTAATTAGTATACTTTATGATTTTGCTCACCAGCTCTGCTTTCAATGTGTTAATGAGCTATGGGAGCTTTTAATTATCATAAACCTTTACGGGACTCGGACGAGGGCTCCCATTCAGAGAGTATACCGAGCTTGCAAGCGAGGGACAGCCACAGTCAAGGTGTATGGCGATACTCACAGTCCTGGCAGGACAGAACACATCCCTTTGTGACTCAACTAGTGCTGACGTCCACCGGGATGCCGATGTACCATCTTCTATCACAGTTTTAACATGGCAACATGTGGAGGTCCCGGCTTCGGCGGGATCTGCCCATGATAAGCCAGACTTAACGGATGAGGAACAACGATCTCTGGTCTCAGAGATGGAGGTTGAAGAGTCCAGTCACCTTCTAGGCGACTCTCAGGGTACTGTCGAATCTCCACGGAGTTCGTCATCGGCTAGGTATGTACCGGCGGAAGAGATTGATGGACTACTTTTGAATGCACTTAATAGGTTCTTTGGCCCTACGCCGGAAACTCCTTTTGATACGGGAGATCCCGCGATGTCGACGAATGTGCGACCTCTGGCTACATCCTTTGCTTTAGCTAAAATACCTAACCATCCTCTTGTGTCAGATCCAATTTCCAATGTGCCAGGAACAGCGGCTCTCACTACTTCCACTGTGCGAGTCATATCAGACATATCTCCCCCTCCTTTAGACAAGGCGCCAGTAAAAAAACAGGAGCTATGCCTCTTTTATACGGGCCGGATGAGTCAGGGGTAGCAATGTTACGGAAATGTTTTGGATGTTCATACTAAGGACATTCCAAGTTATTATAACCATGACTTATTCTTCCCACCAAATCCCTCCAGAACGCCATTCTTGGTTCTCTCTTCCGGTTTTTGGTGCCGGCGGAGTCCCCTCTGCTTGGCTGCCACCCCCCAAATAATCAATTTGTGCGAATTATAAGCTCCCTTTAGCACGCCTTCCCCAGCTTACCTAGACCGCGAGTTTAGGTTAAGAGGAAAAGCGTTTAAATTTTTTTCGCTATATATGGTTCCCAGCAAGTAACAAAGTCTCTGTTACGCTCTTCTCAGGCAATAGAAGCCGCGGAAGTCAGGAAAGCCATTGAACTTTCCCGGCGCTTGCTTCGCCAGACTTCCTTCCAAATCTTTAGGAGATATTCGGACGGCCTTATTAGAGGCAGTTCGAGCAAGGCAAGATCTGAGGATGTTCTTAGTGAAGAAAGTTCTTTACCGTATTGCAAGCCAAGTAGTTCTGTCTCCAGTTCTAATTTTTTCTTTGATTTCACCAGCAGTTTGGAAGACTGTTTTCAATTTGGCACAAGCATTCAAGCAAGGTCCCCGCAAGCCCTGATGCCCTTGTTAGAACAAGGGATCAGGGTATGGTGGTATCGGAGCGACTACCTGGTGGTGGCAGAAACAGAATAGTTACGCATCATTCATGTCTACGTTACGTTAAACCATCTCAAATCTCTAGGATTCAAGGTCAACTTAGTAAAAGTCAAACACTTGTTCCCCCACGAGTATGTCATTGTTGATCCATGGGTCTGACCTTGCTTTAATTCGTATGTCTTTCAGAGGAGCTATTTCGTCTAGAATGTTTGTGATGATGGTTCTGAAGCAAACCCATGCGTCATTAACGTTTGTACTTCCAAACACTGGAGACCAGACTGTATTCCATAAAATGTCCAGAAATGTTTCTTTATTGTAGTTTCTGAGTGACCTTGTTTTGATAATCTTGTGATTCTCTAGGGTAATTTTTGTGGTTTATCGTGTGCAATATGTGACGAAGTGATCACTTATCCCAGTCTGTATAACCCCTGATTGGGATATTTTGTCCTCTCTGTTACAGTTTATGTGGTCTAATATTGTGGCAGTGTTCTCAGAGATACGTGTGGGGGTTGTGATGAGTTGTTTGTGATTGTGCATTGTCAGTATATGCCTATATTCTCGTACAAGCCTATCATTTCGTTGTTTGTAACACAGGTTAAAATCCCCTAGTATGATGGATTCATTCCGAGGGTCTAGCGATGACAACGTTCGTTCAAATTTGGTCAAGAATTGTGTGTCGTCTGGTGGCCTATAGCATACCCCAATTGTGATGGGTCTTGTCCTCGGCAGGTGTAGATCGATCCACAGAGCTTCGTGATTTTCTACATGGAGGTCGGTCCTGGTTGTGTGTGTGAGGTTGTTTTTTACATACAGACATACTCCTCCCCCATGACTATTGCGATCATTCCTAACCATATTGAAACCTTGAATGTTTATTTCACCATCGTTTATACTTGAATCCAGCCAGGTTTTTGTGATTGCAATTATTGAAGCTTTGGCCTTATTAGCTAACAAGTTTAATTCTGACAATTTATGGTACATTGATCTGGCGTTAATGTGGATAAGATGGAGCCCTTTGTTGGTGAACACTCTGTATTCATCTTTGATTTTGAATGTGTCGTGGCTGGATTCTGAGTTGTTAATACTAATTGGTTCATTTACATTAATATTCGGTAATGAATGCAAGGCACATATGTTGCATAGGAATTCCCGTTCTTCACTGTTGGTCTTCTTAGAGATGCACTTCATGTGAGCTACAGTTTTACACTTAACACAGTTTATGATCCTTTGTTTTCTTGTTATGAGTGATTCACATATTTCACAAATGATTTTAGAACCCTTAATAGCTACTTCCCTACATTTATCGAATTCCACTTTTTTTCTGCTAGTAACGTAAGTACATCGATCGTGTACTGTTTCATTACAACTACTACATTGTGACGTTGTACTCCTTTTGTTGAATCCAATATCGCACACTATACATATTTTCCTGTTACTGTTCATCGTACGTCTGGCGGTGTGGTGATCAGCTGTGCGCCGTGAGCGGCTGATGGTGTGTGAGCGCGTGAGATGAGGACAGGTTGTGGCTCCCCCTTGCCCCCCTCCCACCCCTACCTGTATTTGTTGTTTTATGTCCTTGTTCTTGGCCGTTGTTGCTGCTTTATTGTTGATGTTGTTGCGACTGATCCCTTCTTTTTTAGCTGTTCTGGTTGCATGTTGAGCTACCTGGGTCGCCGATAGTGTTGGGTTGTGTTGTAGTAGGTTTGGTTGATATGTTGTACAGCGGCGTCGTGTTGTGGCGGGTGGGTGGTTTCTCATGTTGTCTATCTTGTACGTTGCTGTTACTTCTTTGTCGATGTGTTTGCTAGAGCTTCCTGCTTGTTTGGGTGTTCTGGTTGCATGTTGTGTTACTTGGGTCACCGATATCTGTGGTAGTGATGATACAATTGAGGGTAATGTTGAGTAGGTAGAATGTTGGCACTGTGCTGGCGGTTGCCCTGCGGTCTTGGTTGAGTTGGAGTGTGACGGGAGACTTGGGTGCCTGCTGGCCCAGTTTGTTATAACGAATTTTACTGCTAGGGACTGTCGAAATGTCGGTGTCTGCCTTACTTGTTTGGTGGTGAGGTTTCTTCAACGTTGAACTAGGGCCGGGGTTGGTCTCTACATCTCCGCAGCTAATTAGAGTGTAGCACAATAGGTGTTGTAGCGAGGTTGTGCCAGAGTATTTGCCAAGCCGTGGCGTCTTCCCGATATATGAAATAGACCAGGCAGGAATGGTGACAGAAATTTCACTCGTGTGTGATTTCTGTGTGACGAGGTCCCTCAATACTTGTTTAGTGTTGACCTGGTACACTACCGGTCCCCTCTGCACCTGTATATCAGCACAGCCCCTCTGGATGTTGAGAAGGATGATACATAGAGAGAGGGCTACGCCCGCACCCTTCATCCCTCCCGCCATCTTACTCTTACCTTTATTTTATACCCCCCTCAGTTACTAACCCCTCTGTCCCCTACTAACTTCCTAATCCTGCCACGGACATTAGTTCCAGGGCAGTAGTTCCCTTTCCAATGTTCCCTTACCCACTCTAAACCACTGTTTGGACACTTGATCCTCAGTGTTTTGGAGGACAAGCAGCCTAGAAGGGTCACTAGACCTGTTGTTGCTTGATTTATTTTGTACTCCTTTGTACTCCTTTGTACCCAGTAAAAGGCAGAACTGCCTGTAGCGAGTGCCTCCTCCAGAGTTGAAAGAGTGACAGGGCCAAAATCAAGGGACGTTCGAGCAAAAATGCCTGGACACACAGAGTTTGAAGCAATTTAAGTCACAGGAAGAGGGACAGACTGATTCTGGGAGAGAGTTCCAGAGCTTAGCTGTTGAATAGAAGAAAGACTGAGAATAACGTTTCACTTTTGGGTTGGAGAGTTGCACAGAGTAGGGGTGGGATTGTATTGCACGACGGGTGCTACGTACCCTACGTAGAGGAGGTGGTATACACTGGGAGAGCTCTGAGGAACGTTAATTATTGTAGAGGTGATAGAAGAGTGAAAGAGATGCAACATTGCAGCGAAGAGAGAGAGACTACAGAGAATTGGTGATGGGACATGAGTTAATGAGACGAAAGGCTTTCCTTTCTACTTTGTCTAGAAGTGCTGTTTGTATGCAGGTTATATTACAACAACAACCTGAACATTAAAAATCTATATGTCCTCTGTCGAACGTGGTCAATCACCCAGTGACATTCTCTCTCTCTCTCTCTCTCTTTCCTGACAACTCATTCGCCTGTTCCAGTCCAACGAGAATATGAACATCAATAACAGCAAGAGTGAGCCGAGCGGTAGTAACAACAATAACTTTAAAGAAAACATATTCTCCAGAAACTACGTTTGGCAAAGATAATAAATGTAACGTTCGGAATATATTTAAGCGGGAAATGGAAAGTTGAATCATATTGGAACGACCTGTGAGTATGAAATAACAATAATGAAATAGATTAACCCAATCACTGCGGCTCTATTTTCTCTATAATGGGCCTTATTCAGACATTCCTGATTGCTTAAACAAGTGCCTGAATTAAATTATATGTTTGCAGCCAAAAAAGCTTTACAATGACACCAGAACGAGCTGTGTAGTGCACAGGGTTCACCCGCAGCATTACTACAGACATTGGTAAAGTAACAATGTCGCGCTACATTTGCCTTTGGCAATGTTGAATACATCTCGCGAAATATAGGGTGAGAGTCTGAGTGCCGCGGCAGATATGCTGAAGAGGCTTTAATGGACTTTAAATTGCAGGAAATTGCCAGGACGTATTTATACGGTCCTCACAGTGGAAGAGTTCAAATGATTGAACTGCCAAGTTCCATGACCAGTCGACAAGTGTTGTTCACTTACATAACATACCAGAGTGATAAATTTATTGATAAATACGGACAGCGGACAAACATTTCTGAGATATTAACGTGCACATGAAAAAACATGCTACCTTATCCATTACAGCAAATTATGCAACAACAGTTAGTATATTGATTTTGATATGTCTAATCAACAAGAAGCGGTAGAAACATTTTACCATAGGGTTTACAACGTTTTGGGATTTGACCGCTGGTTTTAACCCTTAACTGGCGGTGCACATACACATATATATATTATATATATATATATACTGTATATATATATATATATATATATATATATATATATATATATATATATATATATATATATATATATATATATATGTGTGTTTTACAGACAAAGCTGTCTGTAACAAGTGTCCCCCCCAAAAGTTGAAATAGTGAATTATAGGTGCGTTAAAATCAAAATGACTCGACACACAGAGCTTAAAGCAGTTTAAGTCATAGGATGAGGGAAACACATATTGAGGGAAAGAGGTCCAGAGCTTACTTGTTGAGTAGAAGAAAGACTGGGAAAATCGGTTTGGTCTTGGGTTCGAAAGTTGGAGAGAATAGAGGTGGGAATGTGTTGAAAGGCCCCCTACTCTCCGTAAGGGAAGGATTATGCACTGAGAAAGCTCTGAAGAAAGATGATTATTGTAATAGCGGTAGCAAAGTGTGATGGACACAACATTGCGGTGTGAAGAGAAACTCTGTTGGGAATTAGTGAGAGGAGATGAGTTGATGAGACAAAATGCTTTCGACTTTACCCTTTCGAGAAGTGCGGTATGAGTGGAAGCTTCCCGCACATGCGAACAATACTCGATCCACTGGCGCACTGTACCCTTGTACAATTCAAGAAACTTTGTTGGGGTGAGGAACCAACGAAGACAGTTGAGCACACCTAACTTATGAGAAAATGTTTTCAAAAGTAGTATTATGAACTTTTCAAGAGAGGTAAAAAGAACAGAAACACCAACAATATTGAGAGAAGACGAAGGGTTGATTTGAGTACTGTTGAAGTGTAAGTGTGGAAGATTATGACGGGTAGATAGATGGAAAAATTGGGTTTGGAAGCATTGCAAGTAAGATTTTTTCTGCCCCAATTGGAGATACTAGATCAGATGATAGTCGTAATATAGCCTCACCACATGAGTTTTGGAGTGATTGCATGGTGGGTTGTTGTGGAAAACAAGTTGAATAGAGTAAGATATAGTCATCAGCATATGAACTGATAGGATTAGACTTGCTGGTTGGGAGAGAGCTAGATATCCTGACCAGGATTCAAATCCACTCACTCCAGGTAGTTTTGCAAGAGTTGGTCACCGTAACCACTCGACCATGAGTGGATGGTTAAGTAGTTACGGTGCCCAACTCTCTCAAAACTACCTGGAGTGAGTGGGTTGGAATCCTGGTCAGGATACCTCTCTCCCAATCTGTCCGACATTATCATTAGTGGACGTCGGCTTTTCTCCTGAAGCTGCAGGGCGAGGTGGAGGTGCGGCAGCTGGTGTCCTAGGTAGCCCTCGAGGTCGTGACGAAGATGTTCTACGTTGGGCGTTGGTGTCTGGTGGGGTTAAGGAAATATTGGAGTTTCTCTTGGGCTGCACTTTCCCCAAGATGGGCGCAATTGGGGTTGCAAGGGGATGAGAAAGGGTGCAGTGCAAGGGGGGGAAATTGGGGAGGGATTCGTTGAAGCGTCATTGATGGTGGCGTCCACGTGTTTCCCCGTTCTTGCCCTTTTTCGGGGGGAAAGGGGCTGGATTTCCTGCTTCCTATATTTTCGCCGAAGGTACTCGTCGGGGCTGATCTTGTGGGTGATGGGAGGGCAGTCTGGCTGCAGTTTTGGTGATGTGGTAGAGATACTTCTAGTGCCATGTGGGTTGGAGATTTTCGGAAGGGTAAAGTATCCCCTCACGGGTCCATTCTCTCCATTTTGGAAGTGGTATCTCTCGTCGCCATGTTGCTGCCCTCGGCTTCTCTTATGCTAAGAATTCTATCTGGCTGAGTTGATGTGGAAAGTTGAGGATGTGGTTTGCTGGTGATGTTTCCCTCGCCACATCTCACCATATATATATTTATATATATGCTGAACATCCACAAGGAATGATGGAAAATATGCACAGAGTCCGAAGTGCTTTCGTGTTTCACATCTTCAGGGGACAGAGGACAGAACATACTCTACCTGTCCTCTGTCCCCTGAAGACGTAAAACACGAAAGCGCTTGGGACTCCATGTTTACTTTCCATCCTTCCCTGTAGATATTCAGCATTATGTAAGTTCATGTGGTGCTGTGACTGTCTTCCACATACATACATATATGAATGATTCATACTGCCAGGTAGATGGATTGGTTGGGATAATAAACAGGGAAGAGCATTGAATCTTTATATTTAATAGTGGCCCCTCCATCATTGACGATTTGCCTATTAATATAATAGTCTCCATTCAACACCCACGTCAGCTGGTTGAATCTACCGCCGCGGGGAAGAACAGAGCATTCCTCACAAGTGTAACGCAACTTCTCTTATGGAGTCGTCATCAGATCGGGTACCCTCTACGAAAAAACTTTCGTAAAAAATAAGAGAAGAAAAAAGAAAAATTAAACTTACACATTGTTATAACACGCTTCCCACTTTCGGTGGATTTCTTGTGTTGTGGCTTCTTGCCGCTCCTCACCAGGCGTCCATTCGTTCTTCTCTTCCCCGCGGGCAACCTAGTCGGACGTGTGCCGCCTGTGCTCCGCCAGATTTTTGTTCGCTCAATTCTCGTGAGTCCTTACTATCTATTTACTCAGACCAAGAGTGAGAGCAGTGGAAATGAATTACTTAAGGAGTGCGTGCGGAGTTACATGGAGGGATAGACAGACTAATGAGGAAGTAAGAAGGAGGTGTGGTGTGGAGGTAGATGTGCTGGAAAGTGTGAAAAGGAACAACTTGAGATGGTTCGGCCATATGGAACGTATGGAAAGCGAGAGAATGACTAAGAGGGTGTACGAGAGCGAGGTGGAGGGACAGAGGGGGAGAGGTAGACCGAATATGAGGTGGAAGGATGGAGTGAGGAAGTACATGAACGAAGGCGGTGCTGGTTGGGGGGAGGGGCGTCGACTGACTGGGGACAGAGGTGCATGGGGGCGGTTCGTTCGTGGCCACCCCTTCGGGGATCACGGCGTCAGGCAATAGATAGATAGATAGAATTCTCGTGAGTCCTTACTCATTTGTATATATCTGGGTTGTATTGAACAAGGTTTAGATTAGCTAGCACAGTCTACCCTATTGGTTGTCCGCAGGAAGTGTTAAATTAGGGTATTAGACAGGCGCTTACGTGTTCTCCAGGACCAGCGCCACATGTATTTTATCTTTGGTTCTGCGCTCCTTAGCTTTTTGCTTATTTTAGCTAGGAGGCTACTTTCATCACAGAATGGTCTTCAGTCCAGTATTTTTGGCCTAGGGGCCTTGAATGTTTTCATCTTAGCAGACGCCCCAGTTTAAGGATTGTCACACGTGGTGTGGGATCTTCTGGTGTTCGAGCCTGCTCTTGGGCCCCTTTCGGGGGCCTCTTCTCCTTGTTCTGTGCTGTGATGTCTTCAGGAGTAAGTTTCTGCCTACATTGGGGGTTATTTTATGCCTCGTGGCCAGACTCAGTAGGGCCTCCTTTACGGTTAGGGGTGTGTTTTGTATCTTTCTATGATATTTATATTGTTCCCCCTTTTCCTGTGTTCCCTGGTTTTTAGTGTTGATCACTTTCCGGGAACTCAAGGAGACGTCCTTTTTTTGTGTGGGTTTTGTTGGTAAGGGAGCTTTCAGTCTTGTGCTTTAGCCTGTTTTTTCCCCGTTTGTTGGCCTGCCGGTCCTCTTTCTGCGATCTGAGCCCGGCTGCCGCCGTGCTGGTGTGCTTGGGCTTTACCTACCCATTCTATTGTTTGTAGTGTGCCACTACACCTCCTTATCAGCGGATTTGCATGGCCCGGCGGAAGGAGAACGGCATCTGACCGATGCCATAACGGCTCGCCTTATGAATTACCAGTTTACCCCGCCAGCCGGCGGCACAGTGAGTAAAAGGTCTAGCGGAGTCTAGCGAGTTCAGGTAAGCGCACGACAACAACTGCTATGAGGTCTGTTTAGGGCCAGTGACCCGTCACAGGTAAGCAGTCCTGCGTGAATCCCCCCTGATTGAAAAGGGCGTGGGGTTTTTTCACAGCAACTTTCAGGAGGCGGAAAAATAGCTTGGGCAGTGGCCCAATATTTTGCCGATGCCGGGAGTAGGTAGGATGTTAACACCTCTCAGGTTATCTTTATGAGCATTGATTCCTGGAAATTTTCTATCTCCAGATCCCTTCACATCCCAAGCAGCGCAGCTAAGGAGGAATTGTTCCCGGCGGGGAGGGGAGTCCGTAACCATGCCTCTATTCTCAATATGTTCTACTCCTACTTGCTTTTTGGTCCCGGTAGCAGTGCACAGGCTGTGTATACGCTGTATAAAATGTTTGGACAAAACTACCTTTTCTTGGACATCTCGTAAATATCCGGTGTGCTCGGACCTATTCGAGGAATGGCTAGCGAGTCAAGACATTTCATGCTTGTTTACACTTATTGAAATTAAGAATAAGTTTACTGTTTAAGCTTCACGAGTAGCAGATGTCGAATTGTTCTGTGACAATGCAGAATTACTTAGAATCATCTGCCTTTACTCTTTCGACGACCCTTCAGTCCCTCAGGCACATGTCCCCTTTGTACCAAACTTAAATCTTGCTGCCCCCCAGTCATCAGAGGCATCCGAAGATCGCTCCCCTCCCCACACCAAGAGGATTCGCTCTGAGTCGCCAGAGTTCGTACTATCAACCCAGCCGGATTCGCCCCAGAGACTACGTCAGAGGGCGTCCAGCTTGGAATACTTGCCAGGCAAGAAGCGTAAGGTGTCCAGCTCACAGCATAACTAGGATGCTGCGGTAATACATGATAGCTCTCTCTCCCAGGTGTGTAAGTCTGATTCGCAGCCGGTCGCCTCGACGTCCACTTCGGAGATGCCGGGGGTGTCCACCGGTCTCATCGGAGTGGACGCCGAGCGACCCATATTGGCGATGAGGGTTAGAACTTGTGTTAAAGTAAGACTGCAGGGATCTAAACTAGTGCTAACCAAGAGTAATTTAACGGATGGCAGAATAGGGCTACACTTGTCATCGACGCCTGAGGCGGAAGGCCTTAGTAGGATGGCGGGGTTGACACAACGGCCGTAGACACTCCAATATCGTCCATTAGACCAGAGGCCAGAGATGCAGGATGTAATAGTATCTCACCCCAGGCCAGAGTCTGTCACTACAGGACATACCATGATGGATACGAAATCGAGCAAAGTCCCAAGGGACAGGGTTCTACAACCCACTCGGATGGTTAGTTAAACGCCGGGAATGCACGGTAACGAGTTGCCGGTAAAAGTTACCCACCCAGCAACTCAGCACGATGATAGTAACGTACTAGAGCGACCAAGCCCAACAATACAGGTAGAGGAAACTCAATCGGAGGAGAAGGTAAGATCAAAATCTCTGAAGAGGCCAAGGCCCCAATGTGTCACAGCAAAATATTTAGATGAATTGTTACATAAGGTTCTCCAACAATGTGCTATTTCCAAACGACCTAGGGTTAATCCAACTGAGGTGACGGTACCACCCCCCCCCCCCCCCCCCCCGGTGGAGTCTGTGCCCGCCACCTCCACGGAATATGAGGTTTTGCTTCTCCATTCAGTTCCCTCCCCTAATGTAATAATGCCGGAAGAAGTTCCCATTCGCCCCCTGTCACCATCCAAAATTAATGTGATCACAGAACCTGATATAATCATGGTTCCGACAATACCGGACTTTTCACGCTCCACTGCCAGTAAGCATCTGGAGGACTTACCAGCTGAGGCCAAAGAAACACCACGGATGAGGAGTGAGTCACAACCGGGTGTAGAAAGTTCTGATAGCCTATCACAAGCTAGCAAGCTAGCAGTTAACAAAAAGGTTTATTCCACGGCGGGGATGGAGACGCCTTCTTGCTCACAAACTAGGGCTACTATTCCTAAAATTACCGTAGATTCTTGCTCACAACCTAAGGCTAGTCTTCCTAAAGTTAACGTAGCAGGTCAGCCTCCGGCGGAGCCTCCGCCAGATTACGTAGTATCTCTAGGCTCTCAGCCAGTAGCTCAACCCCAAAATTCTCAGTCACAATTGGAGGGCCAGCCTCAGAGTCCGAAGGAACCAGGCAGACTTTGGCTCCCGGTTACCTCATCTAAGGTAGAAGACGGGCACAGATCTACAGTATACGGGGGGAGGTTCCGGTACCGAAGGAGTGGACCATTGAAGTAAACAGACACAAAGTCTTCTGGGCAAAAGATGCCCAAGGGAGAGTAATGAAGGTACGGATTCAGGCAGTTCCTAACCCGACCAGTTATCAATATTTTGTTTACGTACCTAGTCAATTGGCACCCCTGTCTCCGGATGCCCCTATTCGTGCCTCTCCTTCCCCAGATGTTCCTATTTGCCCCGATTGCTCTCAACGTTGCGGCACCAATGGGTGTTATTCACTAGGTTTGATTGAACCATCAGGAAAATCCACATCAGGAACAAAGGGAATTAAATCTGGAAGAGGTGGGGCATGGACCTTGGGTTAGTTGGGATCAGGAGGTCCAACAGTTTGCCATTGACGTCACTTCAAATGTCTCTTTACCGGTTCCCCCACCACACCATATTGAGTTTGTCTTGCTGAAGCCACGGCCCGGCGGCGTCCCACGTGCCATATTTGAGTTCCTTATTGCCCCTCAATTAGAGGTAAAAGACTTCCCTGCTCCTTTCACAACTCCAGATCCTATTGAACTCCAACGAAAGTTCCTAGTACGAGATAACGCCCACCGTAAGTTTATTGGTTTTCTGCTAACCAGGGATACAGCTGAAGTCATTGCTAAACCGGTGCCCAATCCACCGAGGCGACGTGATGAGGCAGTTAAAGCGTTTCAACAGTGTCTCCTGCCTCATCCGGCGAGATCTATAATGAACATTCGAACAGCCTTGTTTGAGGCAGTCCGGGCTAGACAGCTTCTCAGACTCGGTATGGTGAAAGGGTTGCCCGATAATGTTTATTACAGGGTTATTTTCTCTCCGGTATTAACGGCAGCAATGATTATTTCACAAACTCAAAGAGATGTAAATATGATGCTTCAGGTGCGCAAGTTGGCATCAAAGTAAGTTAACCTAGGTTTTAGACACAATGATGGCCAGCGATCAGCGGATGCAGGAAATTGCCACACCAAACCGCTTGTTGGTTTGGTTTGTTTCCTCTCCCAGTCTTTGAAGATTTCCCACGAAGGTTTCCCGTCTTCCACCTCTCTCCCTAGGCCATGCTTGGGTACAGGGTTCCGAGGTGGATACCGTGTTTGCAACACCCAGGCCGCGCCAAGGGTTACTGCAGTTTTTTGTCCGGACTGCGTCCCGACAAGCAAGTGGCAGACCGGTCTACGTGAAGGGCCCTAAGGAACCTTACCGTAAACTGGCGGAAGAATACCCTTCTGCACAGGTTTGACCGATAATCAGGCTACGAAGAACACTAGTAAGCGTATCAGGCAGTTTTTCTCTCCCATAAAAAAATGCATATTGAGGAGTAATACACCTCTACAATTAACATCCAATGCCGGGACCGCTTACAAGATTAAGGGAACTAAGGGAATTATTCCACTGGCTAGGGACTCCCAAAACAAGGCGAAGATAAGCGTCCGACGGTCGCTGGCCACCGCCGATTGGGATCTCCACTATTTAGGGTTACTATCTTAAGTGTCCCATAACTCAGCCAGGATTCTCTTCAGGAATGTAACATTACGCCGGGCAGGTTAGTACATGTCAGTAGGAGAATAAATACTCCGATTAGTAAAACGGAGAGTTGCTAGTCTAAGAATATTAGAACGAGATTATAATATCCCAGAAGGTAGGATATTGAGATCAATTATTTACTCGGCACATGGCATGAGCGCAGCAGCTCTCAGGGATAAGATTTTCAGTATGAAGCACTTCAATATGACAAAAGGCAGGTTCCCCGAAAGGGGTTCTCTCCTCAGGAACTTATACAGGCCGATCTGGATCGCCAGGGCAACACAGACAAGGTCTTACTGCTCTATGAAGAGCAGTATTTATTAGTGGCCCCTCCATCATTGACGATTATGCCTATTACATAAGGCCTCTTCAAACGCTCATTTACCGTAGTTTGAATCTACCGCGCAGAGCATAACAAATTTGAGGAGCCTTCATCATGAGCGCACGCAACCTCACTCATGGTTCTGTCATTATGAAATTGGGTTCTCACTACGAAAAAACTTTGTAACAAATAATAAATAAAACAAAATAAGAATAACTATTCATAAGCTTTCCATATACTCGTGGATGTACTTGTGTGGATATTTGACCAGACGCTGACTTCAGGCGTCATACTTCCTTCTTCTCTGCTCTGCGCTCAACCTGCCCTGACGTGTCTCCCCACGCTCCGCTGATTCCGCATTTGCTGCGTCCCTCGTGAGTTTTTTCTCATTTGTTTACTCTGGGATGTATCGAGTAAGATTAGGATATGCGTAGCAGGAGTGTCAGGGGCGGGTTTCCCGCAGTTCAGTGTATTTGGGTCGTGTGTTTGGGACACCTATTTCGGGTGTACCCTCGTGGTCCCGTGGTGGACGCGTGATACGTTTTTCGCGGCTAGCTAGCCTAGTTATTTAGTTGGCTTTAACTACGCGTTATCAGGCTTCTTTTTATCTTTCTGATGAAGTTGCCTTATTTGTTTGTTTACTGACGTTCCTAGCGTATTTTTCTTAACTTAGTGAAGTTTTTTCTAGGTCCCGAGTCAGTGCATCCCTCTCCGGGATTTTTTCTACGATGTGGTGATGGCGGCTGTTCCTGTTGTGATATGATACAGTGCCTTTTGTTTATATTACGACGTGATTAAGTGATATTTCCGTCTGCTTAGGCCTAGCCAGCCTCTCGTAGCTTTTTACATGTACAAGTGTTATTGATTTATTATATAAATATGTACTACTGCGTCATGTGTGTCCTGGATTAGTTGTGTTTTGGCTTAATCCAGGGACTATTTGTGTTTATCAGATTGCGTCTGGTTTGTGTGGGTTGCCTTTTCCGGCGGGTTTTCTCGATTGCACCAAGAAAATTCGGCTGGTTGCCGAGTTTTAATCACGCGTGGTTAAAATAGGCTAGTTTCCCCCGGCGAGTGGTGGCTTGAGGGCTCTCCAGTAACTGCGTCTCTGTAGTGGAGCCTGTGTTCAGGCTTACTGTGTGTTTCCCGGTGGGATGGCTATACCCGTTTAACTAGGTGTTCATGCGGACACCGGTTGACTATGGTTTTTCCCGGTTTTTGCAAAGCCATTGAAAAACTAGGCTGTTTTGTTTGATTGGTCTTTCCACCCCAGCGAACTTTTGCAAAGAAGTGGGGATAGGAACAATTGAGGTTAACTTTAAATTAATTTCACACCCGGCGGTTGAACCTTGGGAGGGTGGGATTAACAGATTTGCAATTCGGTATGGTTGGCCAGACAAGTGAGGGATACAATTGGGTATCGAGGCCTTCGAAATACGGCGATCTATGAAAGCTTCGAGAGAAGTCAGATCAAAAGAATTTAAGATAGGCTTACCCTTTTAACTGCGATATAATAAGGAGGCCGGCGTCTTAATATGGGTTTCCGGTGAACAAAAGACTGCGTCATTTATAAAGATATGCTCATCTTTATATCATGTCAGAGGATATTCTTAAATCTTTTGGATAAGTAAAGATATTCTAAAATCTTTACATATGAACCTATAGGGTAACGAGAGGTAATAGTGGTGTATTATGTCTCGTTGCCCGGCGGTTCATTAACACTTGTGTTAGAACATTTTGGGGTAACCTTATGAGCATTAGTTCCTGGAAATGTTCTTTTTTCCAGGGCGGAGTTCCGGCGGGTCAACAGAGGACCAGGCGAGGCCCGGGGGTGGGTTAGCTTTTTTCCAGTCTCTGTCATGGCTACACTAGACCCTGTTTTTGCTCTGTGCTTAACACCCTCCTGTGCAGGGATCCCAATTTTTCCTCATACACTGTGCATCAGATGCGTCAAATGATTAGACCGATCAAGGGGTTTGTGGGTTACTAAGAATTGTACTTTTGTAGTCAGTTAAGTATCAAAGTCTTACAGCACAATAATCAGGCCGCGGCGGTTGCCTTGCGAGAAGTCAGACAACTCCTAACTACTTATGCTACATCAGTGGCTCATAAAGCTCTTCAGTGCGATAACGTAGTTCTGTGGGAACGATTGAGTGTTGAGCATCCCCCAATTAAACGTACCCCTTCTAAAAGTAGAGTAAATGTGCGTAAGTTAACAGAGACTGGGCAGGGTAAAGGGCTTCTTCCCTCCCCCGGCACATCTAAGAGACCTCGAGAGCCGACACCTCCGGCGACAGCTTCCAAGTCAAGGTCGAGGTCCAGGTCACGGTCTCCCCTCCGTCAGCAGACACATAGTCACTCTACTTCACCTTCGAGGAAGAAGAGCAAGGAGGAGAAGACCAAGGACAGTCCTAGTGTAAAATCTAAGTCAAGACGAGGTCACAAGTCTTCCAAAAAGGATAGTCATGTACGCAAGGCCTCCCGGCGTTCGCCGGAGCCTCGTACCTCGCTTTCTGCCTCTACTCCCGACATGTCTAATGTCCAATCTGACAGGTCGGGAGTGGAGTCAGAGGTTATGGTGGAGGATATACCGGCGGACAGGTTGTCACCAGATATTATTCCCAGTTCACATGTACCAGCTTTAGACTTAGAGAGTTCTGCCAGGAGATATAACCCTCTAGAGGGATCGAGTGAGGGCTCGGTAATTGATGGGGTACCTAGCTCACCAGTGAGTTTCGGCCAAGGCCAGGGAGTTTGGAGGTACTCCCAGCCATGGAGTGAAGGCTCACGTTCTTTTCATGCAACACAGGTAGTGGCAGACGTCCACCGGGACGCTGTGATTCCATCGTCCATCCCGGACTTAACATGGCAGCATGAGGGGGTCCCGGCTTCGGCGGGATCCTCTCATGAGAGGCCGGAGGACAGGGATGAGGATTCTATTATGTCTGAGACGGAGGTTCAGGAGTCAGGTTCACTGATAGACGACTCTCAGAGTAGGAATGATTCACCACATAGTTCATCCTCTGCTAAATTTGTCACAGCTGATGAAATTAATGGGTTACTAGGGAATGCACTAACTAAGTTTTTTGGCCAGCAGCCGGAGACTCCTACAGTTGGTTTGGGAGCTTCCACGACAGCACCGAATGTACGACCTCTGGCTACTTCCATTGCTTTGGCACAAATTCCGCACCCTCCCCTTGTATCACCTACTATTGTTACTACGCCAACTTCGGCGGCACTGACTACTTCCAATGTGAGAGTAGTAGCAGATGTAAATCCTCCCCCTTTAGATAAGGCCCCAATCAGAAAGGGAGCTATGCCCCTCTTATACGGGCCGGATGAGTCATGGGTAACAATGTTCCCAGCAAAGCCAGAGGTAGCACAATCCACTATGTCAGGGGAGCTTCCGGTACCACGTGAGTGGGTAATCCAGGGTAATAAATCTAGGAAGTTACGTGCTTTAGATATTATGGGAAATATACCTGATGTTAATATAAAGGCCATTCCTAACTATTATCACCATGATTATTTTGTGTATACTTCTACACCTGCCCTACCCCCTGCGTCAGCTTCAAAACTGTTTTCGGACTGGACCAAGCATGACGGTTTCAATGATATAAAAGCACTGTCAGCTCTAACACCAGACTTAGATTTAAAGACGTTCACAGACACAGCCGCAAATCCAGTTTTGAAGGTGGGGCAGTTGGGTCCGGGACCTTGGGTGGAATGGGAAGTGGAGGCTCAGAACTTTGCAACAACTTTTACCTCTAAATCTTCGCACCAAATTCCACAAGAAAGCCATTCTTCGTTCTCGATGCCGGTATTCTCTGCCGGCGGAGTTCCCTCTGCTTTATTTGCATTCTTAGCTGCCCCTAAAATTAATCTATGCGAGCTTAAAGATACCTTTTCTACACCTTCCACAGCTCACCTATACCGGGAGTTTAGGCTACGTGGGAAGGCATATGGACTGTTTTCCACACACTGTTTTTGTCACACAACAGGTAGCGAAGTACAAAGGAGTACAAAGGAGTACAAAGGAGTACAAAGGAAATCAAGCAACAACAGATCTAGTGACCCTTCTAGGCTGCTTGTCCTCCAAAACACTGAGGATCAAGTGTCCAAACAGTGGTTTAGAGTGGGTAAGGGAACATTGGAAAGGGAACTACTGCCCTGCCACTAACGTGGCAGGACTAGGAAGTTAGTAGGGGACATATGGGTTAGTAACTGAGGGGAGGATAAAGTTATTCATTTACAAACACAGTCAGTTACGGGTTTGATGCGAGATATTTGTCTAGGCGGAATTTAAATGAATCAACGGTGCTGCAGTCTATAACGTCTCGGGGAAGCCCATTCCACAAGTTGACAACTCGATTGAAGAAGAAATTCTTAGATTTGTGCGAGTTAAAAGATTTACCAATAATTTTGCAACCGTTTCCCCGCGTGTAATTAGATTGGTCGATAGTGAAGTACTTACTACAGTTCATATTGTCGATGCCTTTGATGATTTTGAACACTTGAATTAAGTCGCCTCTTAATCTGCGCTGGGTTAAAGGAAATAGATTTAATTCTCTAAGACGCTCTTCGTATGGTTTGTTCTTTAGGCTAGGTATCATTTTGGTAACTCTACGTTGAACTCGTTCTAGCTTGTTTATATCTTTTTGGTAATAAGGGCACCAGGATTGAACGCAGTATTCCAGAAGAGGGCGGACTAAGGAATTGTAAAGGGTTAGGATAACTTCTTTGGATTTATGCTCAAATGACCTGCCTATAAAGCCAATTATTTTGTTTGCCTTCTTAACAACTTCTGAACATTGTTGACTCGGTTTTAGGTTACTCGATATTGTTACTCCCAGATCAGTTTCTCTGTTTACATTCTTAAGCTGAGTGCCATTCATCGAATAGTTTGCTTTCTCATTTAGGTATCCGACATGTAGTACTTTACATTTATCCGCATTGAAACTCATTTGCCAAATTTGGGCCCAACATGACAATTTATCTAGATTGTGTTGCATATCGTCAACTTGTTCTTTTGAGAGTACGCTATTTGCAATTTTTGTATCGTCAGCAAATTTTGAGATTGTGCAGGTGAGACCCTCATCTATGTCGTTGATGTAAATTAGAAAGAGAATTGGTCCTAGTACCGATCCCTGGGGTACCCCGCTACTTACATTGGTCCATTTAGATGCCTTACCGTTTATGACTACCCTTTGCTTTCTGTTGCTGAGCCAATTTTCTATCCATTTCAACACACCGTCTTGTATTCCATGCGCTTTTAGTTTTAGCAGTAAACGTTTGTGGGGAACTTTGTCAAAGGCCTTTTGAAAATCAAGGTATATAATATCTACAGCTTTACTCTCATCGTAGAGGTTGAGGATATCGTGGAAGAAGTCTAAGAGGTTTGTTAAACAGGAACGTTTTTTACGAAAGCCGTGTTGAGTATCTTTAAGTATGTTATTTTCCTCTAAGTGATTTACGAGTCTGTCTCGTATGACCGTTTCTAGCATTTTACATACAACTGAGGTTAAGCTAATTGGACGATAGTTACTGGGTAGGGATTTGCTGCCTTTTTTGAATATCGGTGTTACGTTGGCTAGCTTCCACTGATCAGGCATAGTTCCAGACTGCAAGGATTTATTGAATAGTAATGTCAGTGGTTTGGAGAGCTCATTCTTAGCTTCCTTTAGAACTCTAGGCGAGATTGTATCAGGTCCTGGCGTTTTATTTACCTTGAGTTTATCTAAACAATTCAATACTTCTCTCTCTGTAACGGTGATATTGCTTAGAACATCTGAATTATCAATCTGAATCGGCGATGGTGTAGGGATATCACTGAGGTCTTCTGTTGTAAAAACTGATGCAAAGAAGGTATTGAGGGCATTACTCATTTGTACTTCGTCTTTGGTGTATTCTCCTTTTTCATCGACTAACGGTCCAACAGTTGAAGTAACTACTCTTTTCTTTCTGATATAACTATAGAATTCTTTCGGGTTTGTTTTACTTTGATTCGCAATATGTAACTCTAAGGTCTTTTTACTTTGCTTAATTAACTTTTTGGCTTTGCGTCGTAGCTCTACAAATTTCACCCGTTCTTCGTCATTTTGTGAGGATTTTAATCTATCATTAGCACATTTTTTAGCAAGCAGGCAGTTTGAAATATCTTTATTCCACCATTTGGGCTTATTATTATGGCCTGGACGCCGTATTTTCGATGGTATGCAGTCTTGCACTGCTTTTAGGTAAGTGGTTTCGAATAACTTCCAAGATGTATTTATGTCGTTATTGTTAATTAAAAAGCTCCAGTCAGTTTCTTTAAACATAGCTCTAAGTTTATGGAAGTTTGCTTTCTTGAAATTAGGGACTTTTTCGATGCTACTATTTGGTTCGTTACTAGTAAACTTTAAAGTGAAAGTTATCGTACGATGGTCGCTGTTACTGAATTCATCACCAACATTCAAATTCTCTATCAATTCTTCTTTTGTTGCGAGTACAATGTCAAGAACGTTATTACCACGGGTCGGCGTTCGAACAAATTGATAAAGCGAACTCTCTTGCAAGTTCGTATACAAGTCATGTCCGGAGTGTGAAGTAAGAGTATCGCCCCACTTGGTCACAGGTAAATTAAAGTCGCCAAAAATTACGGTATCTTGTGAGTTACTTACATCTGTAATTTGTTCGTAAATTTCTCGGTCAGTTTGCACTGATTGAGCTGGAGGTCTGTATATTAACGCAAGTATTATTTTTGTACCTTTATTATTCTTTATTAGCACAAAAGATGTGTCGACGTTCACAATTTGAGGTTTTGACACGAGGGTCGGGTTAAGACTTTCTTTGATATAAAATAAAAAGTCAATGCTAAGATCTGCTCAGGCAATCGCGGACGCGGAAGTCCGAAAGGCAATCGAACTGTCTAGACGCTTGCTACTCCAGACTTCTATACAGTCACTGGGAGATATCCGTACAGCCTTGCTAGAGGCGGTGCGGGCAAGACAAGATCTAAGGATGTTGCTAGTGAAGAAGCTCCCGGATAGGATTGCAAATCAAGTAGTAATGTCCCCGGTTCTAACTGCCTCTTTAATGTCCCCGGATGTGTGGAAAACAGTGTTCAACATGGCTCAGGCCTTTAAGCACAGTCCCGCCCCATCTAAGAAACCTGCTTTCAATTTTCCCAAGCCCAAACCAGTCGCAAAAGCTCAGCCTGGTGGGGCAAAGCCCTTTCATCTGCCTAAGTCCTCTTCCACCCAAGGTCAGGCTCAGTATAGATACAAGCTAGGAAAGTTTTCAGGTAATCATAAAGGACAAAAGTATCAACGACTCCTGCCAAACCCGGCCAGTCATCTAAGCATACACCACCACCACCACCAAAAAACTAGGGTCTCTCTCAATCCCAGGGCCAGTCTTACGGCGGGTGGACCCTTGTCTGCTAACTGGGTCGTTCCGGGCGTGTCATCGCGCATGGCCATTAAACACATGGGCGAAGATGGTGGCACGCGAAGGCATCACCTGGCAGTGGCTCCGGCGGCCTCGCTTACGTCAGCCGACAAAGGCAAATTTTGTTTCATTAGAGGTGGAGTCACTGATCCAAGAGATGATCGCCAAGAATGTCATCATCCCGGTCCCTCAAAATTACCCAGTATTTACGTCCAAACTTTTTCTAGTGCCCAAAAGGGACAGTGTTCAGATGAGGCCGGTCGTAGACCTGTCTTATCTGAACCTCCACATTCACAACGTTTCCTTCCGGATGCTGACAGTGAATCAAATCAGGCTAACACTTCCGCCGGGAGGGTGGATGTGTTCTTTAGACCTGACAGACGCGTATTGGCACGTCCCGGTCAACAAAAGGTTTCAACGATTTCTGGCCTTACGAATAATGCATCAGACTTATGTCTTTCAGAGGATGCCGTTCGGATTGAACCTAGCACCTCGCTTATTCACGAAATTAGTCCGGCAAGCCCTGATGCCCTTGTTAGAACAAGGGATCAGGATTTTGTGGTATCTAGACGACTGGCTGGTGGTGGCAGAGACGGAACAGTTATGCATCAATCAAGTCAACATAACATTTAATCATGTAAAATCTCTAGGATTCAAGGTAAACCCGGTAAAGTCAAACCTTGTTCCCTCACGAGTGGTCCAGTGGATAGGGCTGGTCTGGTCTCACTCTGAGTCAGAGTGTGGACAATCGGAACAGGTTTCGCAAGAAACTGTTTTTTCACAGTCTGACTACGACAGTGCCCGTAGGGTGGATCAAAAAACATGATTTCTGAATTAATTATTGTAATAGTGTCGAAAATATGGGGGTAGGCAAGAATATTAAGTAGCCTAAATTTCAAATTTATATATTTATATCTTCAGGTGCCCCAAGCCCATCAAATATTTGAAGAAATCTATATTTATCATGTTTTTCTTCCAATTTCAATAGAAATATGGCAAGTATAAAGGAAATGGAAGCAGTTGTAAATTAATTAAATTTCGTCAGTTAGCCCAAAATAATTTTGTTTTCTATGGAAAAGTACCTCAGGCTGCATTGCACCATGTTGGGAAATACTGTAAGTCAGTGCTGATCTTCATTTGATAGCAGGTGGTTATTTGTGTTCACTGTGCCTGATTTAATGCTGTATTATATATTTTGTTTTGTATAGCATACTTGTACTTATGGTGATTATTTTACAAATTGACAATGTGTTTCATGTTCCAGACTAGAATAAAGTAAGATGGCAAAGAAACCCGAAACAACAAGAACATCTGCCATGTGCCCCATTTTTGGATATGGGGAAGATCTGCGGCATCGAGAGCTACCAACATATGAGAGTGTTATGAAATACTATTTGTATGTTAGACTTTCTATGAAGCAAGACACATATAAGGATCCCTCAGTGTCAGAAATTACAAAATATATTCTAGACAAACTGAAAGTAATTTGGAAAAGTGCTTCTATCCCAGTTGTGTCAAATCATCGAATTGAAGCAATGTTAAAAAGCTACCATGCAAAATATCGCAACCTTCTGAAACCATGTAAAGGCAGAAAGGATTCTAAAGCTTACAATGCGAAAATTGAGGCATTCAAATGTGAAGCACAAAACAAACTGTTTGACATTGCAGCCTGCAAGTGTAAATTGCTAGCAAACTGCTCTTGCTCAAACGACAGAAGAGTTCCCAAGGAAGAACATATTTTCCTGTTAGATCAGAGGAATAACAGGAAAATGGCTATTGCTGGAGTAGATTTGACATTGTCTAAAAAAAAGACATTAACAATGTTAAGAAAACAAAGAGAACAAGGCTTGGTTCAGTCTACAGATTGTATAGAAAATAATGGTAAGCATGACACATTATCCGGAAATGAGAGCATGTCAGAGGATGATGATGAAGATGATACATATCCAGAACCTACAAGCTATAAGAGACTACTTCAGAAGAAAGAAAGAACTCCTTCAAAGAAAAAGAAAACTAAACTTCTACAAACCCTTTTAATACAAAGTACAAAGTACAAAGGAGTACAAAGGAAATCAAGCAACAACAGATCTAGTGACCCTTCTAGGCTGCTTGTCCTCCAAAACACTGAGGATCAAGTGTCCAAACAGTGGTTTAGAGTGGGTAAGGGAACATTGGAAAGGGAACTACTGCCCTGCCACTAACGTGGCAGGACTAGGAAGTTAGTAGGGGACATATGGGTTAGTAACTGAGGGGAGGATAAAGTTATTCATTTACAAACGCAGTCAGTCGCGGGTTTGATGCGAGATATTTGTCTAGGCGGAATTTAAATGAATCAACGGTGATGCAGTCTATAACGTCTCGGGGAAGCCCATTCCACAAGTTGACAACTCGATTGAAGAAGAAATTCTTAGATTCGTGCGAGTTAAAAGATTTACCAATAATTTTGCAACCGTTTCCCCGCGTGTAATTAGATTGGTCGATAGTGAAGTACTTACTACAGTTCATATTGTCGATGCCTTTGATGATTTTGAACACTTGAATTAAGTCGCCTCTTAATCTGGGCTGGGTTAAAGGAAATAGATTTAATTCTCTAAGACGCTCTTCGTATGGTTTGTTCTTTAGGCTAGGTATCATTTGGGAACTCTACGTTGAACTCGTTCTAGCTTGTTTATATCTTTTTGGTAATCAGGGCACCAGGATTGAACGCAGTATTCCAGAAGAGGGCGGACTAAGGAATTGTAAAGGGTTAGGATAACTTCTTTGGATTTATGCTCAAATGACCTGCCTATAAAGCCAATTATTTTGTTTGCCTTCTTAACAACTTCTGAACATTGTTGACTCGGTTTTAGGTTACTCGATATTGTTACTCCCAGATCAGTTTCTCTGTTTACATTCTTAAGCTGAGTGCCATTCATCGAATAGTTTGCTTTCTCATTTAGGTATCCGACATGTAGTACTTTACATTTATCCGCATTGAAACTCATTTGCCAAATTTGGGCCCAACATGACAATTTATCTAGATTGTGTTGCATATCGTCAACTTGTTCTTTTGAGAGTACGCTATTTGCAATTTTTGTATCGTCAGCAAATTTTGAGATTGTGCAGGTGAGACCCTCATCTATGTCGTTGATGTAAATTAGAAAGAGAATTGGTCCTAGTACCGATCCCTGGGGTACCCCGCTACTTACATTGGTCCATTTAGATGCCTTACCGTTTATGACTACCCTTTGCTTTCTGTTGCTGAGCCAATTTTCTATCCATTTCAACACACCGTCTTGTATTCCATGCGCTTTTAGTTTTAGCAGTAAACGTTTGTGGGGAACTTTGTCAAAGGCCTTTTGAAAATCTAGGTATATAATATCTATAGCTTTACTCTCATCGTAGAGGTTGAGGATATCGTGGAAGAAGTCTAAGAGGTTTGTTAAACAGGAACGTTTTTTACGAAAGCCGTGTTGAGTATCTTTAAGTATGTTATTTTCCTCTAAGTGATTTACGAGTCTGTCTCGTATGACCGTTTCTAGCATTTTACATACAACTGAGGTTAAGCTGGTAGTTACTGGTTACTGGTTACGATAGTTACTGGGTAGGGATTTGCTGCCTTTTTTGAATATCGGTGTTACGTTGGCTAGCTTCCACTGATCAGGCATAGTTCCAGACTGCAAGGATTTATTGAATAGTAATGTCAGTGGTTTGGAGAGCTCATTCTTAGCTTCCTTTAGAACTCTAGGCGAGATTGTATCAGGTCCTGGCGTTTTATTTACCTTGAGTTTATCTAAACAATTCAATACTTCTCTCTCTGTAACGGTGATATTGCTTAGAACATCTGAATTATCAATCTGAATCGGCGATGGTGTAGGGATATCACTGAGGTCTTCTGTTGTAAAAACTGATGCAAAGAAGGTATTGAGGGCATTACTCATTTGTACTTCGTCTTTGGTGTATTCTCCTTTTTCATCGACTAACGGTCCAACAGTTGAAGTAACTACTTTTTTCTTTCTGATATAACTATAGAATTCTTTCGGGTTTGTTTTACTTTGATTCGCAATATGTAACTCTAAGGTCTTTTTACTTTGCTTAATTAACTTTTTGGCTTTGCGTCGTAGCTCTACAAATTTCACCCGTTCTTCGTCATTTTGTGAGGATTTTAATCTATCATTAGCAAATTTTTTAGCAAGCAGGCAGTTTGAAATATCTTTATTCCACCATTTGGGCTTATTATTATGGCCTGGACGCCGTATTTTCGATGGTATGCAGTCTTGCACTGCTTTTAGGTAAGTGGTTTCGAATAACTTCCAAGATGTATTTATGTCGTTATTGTTAATTAAAAAGCTCCAGTCAGTTTCTTTAAACATAGCTCTAAGTTTATGAAAGTTTGCTTTCTTGAAATTAGGGACTTTTTCGATGCTACTATTTGGTTCGTTACTAGTAAACTTTAAAGTGAAAGTTATCGTACGATGGTCACTGTTACTGAATTCATCACCAACATTCAAATTCTCTATCAATTCTTCTTTTGTTGCAAGTACAATGTCAAGAACGTTATTACCACGGGTCGGCGTTCGAACAAATTGATAAAGCGAACTCTCTTGCAATTTCGTATACAAGTCATGTCCGGAGTGTGAAGTAAGAGTATTGCCCCACTTGGTCACAGGTAAATTAAAGTCGCCAAAAATTACGGTATCTTGTGAGTTACTTACATCTGCAATTTGTTCGTAAATTTCTCGGTCAGTTTGCACTGATTGAGCTGGAGGTCTGTATATTAACGCAAGTATTATTTTTGTACCTTTATTATTCTTTATTAGCACAAAAGATGTGTCGACGTTCACAATTTGAGGTTTTGACACGAGGGTCGGGTTAAGACTTTCTTTGATATAAAATAAAACGCCACCTCCATTTTTATTTATTCGGCTGTTCTCAAACATTACATAACCGGGAAGTGAATACTCTGCTAAAAAGTCTCCATCTTCTGTATTGAGCCAAGATTCTGTTATGCCAATCACATCATAATTTTCTGTAAACACTAGTTCCTCTAAATCTGAAAATTTATTGCGTATGCTACGAGCGTTTGCATAGAAAACCTTTAAAGTTGCGGTTTTAGAACTCGCAGAACGTTCTTTCATCGAATTTTTGGTTCTGGTCGGATCTAACATTTACATTTATGGCTGTCCTCGGTCCTCTGTCGTTATCCCTGACGGTTTTGAATTTGGGTCGTGTTGGTGGAGCTTTATCCAAATTCGCGGTTCTTGACGGATTAGAATTTAATTCCTTTGTAGGTTGCCGTCCTCGCTGTCTTCGGTCCTCCTTCCTGGTTGTCCTGTGCTGAGTTGATTTCTTCTCCGAAAATCCTTCACCGCATCGTTGAGAAGACGCCCAAAACGTGCTGCTCCCACCTGGTTCAGATGAACTCCATCGTCCGAAAACAAATAGTCATCGTAGTAGAAATTGTCCCAGGTGTCGACGAATCCCACGTTCTCCTTCCTGCAGAGGTTTGCTAGACAACGATTTGTGCTGGTGGCTATGTTGTAAAATCGGCTCTCTACACCGAGCCGGGGGACGATTCCTGAGACGATGATCCTTGATGACTTCTCCTTAAACGACTTGATCAGCTGCTGGTACTTTAAAAGCAAATCTTCCGACCGGGTTTGCTGTACATCGTTGGATCCAACGTGGATGACGTACATTGTATTAGCAGGGGCCAGCTTTGATACTTCGTCAACTGCTCCAACTACGTCATCCACACCCCCACCAGGGATACAAAAACGCTTCCTGGTCTTAGGTGCCCTGGCGCAAAACTCTGTGAGCTGACCACGTATCATCGAGTCTCCCACGAGCCGGACTTCTTCTATTTCCTCTTCGTCATCTGAGTCTGCGAGTATCTGGAAACGGTTTTGACACTCGGTAATCGGTATGTGTTTCCTGGTCTTGGGACAAACGTTGTTCATCACGACACGGAAGTTGTCTTGAGGGGGAAGAGAGTCATTATTTGTATCTTGAGTATCGGAAATATCAGCTGAAGTGGCTACTGTAGGCGTTGAATTGTTGGCAGTTGACGTTGGGGCGTTGGTGGCTGCTGGAGTTGCGGTGACAATTGAAGTTTGTGGTACTCCAACGTTGAGTGTTACAAACTCTTGGAGTGATTCCAGCTTCATGGTGAGGACGTTGATCTTGTTGTAGGTTTCATCTAATTTCACTGTAAAATTCTCTCGTTGCTGGCAGAGCCGGCAGACTTGAAGATCGATAGTAGCAAACATGGACTCACCAAACCTACCGGCGCAGTTCGCACAAGCGCGAGGCATGGTGACAGTGCTTGTGATAGGGCTGGTGTGTCAGACCGCGCTGCAGCACTCATTGCTACTTCTCTTTTACAAGATATAGGAGCTGTATCAACTCAGAATACAGCTGACGTTGTGGATAGAAACAAGATCAGAAGAGCTAGACAAAAGAAAAGATCATCAATTGGCAAAGTTAAAGAACAAACACCCATTACTGCCATATATTTTGATGGCCGGAAGGATATGACATTAACTCAGAAAAAAAGAGGGACAAAATACTATAGAAAGAAGGTACTACAAGAACATATAACATTAGTACAGGAACCTGGATCAGAGTACATGGGACATTACACTGCGAAATGTGGATCAGCAGATGGAATAAGTAAAAGTTTGTTTGAATATGCTGAGGAAAATAATACTGATCTGAAAAACCTGATTGCAGTTGGTTGTGATGGCACAGTAGTCAACACTGGAGAGAAAGGAGGTGCTATAAGGCTGATAGAGATGAAGCTTAATAAACCAATTCACCATTTCATATGTCTACTCCATGCAAATGAACTGCCACTACGCCATTTAGTTATAAAACTTGATGGAAAAACATCCGGCCCTAATGGATTCACTGGTCCCATTGGCAAACAACTTCATACCTGTGAGAACCAACCTATTGTAGCCTTTGATAACATTGATGCTGAAGAGCCAGTTGTGGGTTGTAAGGATCTTAGCACAGACCAGAAATACTTACTTGAAATACACCAAGCAATTACAAAGGGATTTTGTCCTCCGGATCTGGTTCATCGCAACCCAGGAAAGATGGCCCACTCCCGTTGGGTAACTACAGCTAACCGCTTACTTCGTCTATACATTTCGACTGAGAATCCCTCAAAGAATCTCCTTAGCATTGTGTTATTCATAATGAGAGTTTATGTACCAATGTGGTTCTCAATTAAGCAAAATACATCCTTTGTAAATGGCCCAAAACATGTACTCAAGACAATCGAACTCACAAGAACACTAGGCGAAGAAGTGCAAGGTATTGTCTATCCTGTGATTCAAAGAAACACCTTCTTTGGACATCCAGAAAACATTCTAGTGTCAATGATTGATGATAACAACAGTGAAATAAGAGAACTAGCTTGGAGGAGAATAAAGAAGACCAGGCAGAAGAGCAAAGACAAAACTGTGAGATATTTTTCAGTACCCCCTCTTAACTTTAATGCCAAGAACTACATTGAACTGATTGACTGGCAGCAAAGCAAAATCACTGAGCCACAACTAACAAAACAAATGACAGAAGACAACATTGAAAGCCACATTGTCAACAAGACTAGAATGACATTCCCTACATTCCCATGCCATACTCAAGCTGTGGAAAGGATGATTAAGGAAGTGACTGGTGCATCATTGAAGGTCTGTGGGTATGAGGCACGAAAGGATACATTAGATCAAGACTTGAATCACGTGCCAAGATGCCATCATTTGAAAGTAAAGCTCACTTCAAAGTATAAGCATAAAGAAAATGTAATCAGGTTGAATCATGCCATCGGATGGGTGGTTGGGAAGGGCATGGGTGGAGCTCGACACACAGCCACCTCCTCGTGGTGAGCTCTGGATTATCATTGAACTTTTAGAGATACACTGAGAGCTGTGTACCTGTGAGAACAGTTAAGAGGATATAAAGAATGACAGATTTCACTAGCAAGAAATTAGTTTAAGTTAATTTTTGTTATTTTGAAGAAGCTACAAAAATATATTTTTTTTTTAGAAATAGCTCATTACTTTAGAAACATAGGTATTTTTAACAGCTTTGGGGCACCTGAAAATACTATTTTAGAGAAGTGGAATTTTAACACATTGAATATCTATGTCTAGCCCATATTTTCCACACTATTACATGTCGTTTTTTCTAAAAAAAGGTTCAAACCCTCAATTTTCGATCCACCCTATACGACACGGAGAGTCTGGGAATCTCTGGTCGGCTCTCTCAACTGGATTCAACTAACTGTAAAGTTGGGCCGGTTGAAAGTCAAACGTTTACGTTTTGCCCTAAACGTTTAGGGCAACAAATTTTGTTCACTATTGCCGGCGGAAACATTATGGCCCATCCCAAAATTAATACACAGCTTACTAGCGGTCTGGGCGAAGAGGGAAACATTGCACTCGGTCATGTCATGGACCTCTCCTCCGCCGATGGTATGGATAGACACGGATGCGTCAGGAACGATAGGTTGGGGCTTTCAGTCAAACCACGGGCATCAGGGTCAAGGGCTTTGGTCCCATTCAGAAACCTCCCACATCAATGTCAAAGAGTTACTAGTCCCCTTGTATTTCCTTCAGGCTCACGGCTCTACTTTACGGGACAAATCGGTGGCCTTTAGGATGGACAATCTGAATGCGGTTCACTGCATTCAGAAACAAGGGTCAACGAGATCTCGGAGGTTGCTAAATGTGTCAGAAAAGATTTTTGTTCTAGCCGACAAGCTGAACATTCATCTTCACGAATCTTATCTCCCAGGCGAAGCAAACGTCTGGGCAGACGCTCTGTCTCGGAGACAGAGCACAACAGTAGAATGGGCGCTCAAGCAAAACATTTTCGACCAAACGATTGCGGAGCCTTACCGTCCACAAGTGGATCTGTTTGCGTCCGAGGAGACTCACAAACTCCCGCTGTACCTCACCCGCCGGACAATAACGCCGGCGGGAGGACCCGACGCACTGGTGACGGCTTGGAACAGGTGGAGTTCCGTTTATCTGTTTCCGCCACCAGACGCTTCTCTAATGTGCCACGTAGTAAACAAACTACAGGATTATCGGGGCGTAGTCTCGTTAATCGCGCCCCTGTGACCGGCGCAGTTGTGGTACCAGCAATTGAAAACGTGGTGCCCGAACCCGGTGTCGCTCCAGGTCGGGTATTTCCACTTAGACATGATTGGCAACCTAGAGACCTCGCTGACTTTTGCATTATGGACATTCAGGAGGCCAAGTGGCTAACACCGTATGGTAGAAACGTGACCGATAAATTCAGGAATCAATATACCCAATCTACAAAGAGACAGTATCAATCGCACTGGCAGTCCTTTACTTCTTGGATACTTAGAACAGAACAAACCGTACCTTCGGTGGCTTTGGTTTTTCATTATTTAAACTATCTGTTCGAGCAGAAACGTCTATCTGTAGTAACGTTAAAAAATCACTTAACAGCGATTAGGATGCCATTCTTTGACCTTACAGGTCTAACCATACCACTAGCGGAGGAAACAGGTTTCATGAGAGCATGTTTTAAACTCTGCCCACCTCCCCGTCAGCTCATGCCTACCTGGTCTCTGGACAAGGCGTTGTCTTTACTTCATTCCCGTCTGTACCAAAATACTGCAGATTTTGACTTACTTTTAAAAAGGGCAGTATTCTTTATGGCTTTGGCTACCGGGAACAGGGTATCTGAGCTGGCGGCGATGAGCAACACACCTAATTGCATAAGGTTTGGTAGGCTCAATGAGTGTATTCACTTTGCACCTTCCCCGGGGTTCATCGCCAAAAATGAACACAGTGAACACGTGTTTTCAGAGTTCACGGTGCCGGCGTTGAAAAGGGGAAAAGTGCACCATAATTTATGTCCAGTGCAAGCTCTAACCAAATATTTGAGAGTAGCACCACTGAATCAACAGGGTGCTTTATGGGTAGCAAGTACGGGCAAACGTTTAATGAAAGGTAAACTAGCTTCTTTCCTAGTCGAAGTCACTAAAGAGAGTAATCCCGGCGTCATGGGAAGAGCCCACGATTTACGCAAATGGGCGGCCTCTTTGCGTTTCCTTAAGAATTTTTCTGTTGAGGACATGGCGTCCACGCACCTATGGTCCTCTAATCATACGTTTTTGACTCGATGCCTTCCAGTAGCTCTAGACAGACCTTCCATGCCATGTATAGCTTTAAGGCAGAGGGTCTAGGTGGCCTCTAAGTCACTTATTGTTTAGATTAAGAAAAGAGGGGGGGGGGGGGTGCAGTCAGTGTAACATAGGACACCCTAGACCCCGCCGGAGTATGTGTACGGAGCATACGAGCTGTGATACTGTATGTAGGTGTTGTGATATAAAATTTCCCTGTAGTATTCATTACAGGAAATTGTGCTAAAGTACAATAGTAGTAAAACAACAATTCTTGTTGTAAGTAGTTTTGGCTGTGAAGCAATATAATTTTAAGAAAATCTCAGTAGTTGCGACTGCAAATTTTATTTTTGATGTAAGTACTTCTGCATAAGTACAAGAGTTCAGTACTTCTGCGAAAGTACGAGAGTTCATTTTATGTTTGGGTATATTTTTAGGAATATATCCACTAGTTTAATGGGGTTTATATGTGCACATGTAGACTTATAAGTTTTCATTTTTCACCACTTACTTTAAGTGGGGTGCCTTCTTAACTAGCAGATCTGGGTACAGAGTCTCAGAGTTAACCCTTTTTATTCAAGCAGGCTTCTTCGAAGCACGCTCCTGCTTGTACCCCTTTTTGAATATATATGCTGTATTAAAGTTTATGCGCAAAAATATATATTTTTTACAAAGTAAGAATACTATGTGGTTGTTTGATTATCTGCTTTTGCTAGAGTTATGATATGATTACGAATGTCCCCCTCCAGTCTTAGATATCAGGCATAATCGTCAATGATGGAGTTATTACTAATAAATTATAGGTTTGACTCCTGCAAGGAGATAAAGAAAACCTAATATTTAGTAGTGGCCCCATAATCATTGACGACTGGGGCCCTCCCGACCATCCCCTTTCCATTCGTTGATGTATTAAGGATTTTGGTTTACTTGATATGTCAGTAATAGCTTTCAAATTACTCCTGAATCATCCCTGTACGACGTCTGGTTTTCTTGTAAGGATCTTGCAAACGAAGGGCAAAATTGCTAAAAATTACCAAATCCGATAGGCCTAGGCGAAATCGCAAAAAATAACCAATTATTTTCTGTTTTCGCTATGTGTGACGCTGCACATAAGTGAGCTCTCTCTCACACAAACCTCAGTGTCGTGGCGGGGCCTGTAGGCTCCGGCTGACGTCCATCCGTGCTGCTTGCAAAAGCTGGCCTGGCTCACAGGCTACAAAATAGCCGGAAAATCGTCTACGTCATATGAGGGGCCCCGCGGGAATGGGGTTAAGAAGTGTGGTTGTTTTGATTATTTGATAGGGTCACCATAAGGGTAATGGTGTGGCATTTTTTCTGTACAGAAGCTTGGCCTTTTTGGCTTCTTAGGAATGTGACCATGGAGAAACTGCAGAGGTACAAATTATTATAAGCAACCTCATGTTAAAAATATTGTATTGATTGTATGAGTGTATGCCCCGACAGAGGATATACTTGAAAGAAAGAAAGAGGAGTTCTGGATGAATGTGGAGGCGTGCCTGGAGAAGTTTGACAAGAACGAAAGAATATTTTTGATTGGGGATATGAATGGTAAGGTGGGTGATAGGAAAGTTGAGGGAGTGGTGGGAGGGTGTACCATCAGAAGTGAATGGGAATGGTAGTGCACTTGTGGACGTATGTGTGGGGAGGAGGCTGTGGATAGCCAACACCTTCTTCCGACACAGAATGATCCACAGGTACACGTGGAAACAGATGTTGACGATGAAGGAAAAGACAGTGGTGGAACGAAAGTCATTGATTGATTATGTATGTGTGGATGAACGAATGAAGAAATCTGTGATGGATGCTAGGGTGTATAGGGGTATTGGAGGGGGTCTGTCTGATCATTATGTAGTGGTAGCTATGGTTAGGATACAAAAGAAGTGGGTGAGGAGAGCTGGAGGGAGGCGAGAGGGTGGCTTCACAGGTCTTCCACAGCGGGTATGAGAAGGCAGTCTGGGAAATGGGGGAGATGGAGTTAGAGGTGAGTGACATGAGCGAAATTTGGATATTGTTTTTCGCCTGGGAAGTTGAGAAGGAGGGGAAATAGATTGAGGAGAAGAAGGTAGGGTTTTAGAGATAGGAGGAGTAGGTGAGGGTATTTTAGGATGGAAGCTGGGGGTGATAGGCAAAGTGGGGGGTATGTTGGTGAGTTGTGGTGGCGATGGGGGAAGACTAGACGTGGCAAGGTTAATTAAAGGCGATGGTTGAGAAGGAGGTTGCGGAGGTGAAATGAGAGGAGAGGGAGAAGGAGAGGAGATGTGAGAAGATTTGGGCTTAGGAAGGCGGGAAGGGTTGAAGGTGACAGGAGGTGAAAGAGAAGAGGGGGAAGTTTGGGTTTGAGTAGAGAGAACAGGAGGAGGTCGATGTTTAGGAAGGTGAGAAAGGATGAACTGGGTGAGGCGAGTGGGAAGGGTGACAGGAGGTTGCAGTACAGGAGAGTGAAGGGCAGGCAAAGGAGAATTGAGAGGGAGAGTGGAAAGAGGTGGAGGGAGAGGGACAGCATGGTTGAGAGGGACAGGTCCGGAAAGATAGGAAGTTTGAGGGTGAAGATTTCAAACAGGGGTACAGTCAACATCCTGATCAGGCTCAGCTACAACAGTAATAGTCTTATTAATAGGTTGAAACCTTCTGACAAACCTATTCCAATAAGTGCGAGATTCCCCATGATAGTTAATTATGACCTGGAAACAGTTTGGGATCCTAAGGACCTCAAATGGACCCTTGTACCGTGGCTTCAGTTTGGAGGGTACAGGTAAGATGGCGATCATGCCTAGGTCGCCTACTTGGTGAGCGTTGTTCTTGGGGGCTTCATCAGGCTGGAGATCTTGGGTAAACTGGATCTGACGTAGGCGGTTCCTGAGGTGGACGAGGTTGGTATTTAGACCTGGTGAGGCCTCAGTAGGGGCAGCTAGGTGACGTAGTGGTATGAGGAGAGGTGGGCTCCCAAAAACCATCTCATGAGGGGTGATCCCGTTGTCTCTGGGGCAGGTGTTTATACCCAATTGTATGATGCGAATTTGTATGATGTCCGGATTTGATTGGCGATGGTTCTATGAGATCGCTCGCAGATGGAGTTTCCTTTTGGCCAGTAGGGTGAAGAGTGGCTGATGTGAAATCCAAACATTTCGGAGATCTGCGTCCAAATTTGTCCGGTGAATTCAGGGGCATTGTCGGAGTGGATTGCCTGTGGCAATCCAAAATAGGGAAAGACATGTTGTAATAATGCCTCGGTGACGGCCATAGCAGTGTGTTCTCTGGCAGGGCAGGCGATCACGTATTTTGAGTACGTGTCCATGATGGTGATGATGTAGCGGTATCCCCTGTCGTTTTGTAGAGGTCCCATGACGTCCACTGCCAAAAGTTGCCAGCGATGAGTTTGCCGGAAGGTCCTGGGGTGCGTGTTTGGTCTTTTCCCAGGGTGCAGGCACGGCAAGCTTCAGTGATTTTCTTGGCCATGGTGTAGGGGCGAGGAGTCCAGTAGATGTCTTTGAATGTGTTCACCAACTTCTTTTGGCCTAGATGGATCCCGTTGTTGGTGTGCAAGGAAGACATCATTTGTTCAGCATCCTCAGGCCCTAGTACGATCTGACCTTCTGGGGTAAAGAGGGCGTCACCCCTTCTTTGTAAGAGGCCAAAAAGTCGGGTGGAGATCTAAGTTGGTTTGTCGTTCCAGAGGTAGGCCTGGATGAGAGGGGGAGTGGTAGTAGGTGGTGGTCGAGGTTCTTGGATGGCGTTGAGTTGTTCTGGTGCCAGTGGGAGCCGGGATAAGGCGTCTGCATTGGTATGGAGTTTTCCCGGCCTGTAGGAAATCTCAAAATCAAACTCCTCAAGTGATTCTCGCCAACGGACTGTTAGGGCATTCTTAGAGTCAGATTTCCTGAGCCATTGTAAGGCTTGGTGGTTAGTGATGATGGTGATCTTGACGCCAGCTAGGTAGGCCCGGAAGTGTTGGAGGGCCCAAACGATGCCTAAGCATTCTCTTTTAGTTACCGGGTAGTTGGTTTCTGCCGGGGTTAAGGTCCGGCTGGCACAAGCAATGATGTGCTCTCGTCCTTTTCGATTTTGGGAGAGGACTGCACCGACGCCGAGAAGGGACACGTCGGTGTAGAGTCTAAAGGGTAGTTGGTAGTCCGGTAAAGAGACGACAGGGGAAGACACGAGTAGGTCCTTGAGGGAGGTGAAGGCTTGGAGACGGTCGGGGGTCCACACAAAAGGTTCTTCCTTCCTAGTTAAGTCGTGTAGAGGTCTGGCAATGGTGGCGAAATTCTTCACAAACCTCCGATAGTAGGAGGCAAGGCCTAGGAAAGCTCTTACTCCTTTTACTGACTTCGGGGGTTGGATCTCCTGGATGGCTTGGAGTTTCTTGGGGTCAGGTGCAAGTCCTTCTTCTGACACCAGATGTCCTAAGAATTGGACCTGATGTCGAGCCATGGTGCATTTAGTAGGCTTCAGCTTTAATCCGGCTTGTCGGGTCCTCTGGAAAACTTGGCGGAGGCGTTGGAGGTGTTCTGCCCAGGTACGACCAAATACTATGATGTCGTCCAAGTACGCCAGACATGTTTCCCAAGTTAATCCCTGAAGTACGGATTCCATCAGTCGGGAAAAGGTGGCGGGACCGTTACATAATCCGAATGGCAGCACTGAGAACTCGTAAAGCTTCCCTTGGCTGGTGGAGAAAGCTGTTTTTTCTTGGTCGGTGGGGGCGACGGGGACCTGCCAGTATCCGGATTGCAGGTCCAGTGTGGAGAACCATCTGGCCCCTAAGAGGGAGTCTAGGGAGTCGTCGATGCGTGGTAGTGGGGTGGCATCTTTGATGGTGACATCGTTGAGTTGTCGGTAGTCGATGCAGAATCGAGATGACCCATCCTTCTTCTTGACCAGTACCACTGGAGAGGACCAAGGGCTAGTTGAGGGGTTGACGATGCCAGCTTCTAACATCTCTGCAACTTGCTTCTGTTCTTCTTGGCGCTGAAGGGGGTTCTTTCTTCGTATAGCCTGTCTGACTGGGGGTCCAACAGTGTGAATGTGGTGTTCTAGGACATGGGTGTGGCCTACATCTTGGGAGTTGGTGGCAAAGATGTCCTGGTATTCGGCCATTAACTGGCACAGATCGTCCTTTTGTTGAGGGGTGAGGTGAGTAGGAACGTCTGGGAGTGATGGAGTTGATGCAGGAATGGAGGTGGTGGTGTCGGTTGAAGGCTGGTCATCATAAGTCTCTAGTTCTCCGATGGTGAGACCCCTGGGTAGGGTGATAGGGTGGTCGGAGATGTTGGCTATTCTTACTGCATTTTGTTTTAAAATGGCAGGAGCAGTGAGACAATCCCTGTCAAAAGGGCTCTGAAGAGAGGGAGTGTGAATGAGTTCTCCGTTGAGGGCTGGATGGATGGGTACCCAATGTTCATAATGTGGTAGCAAGGTGATGGCCGATGCAACACGGATGGCTTTCAAGGTTTGAGGAGGGTCATGGAGCGGTGTGGCAATCTTCGGAGTGGTGAGTCCTGGGGGTTTGGTGGAAAATAACAATCTTCTTTCAACACACTGGATAATAGTGCGGATGGCCGTGAGAAGGTCGAATCCCAGGTATCCGTCGTAGGTGGTTTCTTGGGAGGGAAATACCATGAAAGCGTGGTGATGGCCGTGGTTAGGTTGAGGGGTGGCCACATACAGTGGGGCCGTGATGCCAGTACTAGAAATAAGGTTGTCGTTGGCATCAATGAGGGTGGTGGACGAGTGTTGAATCGGTCCAAAAGTGTTGTGATGTCTCTGGTGGTAAGAGGAAAAAATACAGGATCTTGAAGCTCCGGTGTCGACAAGGAGTCGAGAGTTGACTCCCTGGATGGTCAGGTAGGCGTAAATGGGAGGCTTTATCATATCATAGCTGCCCCTATCTCGAGCCCCCGCCAGTTTGCAAGTTGGTGGGCGGGGGCGGTCTAAAAACCCGGTTTGATGACTTTCGGCTCGACTGTACTGTGGTCGTCCGGGTCACCAACCTCGTCGTGGTCCTCAGCTCCTGCGGTGCCGTCTTCTAGGATGGTGTCTGGAGGGCTTCAGCCAGGGAATCTGTCCCCAGAACAGTGGAACCCTCGAGCGTTTGGCCAGCAACTCGGCAAAAGACCTCTTCAACCCATTAATAGGGCACTGGGACCCGCAGGTCTTCCAGTCTCCAGGCTTGACTCTGGCCCATTCTTCCGGCTTGTCCTGGTTGCGGCTAGGGTGGTAGGTTGGTCAGGAATGAGCTCCTTGTGGCTTAGTGGGAGCTCATTGGATACCCGCGATCTTTCCTTGCTCCTGGGATTTTTGCAGGGCCAGAATACGGCGTACGATAGGGAGGTCTGTATCATATCCGGCCGGTTCTGTGATGGCAAAGTGGTCCCGGACTGCACGCGGAAGGATCCTCATCAGGGTTCGGCGGACGTTCTCCTTCCTCTCTGCAGCTGTAGCCGTTGTGAATGCGGTGGAAGCCAGCCTGGTAAGCTTGCTGATGGTGGCGTCGAGGTCTCCGTCGTAAGTGATGGCGTGAAATTGCTGGTCGGCTATTACAGTACCTAAGACGGGGTTAATGGCAGTTTTAGTGTATGTTTCAAACTGTTCCCAGGTCATTCCGGGGTTCTCTTTTACATAACTGGAAACTAGGGCCATAGACCGCCCCAGCTTCATGACTACAGTATGTATTTTAGGGGCAACTTCATCTTTAAATATGATGTCTAACTGAATAATAATAATAATAATAATAAATAACTGACTAATGGGTTAAACTATTAACCCATTAGTCAGTTAGTCAGCTGACCCATTAGTCAGTTTAACACCTGGTTATCCTGACATGGGTTCGACCTGGATTCGACCCAGGGTTCGACCTGGAAGTTATGGAGGAAGTGGAGGAGCTGAGCAAGGTGTTTAAGGGTGAGATCTGTGCAGCATTTGAGGAGGTGTGTGGAGTGAGGAGAAGAGGGAGGGGAGTGAAAGGTACAGCATGGTGGACAGAAGAGGTAAGAATAGCTGTGGAAGAAAAGAAGAAAGCATATAGAGAGTGGTTGGGTAGTAGAGGGAATGAAGATTCCGAGAGACAGAAACGAGTGAGGTACGTGGAGAGTAAGAGGGTGGTGAAGAGAGTAGTGAAGGAAAGTAAGAGAAGAGTAGATGAGGAATTTGGAAGGAATCTGAGTGTAAAATGGAGGGAGAGTAAGAAACTGTTCTGGAAAGAAGTCAAGAAAGTTAGGGAAGGTAGCAAGGGAAACAGTAAGGTGTGAAAGATAAGAATGGGAGAATGCTAGCCGAGAAGCAAGAGAGAGTCGAAAGATGGAGGGAGTACTTCAGTGAGTTGCTAAATGAAAGGAATGAAGAGCCAGCAAACATAGCTGGATATGGTATGGGAGGGAGAAGAAGAGAAGTAGAGGAGGAGGAGGTGGGGATCAGGAGGTCAGAAGTGTGGGAAGCCATGAAAAGAGTGAAGTTGGGGAAAGCACCAGGAACAGATGGAGTGTGTGGGGAAATGTTGAGGTATGGTGGTGAGATAGTGATAGAATGGGTATGGAAAATGTGCAAACTAGCATGGGAGAAGGGGAGTGCACCCGATGACTGGAAAACTGGCATAATAGTCCCCCTATAAGGGCAAAGGGGAAAGAGGAGTGTGTGGTAACCACCGAGGAATATGTCTTCTAAGCGTAGTAGGGAAGGTATACAGTAGGGTAGTGATTGAGAGAGTGAGAGTGAGAACGGAGAAATGGATAGGCGACGAGCAGGGAGGTTTTAGGAAGGAAGAGGATGTGTAGATCAGATTTTTACCCTGAATTGTGTTGTGGAGAAGTATCTGGAGAAGAAACAAAAGGTGTATGTTGCCTTTATGGACTTGGAGAAGGCCTATGACAGAGTGGATAGAGAAGGTTTGTGGAAAGTACTTAGAATATACGGAGTAGAGGGCAAGTTGCTGAAAGCAGTGAAGAGCATGTATGAGGGTGCAAAGGCGGCAGTACGTGTGGAGAGTGAGCAGAGCGAGTTCTTTGACCTGAATGTTGGTTTGAAACAGGGGTGTGTGATGTCCCCGTGGTTGTTTACTGTATATATGGATGGAGTTATGAAAGAAATACTATCAAGAGCAGTGGATGTTGGTGTATCGCTGAAAAGGGAGGGAATTGAGTGGAAGCTACCTATACTGCTGTTTGCGGATGATACAGTTCTAATGAGTGATAATGAATGGGAGTTGCAGGGTCTGGAATTTGAAGGTAAATACGGGGAAGAGCAAGGTTATGGTCTTCGAAAGGGGTGAAGTCACAGAGTGTGAGGTGAAGCTGAACGGTCAGGCTATGGAGATCGTCAACTCTTTTAAGTATCTGGGCAGTGTGTTGAGTAAAGATGGGACTATGGATGAAGAGGTGCGGGAGAGGGTACAACAGGGGAAGAGGGTTGTAGGAACGCTAAAAGCAGTAACAAGAAATAGGGTGGTCAGTATGGAAGTGAAGAAGTCCTTGCATGACAGTGTGGTAATCCCGACACTGACTTACGGAAGCGAAGCATGGACGTTGGTTGAGAGACTCAGACCAAGAATGAGAGCAGTGGAAATGAATTACTTAAGGAGTGCGTGCGGAGTTACATGGAGGGATAGACAGACTAATGAGGAAGTAAGAAGGAGGTGTGGTGTGGAGGTAGATGTGCTGGAAAGTGTAAAAAGGAACAACTTGAGATGGTTCGGCCATATGGAACGTATGGAAAGCGAGAGAATGACTAAGAGGGTGTACGAGAGCGAGGTGGAGGGACAGAGGGGGAAAGGTAGACCGAATATGAGGTGGAAGGATGGAGTGAGGAACTACATGAACGAAGGCGGTGCTGGTTGGGGGGAGGGGCGTCGACTGACTGGGGACAGAGGTGCATGGGGGCGGTTCGTTCGTGGCCACCCCTTCGGGGATCACGGCGTCAGGCAATAGATAGATAGATAGAACACCTGGTTCATGGAGGAGCAAGACATATATTTTATACCTGTAACCTAGAGATCATCAACAACAATAAGAATAATTAAGACATACAATAATCAGGTTATCAAGTAAGCAATAGGAGTCGGACAATGGGTCCGGACTCAAGGTAATAATAATACTCCTAGGATACAATTATAAGGTATCCAAAATGGTGGAGGTACACCTCCTACCCAAATAGATCTCAGAGAGGATCTCAACAAAAGACAAGAGTGCAGTAATGGCAAATGCCGTCTGGATCATGCAATGATGTCCCCGGCATATAGTGACGTTAACTGACTCTAAAGCAATAATGGCCAAGTGGTCATCAACAATGAAGTGGGCTCGGAAAGGCTCACAAATGATATTAATACTATAGGTGTGCTAGCTCTCACCTGGCAAAGATTAATCCTTAACTCTAATGGTGTACTAGCAAGGTGCTGAAGGCTGAGGCAACAATCGTCGGGAGCTGAGATAGAGTGAAATCTATTCGAGTTATGAACCTGACAGAATGTGAAATGAATTAGGCTAGAAGTTATACAAAGGGACTAGATTACGTGTAAATATGTGTTTGTGTTTAATGCTATGGGTCTTATATAAGCACGCCCCCTCTGTCGGGCTATGGGAGACCAATAACCCGGGAAGGTGCATATATAAGGATCCCCTGATAGGTATGTATAATGGGTCCCGGCAAGTGGGCTAATTAACGTCAATTTAAGTAGGGAGAAGAAAGACCTCTCGCAAGAAGTAATGTTAATGAGAACCCCTGAAGATAACTTCTACCACAACCCTGAGTCAACTCTATACCCATAAACGGTACAAAAGCACTTAAAGGAGAGCTGTAGTGAAGAGGAGGGCCCGTAGATCGAGGGAGGATCCAGTAGTCCGGAGGGCGGCTGGGGTTGATGACTCCGGAAGTTGGTCCAGGGGGGGGGGGGGGGGGCGCGGCTGGGTGTGATGACTCCAGCTACTGGTCCAGGGTGAGTCACAAGATGATTCCTTAGACCTTGGCGCCTACCACGGGACAACCGGGTTCCTCTTGCACTCCCACAGTGCAGTGATCCCCAAAGGATATGCTGGAGTTCTGCTACAAGGTTTGGGGGGTTAGGGTGACTAGCATAATGACCTACCTAGAGTGGCAAGCAGTCTAGATAGTGACATTATAGGTAGTCTAAGGGGGGTCAAGGTAAGTGTCTTCCTTCCTTGCTTGTTCGTGGAACTATCAGAACCATGTAGCAAAAAGAGAATCCAGAAAGGGGAGCCCAAAGTGGGTTGCCCAAAATTAGTCCTCTTCCTGATGGGGGTAACCCGATCTGGTAGATCTCAAGTTACTACACTATCCTCATAATCCCTTGAACAAAACAAGGTAGGAATCCTTTGGTACTTGGTTTGTGCACCGCATCGAAGGCCAGAAAGGGGGAGCCCAAAGTGGGTTGCCCAAGCTAGTCCTCTTCCTGATGTGGGGAACCAGACCTGGTAGATCTTCGATCACAGCACACAACTGACAAGTTGAACACCAGCTATCTCTGGCTGTTCTTACCTTGAACTAAATAATACCAAATGGCAAGCTTAGTTACTGATGTCCAGCAGTGGCGTCACCAGGGGGGGGGCTTAGCCCCCCCAAATCAAGGACTCAGCCCTCCCAAAAATGCAAACCCCAAAACTGCCAAAAGTAATTAAAATAAATAAATACAAATTAAATAATAAATAATGCATAACCAGTTCACCACATTCACCAGCCCTGCATCCAACCCCCCCCCCCCCCCCAATCTATTTTGTATTAATTGATCCATATAGGTTAAATACGAATTGTTTATGTAATGTGAATATTTATTCACAATTTACATAAACCTATGGCTATGACTCAAATCATAATAGTAATATTAGTAAGTTTCCCCTATATTTTCACCAAGCTTGGTTTTCTTTGAAGCTTGAACCGTTATATTTATTGAAATTATTGGAAATATAAATGCAATATGTATTGTTTTTATGAGACTTATTATATATTTACAATATAATATATTATTTATATTAATCGCAGGGCTTTAAAATTGGTTTATTTTAATGATTTAGTCTAAAAATATACCGGTATATTAATATTATATTATGCATTTTCGAATGTTCGGAGAATCGGATTGTTTACGTTGAGAAGTGCCTGAACTGTGGCTGGTATCAGTTGTGTCTTGTGTGACAGTATGGACATTTACAACCCATTTGCTCTAGCCATTTAGCGAATTACAAAGGTTAGGGGTCACAATTTCGGGCCTACCTATAATGAATGGACTATAGTATGATAGTATATGAAGAAAAAACTATTCTCTGCACATAGACTTTATACCCTACAATTACCATTGGCCTTGTAACTTACTGACTGATGCCTGGTATCAGGCTCATCAATATTTATGTGTCATATGTTTCTTACTTATACAAATTTTTAGGCCTCAAAAAGGCCCCAGAAACTGCTCAAATTTCAAATTTTCCGGACCCCCAGCTGCTCAGGCTCGCTTCGCTCGCCACCCACCCACCTATCTATGCCAGGGCTACAGCCCCCCCAGAATTTTACCCCTGGTGACGCCACTGATGTCCAGGCTGGGTGAGTATAAGGCAATCTTCTTGTCCCTACTTAAGGCGCCCGGCTTGAGAGGATCAAAGGCGCTGGGGTGGTGTTGGCGCGTGGTGGTTATGTCCTTGTAGCTCTGGGGGTGGCACGCCAGGACTCTGGCTGTTCTTGTAGCTAGATGCCCCCGGCAGATTCTGTTATAAGATGGGGGTGATCACTTCCTGGTGGGAGAGGAAGTGGATGAGAAATGGCATGTGCAGGAGTAGGGTTGGCTGCAGGTTTAGTGGCAGCTAGAGATGCGGTCTTATCATCCTGAGACCGCATCTCACCTACATTCGCTTCTAATTTAACTGCTGGGGTAAACTTGGTAAAGCCACCCTCAATCCGCCGGCCGGTAACAAAACAATTTACCCAACGCCTGGCCGTGGGATACAATAATGGGTTGAAGGGGCTTTATCCCCCTATGACTTATTGTCATCATCATATATATCACCAGCAGGGGCAAATAACCACAGTCAAATTAGACGCAAATGTAACGAAATAACGACTACGTAAATAAAGGGGACGATAGACCCGCTAACACAACTCTTAACGCATTTTTTCCTAATGTATTAGATTTGTTTATATTTATGACCCCAACAGTTGAAAGATGACAATTTTAAGGTTTATTTTAGGCTATACAAAAACATTTGCTTTGTAACTTAGATACTCATATTTATGATTATAATTGCAGTATGAGTGGGTTTTTTCTTTTTATATGTAGGCCTAGGCTAAACAAATGTTAGTTTTTGATTTATAGGCTAAACTAGGCTGAATTTATGCTAATAAATATTAATTGGAGGGAGCAAATCTGTCAAGGAATAGCCTAGATGTGGGAATTTACAGCCAATTTGCTCTAGCCCTTTTTGATATACAGAGGTTAGAGATCGTTGGATACAATAATATGTTGAGGGGGTCAATCGCCCCCCATGACATATTGTCATCATCATATATATTGCCAGCAGGGGGTAAATAGCCTAGGCCTAGCCTAACTACAACAAAAATCGCCGTCAAAATAGACGCGAACTTATATTAACTACGGCGATCGACCATTGCCCGCACCGGCCGTCCCCCGGTTATTGTTGAGGTCCTGAGGAACCGTATGACTTTGACGAGCTCTTCCCTCCGCAGTCTCCGCATCCCATGTATCGTCGTATTGTACCTCTTTCCCTCCACATCCTACATCTGGTCGTCCTACATATGCCTCCTAAGCCTCGCCTCGTCCCGTCACTGAGCATGTGGATGGGCGTCCCTTTTCCTGCTTCAAAGACGGATTCCTTCCGACAGCTCCTACTGGATTGTCTGGGGTTGGTTGATAAGGGCACCTCGATTCAAGACATTGCTCTGGCCCTAGTACTGCGGTTTGTAGGTCTCTGGTTATAATAATAATAATAATAATAATATTTATTCAGTTAGCAATTTACAGAGTTGGTACCACATAGTTTGTTATAAAGTATGACATGTACCAGCCTTGCATAATTCCAACTAAGGATAGCCCAATAAGGCCGTTAGGCGTATTTCCATTGGGGTCCTTGTGGGATTAGGTTAGCTGGGGAAATGGGGAGGATAAAGAAATAGATACTTTAGAGAAAGTATTTCTAGGGGGTTATTTTAAGATACCTTACATCCTATAGTAAATATCAGTAATCCGTAATCAGTAATCATTTCAGTTTGTTTTGTCTATCTGTTATGTCGTATTTAGTAGTAGACATAAGCTTGGTGCTCCCTTCTCGCATCTGTCCGGTTCAGGTGTTCCTTCAGGCTACGTCTGAAGGAATACAGTGTTCTCTTTTCACGGACTGACTGGGGTAGGTCGTTCCAGTCTTTGATGGCAGTGAAGAAGAATGTTTGCTTACCCTGTCCTTGGATTCTCGGGACATTAAAATTAAACATCATGTTTCTTGTATTATGTCCACTCATCTCATTTGCTTTAACAAAATCATTCTTTAGATACTCTGGAGCTCTGTCATAGAAAATGTTGAAGGCATTAGTTAGCCTGATTTGTTTGGCCCTGTCAGAGACATTGAGCATACCTAGTGACTGAAGTTGTTCCTGGCCAACATGTGATCTGGGTCCTAGGTTCAGCATGAACCTAACCATTTTATTTTGAGTGACCTGAAGTTTGTGCTGTGCTGATTTAGATGATGCAGAGTACCAGGATGACACAGAATAGTCAAAATGACATTGAACAAGCGCTTGGCAGAGGGTCTTTTTGGTCGCCGCGGGCAAGCATCCCACCTGTCTATACAGGTATTTTATACGTGCTCTACACTTACTCAGGATAGATTCCAAAATTGTTTCACATGACAAACTCGCGTCCAGTTTCAGTCAGAGATATTTAACTTGTGACACTGTTGTTATAGGAATATCATTACAGTTGACCGAGAAGCCCACAATGTCTTTCAGTTTGCGTTTTGTTCCACATAAGATGGCTTCCGTCTTGCCCAGGTGAAGAGATAGTCTATTGTCCACTAGCCATTTACTACATGATGCTAGTTCTTTGGAAAGTGAAGCGGCAATACTTATTGGGTCTTTTCCTGAAACCAGAAGCACGCTGTCGTCTGCATACAGTAATAATTAACATGAGACGCTCAGTTCCATGTCGTTCACGTAACAGAGAAAGAGTAAGGGACCAAGGATGCTTCCCTGCGGGACCCCACAGTTAATTGGCATAGGATCAGATATATTATCATCAATTTTGACTCTTTGGGTTCTACCACTAAGATAAGATTTAAACCAGTTCACAGACCCTATGCCCATTGCTTGTAGTTTATTACATAGGATATCATGGTCTACTGTGTCAAACGCTTTTTGTAGATCAAGAAGAACCATACCTGTGTAGTTACCTTTAGACATTTCTTTACGAATGTGATCCGTTAAGTGGATGAGACAGGAGTCTGTCGAGTACATGCATCTGAAATCTGATTGAAACTTATAGAATAGATCATTTTGTTTGAGGTAGTGTTCAATTTGGGTGTATACCGCTCTTTCAAGGATTTTAGATACAATACATAATATGCTAACTGGTCTGTAGTTGCCAACTTCTAGTTTATTTCCTTTCTTGAATAGAGGGGTTACAATAGCTTCCTTTAGTTCAGCATGTACTGTGTTGGTGTTAATTGACAAGTTGATGATGTGGGTTAGGGGTATAGGAGCCTTCTATACCAATGGCTCCATCTCGTAGAAATTTGGCAGGAATTTTGTCTGGTCCTGTGCTCTTATGTACATTTAGGTTAGACAGCTCGTCAAAAGTGTATTTTGGTGTAACATTTTGCAATCCAAATGTGTTCGGGTGTATGTCTTTATCTCTGTAGAAATTACGAAAGGTGGCCGTTGTTGTCGTGTATTTATTGAGAGGTTGAGGTAGGTTCTCTGCAAGTGTGTTTGCTATGGAAGTGAAGAAGGAGTTGAACTAGGTTGAAATTTGTCGTTTATCGTGGCAAACCTGATCATTACTGGTGAGAGCAATATTAGTGTTAGACGAATCCCTTTTCTTGTTACTGTAGCCTGTTGTTTTTAGGTGCCTCCATAGTTTCTTTGGGTTATTCTGATATTCCTCTGCCTTATTGTGAAAATAATTAGTTTTCGCTGATTTCATTTTCCTACTTAGTTTATTCCTGGCCCTGTTGAACTCATGTTTCAGACCTTGATCCTGTCTATGTTTCGCTAGCCTTTTTAACAGATTGTCTCTGTGTTCCAGATGGTGTAGTATGTCATTGTTGATCCATGGGTCTGACCTTGCTTTAATTCGTATGTCTTTCAGAGGAGCTATTTCGTCTAGGATGTTTGTGATGATGGTTCTGAAGCCAACCCATGCGTCATTAACGTTTGTACTTCCAAACACTGGAGACCAGTCTGTATTCCATAAAATGTCCAGAAATGTTTCCTTATTGTAGTTTCTGAGTTACCTTGTTTTGATAACCTTGTGATTCTCTAGGGTAATTGTTGTGGTTTTCCGTGTGCAATATGTGACGAAGTGATCACTTATCCCAGTCTGTATAACCCCTGATAGGGATATTTTGTCCTCTCTGTTACAGTTGATGTGGTCTAATATTGTGGCAGTGTTCTCAGCGATACGTGTGGGGGTTGTGATGAGTTGTTTGTGATTGTGCATTGTCAGTATATGCCAATATTCTCGTACAAGCCTATCATTTCGTTGTTTGTAACACAGGTTAAAATCCCCTAGTATGATGGATTCATTCCGAGGGTCTAGCGATGACAAAGTTCGTTCAAATTTGGTCAAGAATTGTGTGTCGGCTGGTGGCCTATAGCATACCCCAATTGTGATGGGTCTTGTCCTCGGCAGGTGTAGGTCGATCCACAGAGCTTCGTGATTTTCTACATGGAGGTCGGTCCTAGTTGTGTGTGTGAGGTTGTTTTTTACATACAGACATACTCCTCCCCCTTGCCTATTGCGATCATTCCTAACCATATTGAAACCTTGAATGTTTATTTCACCATCGTTTATACTTGAATCCAGCCAGGTTTCTGTGATTGCAATTATTGAAGCTTTGGCCTTATTAGCTAACAAGTTTATTTCTGACAATTTATGGTACATTGATCTGGCGTTAATGTGGATAAGATGGAGCCCTTTGTTGGTGAACACTCTGTATTCATCTTTGATTTTGAATGTGTCCTGGCTGGATTCTGAGTTGTTAATACTTGGATCATTTACATTAATATTCGGTAATGAATGCAAGGCACACTTATTGCAAAGGAATTCCCGTTCTTCACTGTTGGTCTTCTTAGAGATGCACTTCATGTGAGCTACATGTTTACACTTTCCACAGTTTTGGATCTTCTGATGTCGTGTTATGAGTGATTCACAAATAAAACAAATGGTTTCGCGATGTTGTACAGCTGAGTTCCTACATTTAACACAGTCAACTTCGTTTCTACTGTTAACGTAAGTACATCGGTTATGAACAATTTCATTACAACTGTTGCATTGTAAAAGTGAACTCCTATTGTTGAAACCAATATTACAGACTATACATAGTTTTTTCTTACTGTTTATCATACGACTGGAGGTGTGGTTTGGTCCGCATCAATCAGCTGTTTGTGCGGGAGAGAGTAGGGGATACTCGTGGTCGGGCTGTGGTTGGTTGTTGTTGTTGTTGTTGTTGTTTTCATTGTCCGTTGATGCTGCCTCCCTGTTGATGTATTTGCGAGTGCTACCTGTTTTTTATTGTTGTTCTTGTTGCATGTTGTGCTACTTGGGTCGCCGATATCTGTGGTATTAATGGTAATGCTGTGGGTAATGTAGTGTTGGTGGAGTGGGTAATTGCTAATTCCCTGCATTTATCGCATTCCATTTATTTTCTGCTGGTAACATAAGTACATCGATCGTGTACTGTTTCATTACAAATACTACATTGTGATGTTGGACTCCTTTTGTTGAGTCTAATATCGCACACTGTACATAAATTATTTGTATTGTTCGTCGTACGTCTGGCGGTGTGGTGATCAGCTGTGCTGCTAGGGTGGGGACTATCTGTGACTATGTCTCCCCCTGTGACCCCTCCCTGCCCCACCTGTATTTGCTGTTTGATGATTGTTATGCCCTGTTTTTCTACAGGTTTAACTTGGGTAATGTGAGTTCTAAATGACTGGGTATATAAGGCTGCATGCACAATACAAGGTATGAGGAATAGAGAACACAAAATAAACACACGGAAACACGACACAAGTTCAAGTTTATTGAAGTAAGTAAATAAAGAGCATGGAAAGATAGTAATTCTCGTACAAAACAAATAATAGAAGGGAACTGCTAGCATTAGCGGATCTGGATGGAGCCTAGTCTCCCACTTCCAACGTTCAGGTATACTCTTCTGATCACGGGTTTAATTAGCAAGTTTTATTTTACTGGAAGACCTCAATATATTCATGTAATTCAATTTCACTGATTTGATCTCTTACTGGCTGGTCGCGTTCCCAAGTAGCAGCTCATAGTTAGGTTTAGACACGCGGAATCGCTAGTAACCTCATCCCCCATGAGGTTACTAGCGATTCCGCGTTGATCTAAGTTTTATATTCTTATGGCAGAAATACGTAGAACACAAATCAGTGGGCGAACGTTAGATATCACTAGAGTTTTAATATCTGAATAAGGTAATTACGAGAGTCAATGTCGCCTGCTAATTAATGAGCACTGATACGCTTGTACTAGCAACATGAATCTTGAATAGTATTTGTAGATCTGGTCCTGGTTATCTTGCTTCCGGGGATGTTGGGGGCTAACGACTGGTTCCTCGGCCGTCCAGGTGGTCCAAAATGTAGGAAGTTCTCAAGTCGGATCTCTTGACGATCGTTGCTGGCTACACACTTATATACCCACGAATTTGTGTGAAGGTTATAAGGTGCACGTTAGGACTTGTACATGGACAGATCTTCTATTTAACTTCTGCCATGGAGTCTGCCGGCTCGGGAATCTCTCAACTCAGGAACAACACAAGGGCAGAGCTAGAGGTTAACTTCACGGTAGTGACCACTGGTTGGTGTCTAACTTTCAACTGATTTGACTGGGGGCGGGAGCTAGGTTTATAGGTTCGGTTCTGGACCCTGTAGACAATAGGGATCTCGAGTCTTATGGACTTATTTGAGCTCTCAATAGATATGGGGACTGGGTAAGATGGTAATTACTGTTGTGGCACATGGCTATAGGAAGCCTTCAATTTGTGATATAACTGAGCCTTAGTAAAAGGTACTATTTTGGCTATACTGGAAGTATTTATGGAAGGGAGACTGGATCTATTTTGCGGGGAGGACTGAGACAGCTGTGATAGGGGCCTATCCGAGTATGCAAAACAGGTGGATTGGTTGGGCCAATCAGCGCTCTGCAGACCCCATAATCCTGCGTTAATCTCTAACCGTTTTGGTAAGATGATCCTCAGGGTATTAGAGTGTTCAGCCTATAATTGGGCTTTGTAATTGGGGTTGTGTGGGACAGGGATCTGCCTTGCTTAGGCCAATCGGCTTTCTGCAGACTCCCATTTTCTTATGTTCTTATGTTCTTATGTTCTTATGTTATTGTGGGTATAGAGGAGTGAGTAAGGGGGTTAGACATGCATGGTTAGTTCATTGATAGGAAGAATTCCTAGGCTACCTGGCAATGACCCGGAAGTCAAAACCGGGGTCAAGTATACCTCCGAGGGGGTGGGGGTCTCCCTCCTCGGGTGGGTAAAAAGGGGTAACCGGGCGCTCTCCCTCTGGGATGGTCGTCCGGCGGACGTGGCTAGAGGCTTGCCATATCACCAGTGTTTGTAATAACCCTCTGTTTATGAGACAGATGTGGGTGTTCTTAATATCAAAACCGAAGGTGCCTTGGCTAGCTGGGTGTACTCGGTTGGCTGTTAATTGCATGGCTTGCTGGATGTGGTGGAGACTGGTTGTTAACTCTGCCACATTTATCTGGAAGTATGGCAATAGAAATTAGTTACTGGCGAGGCGGCGAGCCTCGCACCGACGACCATGGGGTGCAGGGTTGTGAATGGGTTGTAAGAGAATAGTTGACATGCAAGGGGTTAGTAAAGTGCTAATGTTGTTCTGGCCTACTAAGTGAAGGTAGGCTGGATAGGAGTATATATATAAAAGGTTGGAGAGCGTTAGCAACGGAAAATTCAAGGATCTTCAAGAGGTATGAGAGAGAGGCTAGGTCGGACAAGAGTCGAGAAGCGCGTGTGTCTTAATGAGAGGGGGGGAAGCTCAGGGGCTACAGGGAAGTTTACCCCTAAGGTCCCTGGGCGTGGGGGTGCCATTAGGCTACAATTGATATTGGAGTTTGAAAAGACAGTGAAAGTACGTTAGTCAAATGCTACCGGGGGATGCAAATACGGGGTGGTATATGAGTCTGGAAAAGATAGAATCATGTGGACTGTGGGGTGGTGGGGGAGAAGGAGGTTAACTGTAGGTGTGTGCGTGACCTGTGGATAAAGTAAGGAAAAACATGGTGTATTATTTCTCGTACATACGAGGGGTTATGGACCTATTATTTGACACGCTTTTTGTGTACGTCTATGTGTCCCTGGGAACTGCGTTTTCTATGAAATATAGAAAAGCGGCAGTTCGTAGGGATACTGCGTTATTGTTTCGAGGTACTATGATAGATACTGGTAACAAAGGTCATCTATACAATCTCTGGTTGGGGTAAGGATTACGTTACAGCATGGGTGTATTAACTTCTAAGGTATATAACATCTACTTCTCGGATGCAAGAACATACATAGATATAATTATGGCTGTCTGATGTGTTGGCATTGGCTCAACGTAGGGACAGGGCATGGGTGTTTTTAATATGAATGTATATTCTTGTTCATCATCGTATAGGTAGAATCGGGCGGGTAAGGGGTGTAGGACACAAAGTAATATGGCGTAGTGTGGACTGTGGATACGAAGGAGGTAAGCTGAAGACGTATGACAATTATGGAAAAGTAAATGGAAAACGGTGAACACAATGGCGGATAAAGATACTTAACCTAAGGATTGAATACTTAGATTTTATGGGTGATGAGTCTTCAGAAACTTAGTCTGGCAAGACAAGATATGTTAGGGGATGTTAACATTAATACTTAAACTAAGGATTAAATACATAGATTGTATGGGGGGGATGGGTCTTCAGAAACTTAGTCTGGCAAGACAAGATATGTTAGGGTATGTTAATATAAATATCTTAAACCTAGGGACAGCATGGGTGTATTAACTTCTAAGGTATATAACATCTACTTATCGGATGTAAGAACATACATAGATATAATTATGGCTGTCTGATGTGTTGGCATTGGCTCAACGTAGGGACAGGGCATGGGTGTTTTTAATATGAATGTATATTCCTGTTCATCATCTTTGTAGCTAGAAGTGTAGGGCACGAGGGGGTAGTGTACGTGAGGTGTGGAAAATGGTCAGTTTAGAAGGGGTATGTGGGTGCGGCCTGGAGCTGCTTAGCCCTGCGGGCTTGGGCCTGTCTGAATTGGCTGGCTCGGTCAGCTGGTCCTTTCGTTCTGTGGACCTTTCTTTCGGGTGTTTCTGTGTGGTGTTCGCTCGTGGCTTCTGTGGTGGGCTTCTTGTTCTGGGGCATTTTACTTCCCTCTCCTTCATTATAGGCTCGTCCTCGAGCCTCAAGGGTGAAATAAAAAGAAGCATAGTCATGGTGGGTCATTTTAAGGGTATTTAGAAGGTTCCACCAAGCAAGAGAGCGACGGTCAGGTTTCTTTTTCAGGTCAATGTATACCTGTAAGAATGTGTCCTCTGTGTTGTGGCGGGCGGCTGCCCGGGCTTGATGTGGGCGTGGTACACGGTCCAAGTGTCCAGTGGGTTTTTTTACTTTAACCTTCCGTATGAACGGTTTATAGCTTTCCCCCGTGGGGGTCGGAGTGAGGTGTGTTGGATTGACAGGAGGTCTGTTTAGTGTGGTGAATGGGTTACTAACCGAAGGGGAATTCACGCGTGACAACAGAGCTGGGGATGAAGGGGGAATGTGAGTCTGGGTTTTGTTTGGTTTTCTGGGGCGGTGTTGTAGGTTGGGAAAATATAGTGAGGCAATGCGCAAGATCGGTTTAGGTAAGGTGGGTGAAGGAGGTGTGTGGGAAGGAGGGGGTGTGTGTGTTGTGTGGCTTGGGTCCTGAGCGGGGTGTTATTTTTGTATCGCTGTCTCTAAATCTGATGGGTCTGTTGATTATTCTACCTCTGGCGGTCCTGGTGGGAAGGTAGATGTTTGTCGTGGGACTTGAGTCGCTCGACGATGTTTTATATTGAGGGGAAGAACGTTTTACAGGTAAAGGACATGTGGGGGTTCTCTAAGGGGTGACTTTGTGGGGGGGATTCCTTAGGGGGTTGGTTGGTTGGGGGTTCGGTGAGATGAGGAGGTTGGTCGATGTGTGGGTGGGGTGGTGGGGATCGTGGAAGGGAAAGGGGAAAGGGATCGTGCGGGGGGGGGGCTAGACGGGTGGGTAAGGAGTGTAGATTTAAGTTGGAGGGTTGGGGGTAGGGACGTGGGGGGGGTGTGTCGTTTGATGAGGTTGGTGTTTTGCTGGTGGTGGCAGTGGGCGGTTTTATGGGTGTGTGGTGGAGGTTGAGAGGGGATGAGGTTGAAGAGGAAGGCATGTGTTTTGTTGCGGGGGTGGGGGTGGTTACTTCTGGGCTATGGTTAGAGGGTTTATGGTGTTTAAGGGTGATTATTCGTCTTCTTTCCCTTTGTGGAGGAGAAGTCGACGAAGAAGAAGAGGAGGAGGTTAGTGGTCTGGCACCCCTATGGAATTTGGTTAGCAGGGTGTGTTTCTTGGAGGTTTTAAACAGTTTGTGTCGTGGGCGTAGGTTGTAGCGTGAGGTTACTGAGGTAGATTGTGTGGTGTTTTGGTGTGTACTTGGTTTTGGGTGGGGTGTTTGGTTTTCTTAGTGTGGTGCTTGGGGAAGGTATGTCAGGGCTAGACGGCAGAGTCTCTGTTGTAGTCGGGGTTGTGGGGGGAGCTTTCGTATTTGGATAAGAGGGGGAGGTACTTGATTATCAGAAGTGAACGAAGGTGTCATGGTGGAGGAGGGTGTGCTAGTGGGGGCTTGGGGTTTGTGGAGGTTAGTTCGGGGGGTATGTTGAGGAATGGTCTGTCTGTTTGGTGTCGGAGGGCTTAGGTCTTTCGGGGTTTGTGTGGGGATTTTCATAGCTGGAGTGTATGGTGTAATAGGGGTGTTTAATTTTGGTTCAGCCGTGTGGGGTGGGGGATTGTCTTGTGGTTGGAGTGGTTTAAACGCTCGGACGAATCTAGTTCGGAACGTGAGAGTCACGCCGTGATAGTCGATGGTGACTTGATAGGCATTTGGACTTGTGTGATGGTGTAGGGCCTGACATAGCGAGGGCCTAACTTGTTGGTGATAGGGAGGTTGGCTACCATTACGGTGTCATGGATGGCGAAAGGGTTTTTGTCATCGATGTTATCAGTTTTGGTGTCCTGACAGATCTGGGCGGTATGGAGGGTGTTTTGCAGATGTTGCAGTGGGTCAATTGTGGAGGTGGTGGAGGGAAGGTGAGCGTGGTGGTGGAATGGCAGTAACAGGGGGGGTACGCCGTAAACACGTTCATGAGGGGAAATACCGTCTTCTCGGGGACAGGTGTTCATGCCCCATTGTATCATTTTTAGTTGTGATGGCCAGTCTGTGGTGTTAAACGCAATCATTTTTGTTCGCAACTGATTGTTGATGGTGCGATGGCTGCGTTCGCATATAGCATTTCCTTGAGGCCAGTATGGGGATGAGTGTTTAATCTTAATGCCACATTGTTAGGTGAATTGTTGCCAAACGTGTCCACTAAACTTGGGGGCATTGTCGGATAGATGAGCAAGGGGCAGACCGAATATAGGGAATACTTCTGTGGCAAGCAGTGTGGCGACTGTGGTGGCTGTGTGGTCTTTAGCTGGGCAGGCGATTAAAAATTTGGAATAGACGTCCACAAATGTGACGATATAGCGCTTGCCAGCGTAAGGAGGAAACGGGCCCATGATGTCGAGGGATAGGACTTGGAATGGTTTGGTAGCCGACAAGGTACCAGCTGGGCCTGGGGTGCGTGATCTATCCTTTCCCAATAAACACGGTTTGCAGGATTCTGTCACTCGTTGTGCAATTTTGGATGGGTTGGGGGTCCAGTATTGGTCTGTGAAGATTTTTAACATCATCTTTTGTCCCAGGTGTATGCCGTTTCCCTCGTGTATCCTAAAGGTAGCCTGGGGATAGTTCCCATTCCTATTTAACCCTGGTAAAACCTAGCATTTCATACAACATACTCCTGGTGTTGCCTTTCCTCAAGTAATATACTGTGTTTGATGATGCAAAAGTTGGAAGCAAATTGCGAAAACAGAAACATATTTTACATATTTTTAAAGAACAGCACTCCCATTATGATTGAAGAGGATAGAGTAACTAATAATGGTGGTGTAAGACGGCAATTTCCATTGAAACTTGCATTTGCCTGTTCTGTACATAAAATCCAAGGATGTACTTTAAGCAAGTGTGTTGTGTCTTTGGACACAATATTTACAGCAGGTCAAGCCTATGTTGCACTAAGTCGTGCCACTTCAATGGAAGGACTTATAATACAAGACTTTGAAGAGTCTTCCATTTATTGTAGTGAAAAGGTAGAAATAGCCCTATCTAGTATGCCTCGTTTTATTAGTTATGCAAACAATCAAGTAAATGAACATCAAGAGGGGTTGAAAATAATCTTGCACAATATTGAAGGTTTAAAATCCCATATTAAAGATATAAGATCAGACATACGGTTCTTAGTAGCTAATGTAATTTGTGTGACAGAAACTTGGCTTACTAAGAATGACTCTCAAGGAAAGTCAGAGCTGAATGGATTTACCTTTTTTCATAAAACAAGAGAGGAATGTTACAACTCATCAGACAAAGCTTGTGCTCATTTAAAACTAGAATCTCATGGAGGTGTTGGTGTATAGTACCGTAAAGATTTTAAGTGTGATATAATACATTTTTCAGTGGCTAGCTTAGAATATCTGGCCTGTTTTTCTGTTGAAAGGAATATAATAACTGTTGTAATATACAGACCAGTTTCATATAGACTTAATTATTTTAGAGAAAATTTAAGTAAATTGCTAAATTAACTAGACAAATACACAATTGGTTGCATTGTGATGGGGGACTTCAATGAAAACATCCAAACTAACTCTTCTATTGTAAAGTTAATGGAAAAGCGTGGATACACTCAACATGTAACACAACCAACAACTGAAAATGGCACGCTAATTGATCATGTATAATGCTAAGAGGTTAGGAAATATGAAGGTGAAAGTTATTCCCACATATTACAGCTATCATGAGGGAATTTCCATTGAAATTTGAATTGACCCTCCTGTAATTTTTAATCTAATCCCTATAAAATCATAATATATACAGTAGGCTATTGTAAATATTGCAATGTTTTTGGTTACCGGTACCCGTTATCTTTATATGTAGTGCATTATTGAGCATTCTGATTTCTTCTTTAAGCCTTTGTGGTGTTGTCCTTGTATAATAAGGTGATTACTTGAGCAATACTAAATACTATATATACCTTACTGTACTATATTTTATGTTTTGAGCATTAATTGTTTACTAATCTAGATATTGTAATACCGTGCACTTTATGTAAGAATTCCCCCATAATATTATGCTCCCTAAAGCAGTTGGGGGGGTTTGGGGGCTGGCGACTGGAGATTGATGGGGGAGGGTTATGCTTATTTTACTCCCTCTCCCCTTCAGCTTTCGTGGTCGGCTTGACTAAATTTTCGTAGTTTTTCATTCCTCTTTCTATGTTTTTCCCCTTCTGTTCTTATTCTGTCTCATTCGGTTGTCCTCCGGACGGCCTATATCATATGCCACCCTGGCCTGGCTAGGTTATTAGCTCCTGACCTGATTTGTGTCGGTCGCTGATGCAGTCGAGCTGACTCGATTTCCCTCGGTGTGTGTATTTTTTGTGCATTTCGGTGCGATATATTTTTTCCATAGGTCTACCTGATCTCTCATTTTTCGCTTTTGATCACTTCTTAATTGGTGCTGTGCTGCAGTGTAGCAGTTCTTGCCTCATCTTTCGGCTCTACCCTATAAGAGTTCTGCTGTGGAACTCATGTGGTGCGACTGAATTGGTGAAATGGCGAGAAATGTCTGCGTATCGTCACCGTCCTAGATTTGTTCACCTGCCCTTCCCTACCTATCATGTCTTGATTGGTTGTCCATCTTGATATAATTCTTCAGGCCAGCCCTATTAGAGTATTTTGGGGGAACTCAGTGGTGTGGTTAAACTATTTTTAATATATATTTGTTTAAATATGTAAGATATGCAATAAATTATGTAAAATATATTGTTTTTACTTTATACCTATACATATAATTGTCATCATTAAGGAAATTCCATTGACTATTTACATCGCTAGGCCTAGCTTCCTTATTTCTATTAATATCCTCCAGTTCACAATGAAACCTATTGCTAACTTCCTTGTTCTTCAGCAGCCGCGGCGGTGTCGGCGTTGGACGCTTGGGATAATGTTCCCGTCTATTTTGAATGCCATTGGATACAATAATATGTTGAAAGCCCCCCCTCACCCCCCCCATGACATGTTATCATCATATATTATATTGCCAGTAGGGGGCAAACAACCAAAAAAATTGCCGCAAAGCCCTTCCCTCAACATATTTTTGTATCCAATGGCAGTCAAAATAGACGGGAACATGATCGCAAGCGTCCACCGCCGCCGCCGCCGTCATGTTTACATGGTCGATCGCCGCAGTTTGGTTAGGCCTATTTGCCCCCTGCTGGCAAATTATATGATGATGACAATATGTCATGGGGGTGTTTGCCCCCGTTAAAATGCCTCAGAACAAGAAGCCCACCACAGAAGCCACGAGCGAACACCACACAGAAACACCCGAAAGAAAGGTCTACAGAACGAAAGGACCAGCTGACCGAGCCAGCCATTTCAGACAGGCCCAAGCCCACAGGGCTAAGCAGCTCCAGGCCGCACCTACCTACCTTTTCTAAACTGACCATTTTCCACACCTCACGTACACTACTCCCTCGTGTCCTACACTCCTAACTACAAAGATTATGAACAGGAATATGCATTCATATTAAAAACACCCATGCCCTGTCCCGACGTTGAGCCAATGCCAACACATCAGACAGCCATAATTATATCTATGTATGTTCTTACATCCGAGAAGTAGATGTTATATATCTTAGAAGTTAAAACACCCACGCCTGTCGTATCATTTCGTATATCTCGTATATCATTTCCCATGACGAGTAAAGATATATGTAACCCGTGCTCAGTCGCCCCCTTGCATTGTTCCTCTAGTAACTAAGTGTCTCTATAATATTAACTGCCACCAGTATTGATACGACATAGCGGCACTGAACTTGTGTCGTATTGTGCCAAGTACAGATCAACCAGGTTTCATCACCTTATTAGGACGACGACTATAATGTCGTCGTTCATCGATGTATGCAATCCTTAGTTTAAGTATTAATATTAACATTCCCTAACATCTTGTCTTGCCAGACTAAGCTTTCTGAAGACCCATCGCCCCATAAATCTATGCATTCAATCCTTAGGCTAAGTATCTTTATCCGCCATTGTGTTCACCTTTTTCCATTTACTTTTCCACAATTGTCATACGTCTTCCACTTGCCTCCTTCGTATCAACAATCCACACTACGCCAATTTGCTTTGTGTCATACACCTCTTACCCCAACCAGAGATTGTATAGATAACCTTGTTACCAGTATCTGTCATAAGTACCTCGAAACAATAACTAAGTACCCCTACGAACTGCCGCTTTTGTTTGGTATAGATATGTCATAGAAAACGCAGTTCCCAGGGCCAACTAATAGTATCCATAACCCCTCGGACTGAACACATAATTCTATCTTTTCCAGACTCATATACCACCCAATAGTTGCATTCCTCGGTAGCATTTGGCTAACGTACTTCCACTGCATTTTCAAACTCCAATATCAACTGCAGCCTAATGCCACCCCCACGCCCAGAGACCTTAGGGTCAAATTCCCCTATAGCCCCCCTGAACTCCTCCCATCTCATTATAAGACCCCACGCTTCTCTACTCTTGTCCGACCTAGCCTCTCTCTCATACCTCTTGAAGATCCTTGAATTGTCCGTTGCTAACGCTCTCCAACCTTTTATATATACTCCTATCCAGCCTACCTTCACTTAGTAGGCCAGAACAACATTAGAACTTTACTAGCCCCTTGCATGCCATCTATTGTCTTACAACCCATTCACAACCCTACACCCAATGGTCGTCGGTGCGAGGCTAGCCGCCTCGCCAGTAACTAACTTCTATTGCAATACTTCCAGATAAATGTGGCAGAGTTAGCAACCCAGTCTCCACCACATCCAGCAAACCATACAATTAACAACCAACCGAGTAAAACCAGCTAGCCAAGGCACCTTCGGTTTTGGTATTAAGGACACCCACATCTGTCTCATACACAGAGGGTTATTACAAACACTGGTGATATGGGAAGCCCCTAGCAACAGCCGCCGGACGACTATCACAGAGCTCCCCTTTTTGCCCACCCGAGGAGGGAGACCCCCACCCCCGCGGAGGTATACCTGGCCCCTGTTTTAACTTCTTTAAGTCATTGCCAGGTAGCACAGGAATTCTTCCTATCAATGAACTAACCATGCATGACTAACACCTTTACTAACCTCTATTAACTCACAATAAACCATTTACCTTTCTTGCATACTCTGATCACTAAATTAGCACCTCAGCTATACCATAGAATGAAGATTGAACAATCTAAGAGAGACGCTCCTATCACAGCTGTCCCCATCCTCCTCGCAAAGTAGATCCAGTCTCTCTCCCCTAAATACTTCCAGTATAGCCAAAATAGTACCCCTTACTAAGGCTCAGTTATATTAAAATATGAAGGCTTCCTATAGCCATGTGCCACAACAGTAATCACCATCTTACCTAGTCCCCATATCTAGTGAGAGCTCAAATAAGTCCATAAGACTCGAGATCCCTACTGTCTACACTCTACAGGGTCCAGAACCGAGCCTATAAACCTAGCTCCCGCCCCCAGTCAAATCAGTTGAAAGCTAGACACCAACCAGTGGTCACTACCCTGCAGTTAACGGTTAACCTCTAGCTCTGCCCTTGTGTTGTTCAGGAATTGAGAGATTCCAGATCCGGCAGACTCCGTGGCAGAAGTTAAATAGAAGATCTGTCCATGTACAAGTCCTAACGTGCACCTTATAACCTTCACACAAATTCGTGGGTAAGTGTGTAGCCAGCAACGATCGTCAAGAGATCCGACTTGAGAACTTCCTACATTTTGGACCACCTGGACGGCCGAGGAACCAGTTGTTAGCCCCCAACATCACCGGAAGCAAGATAACCAGGACCAGATCTACAAATACTATTCAAGATTCATGTTGCTAGTACTAAGTGTTATAGTACTAGTTTGACACTCACTTATTAACTTTCTATAAAGTGGCTAAAACCTTGCCCAGTGTAACTCATATTTAACCATTCCATTTGGGACGTACTAAGCGTATCAGTGCTCATTAATTAACAGGCGACATTGACTCTCGTAATTACCTTATTCAGATATTAAAACTCTAGTGATATCTAACGTTCGCCCACTGATTTGTGTTCTACGTATTTCTGCCATAAGAATATAAAACTTAGATCAGTACCCCCATGAGGTTACTAGAGATTCCGTGTTCTACAATATACGCGTGTCTAATCCTAGCTGTGAGCTGCTACTTGGGCACGCGACCAGCCAGTAAGAGATCAAATCAGTGAAATTGAATTACATGAATACATTGAGGTCTTCCAGTAAAATAAAACTTGCTAATTAAACCCGTGATCAGGAGAGTATACCTGAACGTTGGAAGTGGGAGACTAGGCTCCATCCAGATCCACTAATGCTAGCAGTTCCCTTCTATTATTTGTTTTGTGCGAGAATTACTATCTTTCCATGCTCTTTATTTACTTACTTCAATAAACTTGAACTTGTGTCGTGTTACCGTGTGTTTATTTTGTGTTCTCTATTCCTCATACCTTGTATTGTGCATGCAGCCTTATATACCCAGTCAATTAGAACTCACATTACCCAAGTTAAACCTGTAGAAAAACAGGGCATAACATTGGCGGCAGCGGTGGTTCTTGATTCGGATAAAAGGTTGCATTACATTGCAAGTTTGGAACAGCCAGAACACGAGAACATCATGGCGCACTATTCTCACATTCCCATCCCACATTATGATGAAGAAAATTATGGGATCGAAACATTCATGGACATAGTGAAACCCTTACTTGACCTATCTTATACCACGGACGCACAAAAAAGAGCCGTAACATTAACGCACCTGGGAAAAGCCGTTTCCCTGGTTGCCTATCAAGTGCACCATGATCTCACCTGGGACGAGTTTCGCCAAATAGTGATAGAAGCCATTAAGCCTTCGTTGGGCGTTTTCGTGGCCCACACCCGTATCCAAGACACTAAATTCGAAGGCGATGTAGATGCCACAGCGAATAAGCTTGCCCAACACATAAAAATTTCTTTCCCCACGTTGACCAGAATCCAACAAGAACAGCAAATTCTGGTCAACCTTGTGTCGATATTGCCCTCAGCAGTAAAAGACCATTTCCGTGTGCACGATTTCGTCGTGCATATCGCTGCAATCAAGAGGTTTCCCACCCACCCGCAGCAAACCAACCACCAAAACTCCAAGAATGCCTACCAAGCCTCATCCTTCAACAACAGACCCACCTACCCTTCCGGCAAGCCCCAACAAAGTAGACCCCGGTTCCAACCAACCCAGCCACGCAGAATCTTCAACCGGAACAGCAACTACAACACCTACCAAAGAAAAAACCCTACCTTAGTCATTATCAACCCCTATGATTTCCCTGCCTGTAATGCTTAGTGTGCCCTCCATCAAATTCGTGACTCTGCCAAACCTCGCCCCTCTACTCCTCGCATTTCTGTAAATGAAGAGGAGTGGGGACAAGAGGAAGAAATAGCCCCCCATATCATGACCTCAGACGATACCGAAGAAACTCTGGAGGAGGTAGATACCGACCCCCAGGATTTTTAAAGTATCCCCCGCCCACGATGGGCTCGGCGGGGGACGCCATAACTAGTCGCACTGCCCCCATTTATTACATGGCCAAAATCAAGGACATTCCTGTCCGCTTGCTAATCGACACGGGAGCTGCCAAGTCATGTTTGTTCAAATCTTACTATGAAAAACATCCCCGACTATTTGGCCCTTTGTTAAACACCAAAACAGAACTAATCTCAGCTGCTGATACTTACTTAAATCTCCTAGGATACACTTTACCCCTATCAGTAACCACTCCTGACCCCCATGCTCGTTGTTATCACACATTCACAGTATTTTCCTCCAACTGTAAACATTATGATGGTTTCCTTGGACTTGACCTCCTTCAAAAAATCCAGGCCCAGATTGACTGCGGCCAAAGGCTGATCTCATTCAAAAACAAATTCCAGCCCAAAGCCTCTGACAAACCAATCACGCAGAAACCCATTCCCAAAAAGAAAAAACAACCTCCCCCTCAACAAACCCTGAGTCAGGGTTACTAAGTTGTAGCTAGCACTAAGGTGACTCCTAAAACCTCCCCTTGCCCCGAGTTCTCTCAAAACCTCACTCAATTCAGTACAAAAATGCCTCAACAAACGAAAGAAGACAAGTCCAAGCAACTCCCTCTCGGTAATCCCCTCAATTCTTGTAACTCTGTCCAGAATAAATCCTCCCATGTTTTCAGGACAGACTCTGATATATGTAACCATAATTCTATCCAATGTTTATGTACACATGTTTCCAGAGAAAATGCCGACCGATGTACCCAAAAATGTTTTTCCCATGCCCCCAGAAATGTTCAACTATCCCACAACCAACAACAATTCCCTGGTGACAGTTTTCCGTCAGTAGCTCCCTTTCTCCCCCACACCTTTCACACCCCTGACAAATTTCACAACCTCACACTTGACTCGCCCTCTCATGACCAACAAACTCACCAGTCCCACATAACCTGTAACCAGACCGTTACTGCCACCAAACAAATTCCTCACCTTCGTCCTGTTAACAACCCCAAATCAATACACCAGTCCTACACCAATAACCCATGTTCTACACCTAACTGTTTCCCCACCAACCCTCCGCAGTCCCCCCAGCAAATCCTGTTTTCTAACTCGCTCACCTCTCACCCCTCTGAACCGCCCGCACGCGCCGTTAATCCCCCCCTCACGCGTGCCGACCAAGGGACACAACCATGTTCCCACCATGCCCCCAAAAATGCCCAGCTATTCCACCACCACCCCAATCCCCCTTGTGACAGTTTTTCGTCATTAGCACCCTTCCACCCCCACACAATTCACACCCCTAGAAAACTTCACAACCCCACACTTGACTCGCCCTCTCATGACAAACAAAACCACCAAATCCACATAAACTCCAAACAAACCGTTACTGCCACCGACAACGCTCCCCCCACCAACCCTCCGCAGTCCCTCCAACAAATCCCGTTTTCTAACCCCCTCACGCCGCGCCCCACTGATCCTCCCACACGCGCCGCAAATCCCCCCCTCACGCGTGACCCCCACCAAAGTGACCTTGCCCCCCTTATAAGTACCAAGCACCTGCTCGCCAGTCAATCCCCCACTATCATTAGCCCAGCGGTAGTTCAGGATAAATGCCAAATTCCCCCCCACCATCAAAAATGGGTGAACCTGCGGCCCATACCCCAAACTCACATGATATTTTCCCCCACTAACACGTCCCCCAACCCCCATCGTTGCCTCTTACAACCCACCATCATTTCCGCTCGCATCAACCACATTCTCGTGGCAAATATCTCAGAGGAACCCCTGACATTACCAAAAGGTCTCATTATAGGAGACCTCGAAACTTTCGATGACCTCCCCATACATTGTAACGACACCCCTACCAGCCTCCAATTGCCCCCTCTCCCTGAGACACTATCTGACCACCAAAAGAACGGCATGTACGACCTACTGCTGGAATTCAGTGACGTGTTTGCCCAACAACCCACCGAAATCGGACAGACTGATGTAGAACAACACATCATTAACACCACAGGCCCCCCCATACGACAACCATCCCGTAGAAAGAACCCCATACAACGTCAGGAAGAGGAACGCCAAGTCCAGGAAATGTTAGAGGCCGGGATTGCCACCCCCTCCATTAGCCCCTGGTCTTCCCCTGTTGTCTTAGTCAAAAAGAAAGATGGGACAACCCGTTTTTGCGTCGATTACAGGAGGTTAAATGACATAACCATTAAAGACGCTACGCCCTTACCCCGAATAGACGATTCCCTTGACTCCCTACACGGATCCAAATGGTTCACTACCCTCGACTTGCAAGCAGGTTATTGGCAAGTGCCTATCAAGGCCGAAGACCAAAAGAAAACAGCATTTTCCACTAGTGGAATTAACGTCCTACCTTTTGGCCTCTGTAACGGACCCGCCACTTTCTCCCATTTGATGGAAACAGTATTACATGGCCTAACCTGGGAAACCTGCCTAGCCTATCTGGACGATATTATTGTGTACTCTCCAACCTGGGAAGAACACCTCCTCAGGTTGAGACAAGTCCTTCAAAGAATCCGAGCCGCCGGGTTGAAATTAAAACCCTCAAAGTGCGTGATTGCCCAGAATAAGGTAGATTTTCTCGGACACGTGATATCTGAACATGGTATTGCGCCCGACCCAAAGAAACTTCAAGCCATACAAAACCAAACCCCACCCACCACTGTTAAAGGAATATGTTCGTTTCTAGGTTTAGCCACATACTACAGACGTTTCGTCCCCCACTTTGCCACCATAGCCAGACCCCTCCACCAACTTACCCACAAAGACACCTGGACACCTGGACACCTGAAAGAGACCTCGCGTTTAACACTTTGAAGCAAAAACTAATCCAAGCCCCTATTGTCGTTTTCCCTGACTACCAGAAACCTTTCCGTCTTTATACCGACGTATCTCTGTACGCCATGGGTGCAGTTTTAGCTCAATTCAGAGACGGAAAGGAACATGTGATAGCGTATGCCAGCTCCACCCTCACCCAACCATAACAGAATTATGCAGCCACCAAGAGAGAGTGCTTAGGGATCATTTGGGCACTCAGCCACTTCCGGTCATTTGTGTTGGGCGCAAAACTCGAAATAATTACCGACCATCAATCTTTACAATGGCTGCGTAGGTGCGAAACCAACTCAGCCATTTTGGTACGTTGGAGGGAGACACTAGAGGACTACGACTTTACCATACAATATCGTCCCGGCAAACTCCATACTAATGCAGACGCCCTGTCACTTTTGCCAGTACCAAAAGACACCCCCCACCAACCTAGCCGCCTTACAAAACACTCAATTGGTATCTACCCCCACCCCTCGACAGAATGCGCCCCCAGCCCCCTCCCTAATTCAATCTTGAGAAGCAAGAATCAGACCCCCCTGGATACCGTTAAATGTCTTCAGGGGACTGACTCGCTGGGGAGATCAACTTGCCACAGACACTGGTCACATAATCTTGGACCCCACCATTGCCCATGACTACATGATTGCCATCCACGAGGGAAACGGCATACACCTTGGACAAAAGAAGATGTTAAAGATCTTCACAGACCAATACTGGACCCCCAACCCCTCCAAAATTGCACAACGAGTGACAGAATCCTGCAAACCGTGTTTATTGGGAAAGGATAGATCACGCACCCCAGGCCCAGCTGGTACCATTTCTGCCAACAAACCGTTCCAAGTCCTATCCCTCGACATCATGGGCCCGTTCCCTTCTTACGCTGGCAACCGCTATATCGTCACATTTGTGGACGTATATTCAAAATTTGTAATAGCCTGCCCAGTTAAAGACCACACAGCCACCACAGTCGCCCCACTGCTTGCCACAGAAGTGTTCCCTATATGCGGCCTTCCCCTTGCTCTTCTACCGGATAATGCCCCCGAGTTTAGTGGACACGTTTGGCAACAATTCACCCAACAATGTGGTATTAAGATTAAACACTCATCCCCGTACTGGCCTCAAGGAAATGCTATATGCGAACGCAGCCATCGCACCATCAACAACCAGTTACGTACAAGAATGATTGCTCTTAACACCTCAGACTGGCCATCACAACTAAAGATGATACAATGAGGTATGAAAACCTGTCCCCAGGAAGACGGTATTTCCCCTCATGAACGTGTTTACGGTGTACCCCCCCTGTTACTGCCATTCCACCACCACGCTCACCTTCCCTCCACCACCTCCACAATTGACCCATTGCAACATCTGCAAAACACCCTCCATACCGCCCAGATCTGTCAGGACACCAAAACTGATAACATCGATGACAAAAACCCTTTCGCCATCCATGACACCGTAATGGTAGCCAACCTCCCTATCACCAACAAGTTAGGCCCTCGCTATGTCGGGCGTCATACAAGTCCCAAATGCCTTTCAAGTCACCATCGACTATCACGGCGTGACTCGCACGTTCCGAACTAGATTCGTCCGAGCGTTTAAACCTCTAAAGCCACAAGACATTACCCCACCCCACATGTCCGACCCTGAATTAAACACCCCTACTCACCCTCCCACTCAGGCTATGAATATTCCCATACAAACCCCTTAGGACCTAAGCCCTCCAGCACCGAACCGACAAATCATTTCTCAACATACCCCCCAAACTAACCTCCACAAACCCCAAGCCCCCACTATCACACCCTCTTCCACCATGACACCTTCCGTCACTTCTGAAAGTCAAGTGCCTCCCCAACTTATCCAAGTACGAAAACCTCCACCCACAACAGAAACCCTCCCGTCTAGCCCCGACATACCTCCACCAGGCACCACAGTGAGAAAACCACCACCCCCACCCCAAACCAAGTACACACCCAACCGCACCACACAATCTACCTCAGTAACCTCACACTACAACTTACGCCCACGACAAAAATCGTTTAAAACCTCCAGAAAACACACCCTGCTAACCAAGTTCCGTAGGGCTGCCAGACCACTACCCTCCTCCTCCTCCTCTTCTTCTTCTTCGTCGAATTCTCCCCCACAAAGGGAGAGAAGACGAATAATCACCAGCAAATCACCAACCTCATCAAACGACACACCCCACACACGCCCCTACCCCCAACCCTCCAACTTAAATCTACACTCCTTACCCACCCATCTAGACCCCCCCCGCAATCGCCCCTTTCCCCTCCACGATCCCCACCACCCCACCCACACACCGACCAACCTCCTCATCTCACCGAACCCCCAACCAACCCCCCCCTAAGGAATCCCCCCCACAAAGTCACCCCTGAGAAAAACCCCCACATGTCCTTTACCTGTAAAACATTCTTCCCCTCAATATAAAACATCGTCGAGCGACTCAAGTCCCACGACAAACATCTACCTTCCCACCAGGACCGCCAGAGGTAGAATAATCAACAGACCCATCAGATTTAAAGACAGCGATACAAAAATAACACCCCGTTCTGACACTCAGGACCCAAGCCACACAACACACACACACCCTCCTTCCCACACACCTCCTACACCCACTTTACCTAAACCGATCTTGCGCATTGCCTCACTATATATTCCCAACCTACAACACCGCCCAAGAAAACCAAATAAAACCCAGACTCACATTCCCCCTTCATCCCCAGCTCTGTTGTCATGCGTGAATCCCCTTTCGGTTAGTAAACCATTCACCACACTAAACAGACCTCCTGTCAATCCCACACACCTCACTCCGACCCCCACGGGGGAAAGCTACAAACCATTTATACGAAAGGTTAAAGTAAAAACCACCACTGGACACTTGTCCCGTGTACCACACCCACATCAAGCCCGGGCAGCCGCCCGCCACAACACAGAGGACACATTCTTACAGGTATACATTGACCTACAAAAGAAACCTGACCGTCGCTCTCTTGCTTGGTGGAACCTTCTAAATACCCTTAAAATGACCCACCATGACTATGCTTCTTTTTACTTCACCCTTGAGGCTCGAGGACGAGCCTATAATGAAGGAGAGGGAAGTAAAATGCCCCAGAACAAGAAGCCCACCACAGAAGCCACGAGCGAACACCACACAGAAACACCCGAAAGAAAGGTCCACAGAACGAAAGGACCAGCTGACCGAGCCAGCCATTTCAGACAGGCCCAAGCCCGCAGGGCTAAGCAGCTCCAGGCCGCACCTACCTACCTTTTCTAAACTGACCATTTTCCACACCTCACGTACACTACTCCCTCATGTCCTACACTCCTAACTACAAAGATGATGAACAGGAATATACATTCATATTAAAAACACCCATGCCCTGTCCCGACGTTGAGCCAATGCCAACACATCAGACAGCCATAATTATATCTATGTATGTTCTTACATCCGAGAAGTAGATGTTATATATCTTAGAAGTTAAAACACCCACGCCTGTCCCTAGACCTCGTATATCATTTCCCATGACGAGTATAGATATATGTAACCCGTGCTCAGTCGCCCCCTTGCATTGTTCCTCTAGTAACTAAGTGTCTCTATAATGTTAACTGCCACCAGTATTGATACGACATAGCGGCACTGAACTTGTGTCGTATTGTGCCAAGTACAGATCAACCAGGTTTCATCACCTTATTAGGACGACGACTATAATGTCGTCGTCCATCGATGTATGCAATCCTTAGTTTAAATATTAATATTAACATTCCCTAACATCTTGTCTTGCCAGACTAAGCTTTCTGAAGACCCATCGCCCCATAAATCTATGTATTCAATCCTTAGGTTAAGTATCTTTATCCGCCATTGTGTTCACCTTTTTCCATTTACTTTTCCACAATTGTCATACGTCTTCCACTTGCCTCCTTCGTATCCACAATCCACACTACGCCAATTTGCTTTGTGTCATACACCTCTTACCCCAACCAGCGATTGTATAGATAACCTTGTTACCAGTATCTGTCATAAGTACCTCGAAACAATAACTAAGTACCCCTACGAACTGCCGTTTTGTTTGGTATAGATATTTCATAGAAAACGCAGTTCCCAGGGCCAACTAATAGTATCCATAACCCCTCGGACTGAACACATAATTCTATCTTTTCCAGACTCATATACCACCCCATAGTTGCATTCCCCGGTAGCATTTGGCTAACGTACTTCCACTGCATTTTCAAACTCCAATATCAACTGCAGCCTAATGCCACCCCCACGCCCAGAGACTTAGGGTCAAATTCCCCTATAGCCCCCCTGAACTTCTCCCCTCTCATTATAAGACCCCACGCTTCTCTACTCTTGTCTGACCTAGCCTCTCCCTCATACCTCTTGAAGATCCTTGAATTGTCCGTTGCTAACGCTCTCCAACCTTTTATATATATACTCCTATCCAGCCTACCTTCACTTAGTAGGCCAGAACAACATTAGAACTTTACTAGCCCCTTGCATGCCATCTATTCTCTTACAACCCATTCACAACCCTGCACCCAATGGTCGTCGGTGCGAGGCTAGCCGCCTCGCCAGTAACTAACTTCTATTGCCATACTTCCAGATAAATGTGGCAGAGTTAGCAACCCAGTCTCCACCACATCCAGCAAACCCTACAATTAACAACCAACCAGCTGACTCCCTGCCTAGGCAAACTCTTTCGTCTCTGTCTATCCTCTAACGTCTTCCCTTCATGCTGGAAGTTTGCTCACATTCAACCTGTCCCAAAGAAGGGTGACCGCTCTCAACCCTTCAACTATCGTCCAATTGCTCTTATCTCTTGTCTTTCTAAAGTTTTTGAAACTATTCTTGCTTCCAAATTTCTTAAGCATTTCTCTTCTCATAATCTGCTCTCAGATCGCCAGTATGGCTTCCTTAAGGGTCGCTCTACTGGTGATCTTCTTTCATAGCTTACTAACTCTTGGTCATCCTCCTTTCGGGACTTCGGTGAGACTTTTTCTATTGCACTAGACATATCGAAAGCCTTCGATAGAGTCTGGCATAAATCTTTAATTTCTAAACTACCCTCCTTCGGTTTCTATCCCTCCATCTGTGCCTTTGTCTCTAATTTCCTTTCCGGCCGTTCCATAGCCGCGGTTGTGGACGGCCATTGTTCACTTCCTCACCCTATAAACTCCGGTGTTCCTCAGGGCTCTGTCCTATCTCCTATTCTCTTTCTAATTTTTATAAATGATCTCCTTAACTATACCTTAATTCCCATCCATTCATACGCAGACGACTCAATCTTGCACTACTCCATTAGTTTTTCAGAACGCCCCAGCCAGCAATCCCTCAACGACAAACGTAATGAAGCCATAGAACTCTTCAATTCTGATCTAAGTACTATTTCCAATTGGGGCAGAGAAAACCTTGTTAACTTTAATGCTTCGAAAACCCAATTTCTCCATCTATCTACCCGTCAGGATCTCCCAGCGGACTATCCCTTATTCTTCAACAATACAAAAATCAACCCTTCACCTTCTCTCAATATTCTTGGTGTCTCTTTTTCTGCTGCTCTCATTTGGAAGGACCATATTACCAGTCTTGCTAAGGCAGCCTCCCAGAAGCTGGGTGTGCTCAACCTCCTTAGGGGGTTCTTTTCCCCTGCACAGCTTCTTGCTCTGTACAGGGGCATAGTGCGCCCTTGTATTGAGTATTGTTCACATGTGTGGGGAGGTTCCTCTCACACCGCTCTCCTAGACAAAGTTGAAAGGAAGGCCTTTCGTATCATTAACTCCCGTCCACTCACCAACTCTCTGCAATCTCTCTCTCTCCGCCGCAATGTTGCATCTCTCTCGCTATTCTATCGCTACTATAATAATCAGTGTTCCTCAGAGCTATCCCTGTGCATACCACCTCCTTTACGTAGGGCATGTGGTACCCGTCTTGCAACTCAATCCCACCCCTACTCTGTGCAACTCTCCAACCCAAGAGTGAAACGTTACTCTCAAACTCTACTCAACAGCTGTACTCTGGAACTCTCTCCCAGAATCAGTCTTTCCCTCTTCCTATGACTTAAATTGCTTCAAACTCTGTGTGTCCAGGCATTTTGGCTCGAACGTCCCTTGATTTTGGCTCTGTCACTCTTTCAACTATGGGGGAGTCACTCGCTATAGGCAGTTATGCCTTTTGCCACCCTCAATCACATAGAAAAAAAAAAAAAAAAAAAAAAAAACCTAGTAAAACCAGCTAGCCAAGGCACCTTCGGTTTTGGTATTAAGGACACCCACATCTGTCTCATACACAGAGGGTTATTACAAACACTGGTGATATGGCAAGCCCCTAGCCACAGCCACTGGACGACTATCACAGAGAGAGGGCGCCCAGCTCCCCCTTTTTGCCCACCCGAGAAGGGAGACCCCCACCCCCGTGGCCCCTGTTTTGACTTCTGAGTCATTGCCAGGTAGCACAGGAATTCTTCCTATCAATGAACTAACCATGCATGACTAACACCTTTACTAACCTCTATTAACTCACAATAAACCATTTACCTTTCTTGCATACTCTGATCACTAAATTAGCACCTCAGCTATACCATAGAATGAAGATTGAACAATCTAAGAGAGACGCTCCTATCACAGCTGTCCCCATCCTCCTCGCAAAGTAGATCCAGTCTCTCTCCCCTAAATACTTCCAGTATAGCCAAAATAGTACCTCTTACTAAGGCTCAGTTATATTAAAATATGAAGGCTTCCTATAGCCATGTGCCACAACAGTAATCACCATCTTACCTAGTCCCCATATCTAGTGAGAGCTCAAATAAGTCCATAAGACTCAAGATCCCTACTGTCTACAGGGTCCAGAACCGAGCCTATAAACCTAGCTCCCGCCCCCAGTCAAATCAGTTGAAAGCTAGACACCAACCAGTGGTCACTACCCTGCAGTTAACCTCTAGCTCTGCCCTTGTGTTGTTCCGGAATTGAGAGATTCAAGATCCGGCAGACTCCATGGCAGACAAGACTAATAGAAGCATCTGTCCATGTACAAGTCCTAACGTGCACCTTATAACCTTCACACAAATTCGTGGGTATATAAGGTATATAAGCCAGCAACGATCGTCAAGAGATCCGACTTGAGAACTTCCTACATTTTGGACCACCTGGACGGCCGAGGAACCAGTCGTTAGCCCCCAACATCACCGGAAGCAAGATAACCAGGACCAGATCTACAAATACTATTCAAGATTCATGTTGCTAGTACTAAGTGTTATAGTACTAGTTTGACACTCACTTATTAACTTTCTATAAAGTGGCTAAAACCTTGCCCAGTGTAACTCATATTTAACCATTCCATTTGAGACGTACTAAGCGTATCAGTACTCATTAATTAACATGCGACATTGACTCTCGTAATTACCTTATTCAGATATTAAAACTCTAGTGATATCTAACGTTCGCCCACTGATTTGTGTTCTACGTATTTCTGCCATAAGAATATAAAACTTAGATCAGTACCCCCATGAGGTTACTAGAGATTCCGTGTTCTACAATATACGCGTGTCTAATCCTAACTGTGAGCTGCTACTTGGGCACGCGACCAGCCAGTAAGAGATCAAATCAGTGAAATTGAATTACATGAATACATTGAGGTCTTCCAGTAAAATAAAACTTGCTAATTAAACCCGTGATCAGAAGAGTATACCTGAACGTTGGAAGTGGGAGACTAGGCTCTATCCAGATCCGCTAATGCTAGCAGTTCCCTTCTATTATTTGTTTTGTGCGAGAATTACTATCTTTCCATGCTCTTTATTTACTTACTTCAATAAACTTGAACTTGTGTCGTGTTACCGTGTGTTTATTTTGTGTTCTCTATTCCTCATACCTTGTATTGTGCATGCAGCCTTATATACCCAGTCAATTAGAACTCACATTACCCAAGTTAAACCTGTAGAAAAACAGGGCATAACATTATAACACCACGAGACTATCACCTGGTTCTTAAAAATCGGACTAAGGTTGCTATACTTTTAGTACGTCCGTGGTAGTACAGTGGGTTAGCGCGCGGGCCTGGTGGTGATGGTGGTGCGTCACTAACCAGGGTTCGAACCCCACCCAAGGCATCTCAAAACTTGTGGATTTTTAGGAGGGTTAAATTCCCTTCAGAGGTTCGTACCCCACGCCAGGTACCAGGAAAGGTTGATCCTAAAGGTAGCCTGGGGATATTTCCCTTTCTATTTAACCCTGGAAAAACCTAGCATTTCATTGGTGGCAGCGGTGGGATGTGACCAGGTAGCAACGTGGAGCACCCGTCACGCGAACCCTAAAAACCATATTGAGATAGCTAAGGTAAAAAGGCTACGATACCTTACGACCTTACGAGGCTAGGGACTAGCCTAACTAAAAAGGAATGTGGTGTAATGCCCTCGAAAATGTCCCGCACCCACAATAATACTAACCTGAGTTGACGTCAGGTATAGCGTAAAATAGTCGTAGATGGTAAGTCCAATAAACTCATCACGTGATAACACCACGAGACTATCACCTGGTTCTTAAAAATCGGACTAATGTTGCTATACTTTTAGTACGTCCGTGGTAGTACAGTGGGTTAGCGCGCGGGCCTGGTGGTGATGGTGGTGTGTCACTAACCAGGGTTCGAACCCCACCCAAGGCATCTCAAAACCTGTGGGATTTTAGGAGGGTTAAATTCCCTTCAGAGGTTCGTACCCCGCGCCAGCTACCAGGAAAGGTTGATCCTAAAGGTAGCCTGGGGATATTTCCCTTCCTATTTAACCCTGGAAAAACCTAGCATTTCACCCCTCAACATATTATTGTATCCAACGTCATTCAAAATGGACGGGAATATGATGGCAAGCTTTCGTCGCCGCTCTGCGTAGTGTAAACATTGGTGGTGGTACGTCCGAACTCTACATTCTGCCTGGCTAGGCCTATATTATAGGCTACAATAAATGAATAGGCTAAGCTATTTTATCTATAGGCTAGACCTAGTCTAATATTACAATTTAAGGTAGCATTCAAGGAAACTACAGCAGGACTTACCTTTGACCGGGTACAGTAGTCCCTCGAATGTTGCGTCTTTCAAATTTGCGAAATGTCGATTTTGCGAACGGGACCCAAGATTTGACCTTTTTTGCGGGACTTGATATGTGCGATATTACTTGAGTTTTCCGGGTGGCGCCAAATTATACAGGGTTTCCGCACTAGTTTTCGGGGGGGAGGGGTAGCAGGGTCGTGACGTCGGGCCACCCTGCGGCCCATTGTTTACTGTTTATAGATTCTCCCACGCTCCTATAATATGTTCTCACGCTCTCGCATAATCGACTTCCTTGGGCAAAATTGAAGTGTTACCTGTGCCCTGGGTCCCCTAAATCTGTATTTCTGTGTTTTTCTTTATTGTAGGATGTATAATTAAGTGTATGTGTCATAATGTGTGTACAAACAAGGACGAAAATCACCAAAAAATAGGCCCTCGATGATGAGATGTCGACCATATTCAATTAATCCCATAAGGTTAGTTATTTGAAATTTGCGGGCGGCAATGTCGACCATATTCTCGCAAAATTCGAGGGAGTACTGTGTAGGCTATCCTAGTGTTTACTAGGCCTATACCCCTTTGAAAGGACATTAGCCTAACGTAACCTAACAACCTTACCTAACCTATCATAGTAGGCTATTATGGGTGGGGCTGCCGCCCCCACACCCAATTTTTTGGTGTATTTGCCTATTTTGCCCCCGGCTGGCACCCTCAACATATTATTGTATCCATTGGCATTCAAAATAGATGGGAACATGATTGCAGACGTCCGCCGCCTCCGTCATGTTTACATTTGTCGATCGGCGTTGTTAAGTTCGTGTCTATTTTGACGGAGATTTATTTTGGTTATTTGCCCCCTGCTGGAAATATATATTATGATGACAGTATGTCATGGGTGGGTGAAGGGGGGCAAAGCCCAACCTCAACATATTATTGTATCCAAAGGCACTCTAAATAGACAGGAATAGGATGGCAAGCGTCCGACGCCACTACGCGTACGCGTAGGCTGGCGATACACCCGGTAACTACATCCTACCCGGCTAATGTCCTTTCAAAGGGGTAGCATATAAATTAGTAAACACTAGGATAGCCTAAACAACGCAACTCTTGCCGATAGGCCTAGCCTAAAGGCTAACCTATTCATAAAGGTGTCTATTTTGACGGCAATTTTTTCGGTTATTTGCCCCCTGCTGGCAATATATATGATGGTGAAAATATGTCATGGGGGGGGGGGAAAGCCCCCCTCAACATATTATTGTATCCAATGACATTCAAAATAGACAGGAACTTTATTGCAAACGTCCGACACCTCCCCCGCCACCTTAACGCGAACTTAACCACGGCGATCTACACATGTAGCCTAAACATGGCGTTTAGGCTACATGTGTAGATCGCCGTGGTTAAGTTCGCGTCTATTTTGACGGCGATTTTTTTCGGTTATTTGCCCCCTGCTGGCAATATATAAGATGATAACAATATGTCATGAGGGGGGGGGGCCTCAACAATGACCTCTAACCTCTGTATCTCAAATAGGGTTAGAGCAAATTGGCTGCAAATTTCCACATCTAGGCTATTCCTTGACTGACTCTTCCCAAATGGTAGACATATTAGCTTGATCACTCTAGGCCTAGTTGTTTTTTAGTTACAGTGGTTATAGCCTAGGTCATGATTTCTTGCCTACTTACAGCGAATAGACTAGGCCTATTGTAGATTGGTAAAATATTTGCTTAATAGGCCTAGGCTATGTTGGCTGTGCAATTGTCTCGATTTGACTATTTTTACCTAATTAGGCCTAAAGCAGCCTCAGTCTATTCCCAACCCCCAAACAGTATCCCATGTTAAGCCCTAGGCTAGGCCTAGGCCTAATCCCACTCTCAATACAAATTCGAACTGATAAATTTGTACCTACTGGTAGCGCTGCCTAGGCTAGGCCTAGGCCGTGAATAGATATAGAAAATGGTTTAAAGGAAAGACCATCCCATATTATGTTCAAATAATATGTAATAGCACTGTGTATGGTTGTATTAAATTTAAATAGTGATAGATGTGTATATTAATGGGATAAATACTCCGAAGTTCGCATACGTCCAGAAAATTATAGTTGAACACTATTGCCAGATACTAATCAATCCCATTATCATTATATCATAATGCATTTTACTCATTTGCATAATTTCAAATACCTAGGACATTAATATAATATTTTCCTATCTTTTTTGTAGTGATATTTGTCTGATTTAGTGGTATTTTGGTGTCTGTCTAGGGTTATAATGCATTGTGAAAGTTACCTCTGCATCTCTGACTTGGCTTAAGTACCCCTGCTTTCTTTGAGTACTACACGTCAAGAGAAGCTTTCGGTTCTGTCACAGACTGTCATTACTGTTCAAGGTAAACAGCAACTGCTAAATTCGACATCATGTTTAAATAATATGTAATATGGTTGTATTAGACAACAATCGTGATAGGTTTCTATTTTATGTGGATAAATAGTATTAAGCTGAATAAACTAAATACCGAAAGTTCACTAGAGTGGTTGTTGATACATATGAGGGAGGAGGGAGGTAGGAAGGAAGATAGTCAGTGTTGCCAGTTGTATCGCTACATATTAACACTAGATGTAGAGCCATTTACTTCAATTTAGCAGCCATTTTTTCATATCTAGAGAGATTTACTAGGGATAATTTAAACATTTCAGACATTCTAGTCATATTACATTGTAAAATTTGCAAAACAAACAAACCAAAACTCTTTAGAAATTGCAGCATTATTCTAACATTGTTTGACTATGTAGCAACATGCTAGCGACTTTTGAGAAAGGATCTAGCAGTATTTTGTGGAGACATACTAGGAGGGAGATGGTGGTTGCAGTGTTGCCAGTTGTAAAGCTACATATTACCGCTAAATGTAGAGCTATTTACTTCAATCTAGCAGCCATTTCTTTTATATCTAGAGACATTTACTAGGGATAATTTGAAAATTTTAGACATTCTTAAAATGCCCCAGAACAAGAAGCCCGAAGGACCAGGTGACCAAGCCAACCAGTTCAGACAGGCCGAAGCCCGCAGGGCTAAGCAGCTCCAAACCACACCTGCCTATCGCTTTTAACCGCTGACCCTTCCCCTACCTCGGGTATCCACTACCCCTCGTGTCCTACACCTTGTCTTGCCAGACTAAGTTTCTGAAGACCAACCGCCCCCATAAATCTATGTATGTTCTTCCATCCGAGAAGTAATATGTTCTATCTATCTATCTATTGCCTGACGCCGTGATCCCCGAAGGGGTGGCCACAAACGAACCGCCCCCATGCACCTCTGTCCCCAGTCATTCGACGCCCCTCCCCCCAACCAGCACCGCCTTCGTTCATGTAGTTCCTCACTCCATCCTTCCACCTCATATTCGGTCTACCTCTCCCCCTCTGTCCCTCCACCTCGCTCTCGTACACCCTCTTAGTCATTCTCTCGCTTTCCATACGTTCCATATGGCCGAACCATCTCAAGTTGTTCCTTTTCACACTTTCCAGCACATCTACCTCCACACCACACCTCCTTCTTACTTCCTCATTAGTCTGTCTATCCCTCCATGTAACTCCGCACACCCTCCTTAAGTAATTAATTTCCACTGCTCTCACTCTTGGTCTGAGTCTCTCAACCAACGTCCATGCTTCGCTTCCGTAAGTCAGTGTCGGGATTACCACACTGTCATGCAAGGACTTCTTCACTTCCATACTGACCACCCTATTTCTTGTTACTGCTTTTAGCGTTCCTACAACCCTCTTCCCCTGTTGTACCCTCTCCCGCACCTCTTCATCCATAGTCCCATCTTTACTCAACACACTGCCCAGATACTTAAAAAGTGACGATCTCCATAGCCTGACCGTTCAGCTTCACCTCACACTCTGTGACTTCACCCCTTTCGAAGACCATACCTTGCTCTTCCCCGTATTTACCTTCAAATTCCGTTTTTCGCACACTGTTCCAAACTCATTTACCAGACCCTGCAACTCCCATTCATTATCACTCATCAGAACTGTATCCGCAAACAGCAGTATAGGTAGCTTCCACTCAATTCCCTCCCTTTTCAGCGATACACCAACATCCACTGCTCTTGATAGTATTTCTTTCATAACTCCATCCATATATAGTAAACAACCACGGGGACATCACACACCCCTGTTTCAAACCAACATTCAGGTCAAAGAACTCGCTCTGCTCACTCTCCACACGTACTGCCGCCTTTGCACCCTCATACATGCTCTTCACTGCTTTCAGCAACTTGCCCTCTACTCCGTATATTCTAAGTACTTTCCACAAACCTTCTCTATCCACTCTGTCATAGGCCTTCTCCAAGTCCATAAAGGCAACATACACCTTTTGTTTCTTCTCCAGATACTTCTCCACAACACAATTCAGGGTAAAAATCTGATCTACACATCCTCTTCCCTTCCTAAAACCTCCCTGCTCGTCGCCTATCCATTTCTCCGTTCTCACTCTCACTCTCTCAATCACTACCCTACTGTATACCTTCCCTACTACGCTTAGAAGACATATTCCTCGGTGTTTACCACACACTCCTCTTTCCCCTTTGCCCTTATATAGGGGGACTATTATGCCAGTCTTCCAGTCATCGGGTGCACTCCCCTTCTCCCATGATAGTTTGCATGTTATGTAATATGTTAACCCCCTAAAATACCTTGTCTTGCCAGACTAAGTTTCTGAAGACCAACCACCCCCATAAATCTATGTATGTTCTTCCATCCGAGAAGACATATGTTAACTCCCATGTCATAATTGATAAGAAACTATGATACCCACGGGTACACCATTGTATATATAACCATTATTCCTGTAAGACCTAGACAGAGATAATGACTGAAGAGGTTAGCAACCATGCAGTAACTCTAATTATTACCCCAACCAGAGATTGTATAGCTAACCCTCTTTTACCATTGTCTCGATGCATATCTACCACGAAACCATAACGAAGCTACCCCTACGAACTGCCGCTTTCTTTGGCCTATATTTCATAGAAAACGCAGTTTCCAGGGACAACTAGATCAGCAAGAAATCGTGTCAAATAATAGTGTCCATAACCCCTCGTATTGACGAGTAATAGTACACTATGTTTTTCTCTACTTTTATCCACAGTCAAGCACACACCTACAGCTAACCTCATCTTCCCCACAGTCCACATGATTCTATAATTTCCAGACTCATATACCACCACCTATTGCTCACCCCCCGGTAGCGTTTAATTACCCTACCTTCCCTGTCGGTAATCCCTAGTCTAAGATACCAACTGTAGCCTAATGCCACCCCTACGCCCAGAGACCTTAGGGTCAAACTTCCACGTAGCCCCCCTTAACCCTCTCCCTCTCGTTAAGGGGAGGTATTTACTTTGTTCCCTAGACCTCCATCAAGCTTAAAATTACAACCCCTTGAGTCCCTTTCAAGATAAATTTGTAAATTTTTCGGTAGAAAAATGTCCCGGCCAAAGGCCGGTTCCTTTTAAATTACAGGCTCGCTATTGCTCGCCAGGATAAAATTGACACCTGAATGGCACGAAAGGTCTTAATATGGGGTGAAAGTTCTTAAAATCGCTAAACTAATGGGGCGAACGTTTTATAATATCAAAAGCAATGGGGCTAAATATGAGGGAGAAAGGGGTCAAGAAAAAAATCCCTCAAGTGGAGATCTCCCCTTAACCCCCACGCTCTTCCACTCCCTACTAACCTAGCCTCTCCACCATACCCCCTGAATATCCTTAATTTTTCCGTTACTAACATTCTCAAACCTTTTGTATATAATTATACTCCTATCCAGCCTACCTTCCCCCAGTAGGAAGGAACACCATTAGAACTTTATTAACCCTTTGCATGCCATCTATTCCCTCACAACCCCTTCACAACCCTGTACCAAATGATCGTCAGTGCGAGGCTAGCCGCCTCGCCAGTGACTAACTTCTATTGCCATACTTCCAGATAAATGTGGCAGAGTTAGCAACCCAGCCTCCACCACATCCAACAAACCATGCAATTAACAACCCAACCAATTAAACCAGCTGGTCAAGGCACCTTCGGTTTTGGTATTACGAACACCCACATCTGTCTCATAAACAGAGGGTTATTACAAACACTTGTAATATGGCAAGCCCCAGCCACAGCCGCACGGACTACCATCACAAAGGGAGGACGCGCACCTACCCTTTTCACTCACCCGAGGAGGGAGACCCCTACCCCTGCGGAGGTATACCTGACCCCTGTTTTGACTTCCGGGTCATTGCCAGGTAGCACAGGAATTCTTCCTATCAATGAACTAACCATGTATGACTAACACCTTTACTAACCCCTATTAACCCTCAATAACCCATTAACCTTTCTTGCATACTCTGATAACCAAATTAGCACCTCAGCTATACAATAGAATGAAGACTGAACAATCTAAGAGAGACGCTCCTAACAAAGATGTCCTAAGCCGCCTCGTAAAGTAGATCCAGTCTCTCTCCCCTAAATACTTCCAGTATAGCCAAAATAGTACCTCTTACTAAGGCTCAGTTATATCACATTATGAGGGCTCCATACAGCCATGTGTCACAACAGTAATCACCACATTACCTAGTTCCCGTATCAATTGAGAGCTCAAATAAGTCCATCAAAACTCAAGAGCCCTATGGCCTACAGGGTCCAAAACCGAACCTATAAACCAAGCTCCAGCCCCCAGTAAAATCAGTTGAAAGATAGACACCAACCAGTGGTTGGTCACCAGAGTTGACATCGAGCTCTATCATTGTTTGTGGCTGAGAATTGAGTTCCAGTGCCGGCAGACTCCGTGGCAGATTTAGATAGAAGGATCTGTCAATGTACAAGAAATCTACGTGCACCTTATAACCTTCACAAACCAGTGGGTATATAAGAGTGTAACTAGCAACGATCGCCAAGAGATCCGTCTTGAGAACTTCCTACATATGGACCATCTGGACGGCCGCGGAACCAGTCGTTAGCCCCCAACATCACGGACGCAAGATAACCAGGACCAGACCAATTAAATACTACCCAAGATTTACTCTATCAGTGCTACAGTGTTACAGTACTATTTAGAGACTCACTTATTAATATTTCTATGAAGTGGCTATCTCTTTGCCCCAGTATAATTCATATATAACCATTCCATTAGGAAGTGCTAAGCGTATCAGTATTGATTAATTAACAGGCGATATTAACTCTCGTAATTACCCATATATCCAGATATTATTACATAGAAGTTAAACCCTAGTGATATCTGAATGTTCGCCCACTGATTTGCGTTCTATGTATTTCTGATACAAGAATATAAAACATAGATCAGTACCCCTCTGAGGTTACTAGAATTCCCATGCTCTAAAATACGCGTGTCTAATCTAGTCTGTGAATTACTACTTGTGCATCAGAGCTACCAGGGATAAATCTAATAGTGAATATGAATCTATAAGTAACCTTTATGGTCTCCAGTATATCAACTTGTGAATAAAGCCAGTGATCAGAAGATTAATACCTGAACGTTGGAAGTGGGAGACTAGGCTCCATCCAGATCCACTTAATGCTAGTTGTTCAATTCTATCATTTGTCTAGTACGAGTATTCATACCTTCTTATGTTTCATATTAATCATTATCAAGAAAACTACAGAAGTGTGTACATCAATAAATGTGATTGTGTGTCTTGTTACCGTGTGTTTATTTTGTGTTCTCCATTCCTCATACCTTGTTTTGTGCATGCAGCCTTCTATACCCAGTCAGTTAGAACTCACATTACCCAAGTTAATCCTGTAGAAAAACAGGGCATAACATTGGCGGCAGCGGTGGTTCTTGATTCGGATAAAAGGTTGCATTACATTGCAAGTTTGGAACAGCCAGAACACGATAACATCATGGCGCACCGTTCTCACGTCCCCATTCCAATTTATGATGATGGGGAGACCTACGAGATCGAAATGTTCATGACTATAGTGAAACCATTACTTGACCTAGTTTATACCACGGACGCAGAAAAGATAACCGTGACATTAACGCACCTGGGAAAAGCCGTTTCCCTGGTTGCCTACCAAGTGCACCCTGCTCTCACATGGGACGAATTTCGCACAATAGTGATAGAGGCCATTAACCTCTCCGCGGCGCACAGTTTTTTTTTTACAGGGTCATACTGTGCGCATGTATGATGATTTTGGGACCCATTGCCAATTTCGATAAAAAGTACATCAATGTGTAGGGAATGTTTGCGTGCATCGGCCCATATATATTTGACCCCCCACAAAATTTATGGGGGGGGTGGGGGAACGGTCCGTAGTTGAAAAATGTGGAGCGAATGGCACCGCGCGGCTAGATTGTCATCGAGCGGCGAGATTTCCCTGCCGAATTTTCACGCGCCCAGGGGATAGAACGAGAGGGAGGAGGGGGTGGGTTACCGCGTATTATCACGTATATCTCCTTTTTTTATTCCTTTTAGGCTATGTAGAGTACGTATACGTGTGTAGGCCACCCATATAACAATGAATATGCCTCATAGTGACCAAAAATTGCAATATATAAGGGAATTATAAAATAATTTTTAGGCGGGAATGAAGATGGGTTGGAGGAGGTTTGGCGGCAATTTATGAGCTGAGAGTGTGGTTTGCGCTATAATATTACGTATATCTCGTACTTAGAGCACTGTCATGCTATAATACAGACTTGTACGTATGTAGACGTGCCATATATCAATATATATACCGCATATAGACCAATTCATGCGATATTTACGCACATTATTAATGAGTTTCTATGCGTGAACCAAGGTGTGAGTGAGTTGTGCTGGGAATGAAAGGGGGAGAGGGTGTGTTACGCCATAAATATCACTTATATCTTGTACTTAGAGCACTGTCATGCTATAATACAGACTTGTACGTATGTAGACGTGCCATATATCAATATATATACCGCATATAGACCAATTCATGCGATATTTACGCACATTATCAATGAGTTTCTAGCAGACGGAAGCCTAAAAGGGTGGGTGGGTGGGAGGGAGGCAGGGAGTGAGTCGTGGAGAGAGTGAAGGCAGTAAACATAAGCAGCTGTGTGATAATTGTGGAGGCGCCCCAGGCGTATGGATGTCTTGGGATTTTGAACCTTATGTCTAGGAGGTATCTGGTGTTCGTTGCCACCAAGAGGTCTACAATAACATGAGTCAGGAATGAAGAGAGAGAGAAAGTGAGACATGCGTATGTCGTACGCATAAATTGACTTCAGAATTGCATTTTTATGCAAGCAGACATTGCATTTTAGACACATGTGAAGTACCACAGAAACATGTAGGCCATTGACTGTAAATAAAGTACTATATTATAGACCAGGAACGAGGGTGGTCAGTAAACATCGGCTTAACCTTTTTTGATAGAGAGCTAAATATAGACTGGTGTCGCCTTACACTTGCGAAATGATAGATTGCCACCAGAAAACTTATATTTATTTTTTTCCAAGTAATATGCAATCTAAATGTATATTCAGGACCTACTGCAAGTATTTGTATGACAGTCATGACTATGTATAATCCAATATACGCGCGTAGGCGAGACAAAAGAAAGATGGTTGACCAATTTTCGACACCCACACAGTTATTATTCACTATTATTTACAATATTATACAATGCAAATGTATTTGTGAAGAGTATTTTATGCATTATTGTATTTATACAAATTTTGTTCCCAGAGAGAGCTGCTGTGGCTGGAGGGAGCAGCAAGGGTCACCCAGTGACCGCTTGACCGTGTGATAATGACTGGAGTCACACTGAGAGGGGCAATTTTGCTGAGTGTTTGGGCAATTTTTGACAGAATAAAGTTATATAATTACTAATTCTTGACAGAGACAAACTTTTATAAACCTTGGCATGATATAATTGATAATCCCATCAATTTACAAACGTAAATTGGTGGGATAATTTTTTTTTTTTTGTATATTGTCATTTCGATTGTAGACACAAAGTTTTGAGTGATATTTGGTATGAGCTCCTGTGGCATGGTTGGTAAGGTCGCACTGGAAAGCACAAAGTGTGGTAGGGTAGTGGGATCGAATCCAACAGGGGGTTATGGGGAAGGTTTTATACTGTTTAGAAAATTTTGGATAATTTTTTTTTTTTACAAGATTCAAACAATATTCAAACAATATTCAATATTCAAACAATATGACATATTCATAGAATATATTATATTGTAAGAATACAATGACTTGACCTTGTATTTTTTTTTGTTATTGTTTTATTTTATTATCTTAGTAGGTTTGACAGGATCCCCACACCATGCCGTACGTCTGTGAGTGGTGGTGCCATACTTCTCCAGGAGTTGGTATGCCACGTTATAGACGAACTCCCGGAATTTCAGCTTCTGGTTTGGGGACATCTCCCTCTTCACCAACCACAAGTTGTAGGCGTTGAGCATCGTGATGTCAACTAGGTGGAGGAAGAGCTTGTGATACCACTTCACAGTCTTCCTCAGACACTCAACGTCTGACAGCTGACAGTCAGACTTGTCCACCATGCGCATGTTCTTGGTATAGTCCACTACCATGTCGGGCTTGTAGATGGTCTTCCTGGTTTTGTAGTGGATTTTGCCAGAGTCCATCTGGGCACCTGTGTGGATGGTGGAAGGCAGGTCGACGTCTCGTTTGTCCTTCCACTTCAGGGCTATCACTTTCCCAGACTTTTCTAGCTGCTTGTATTTCTGCCCCTTTCGTCGCATTCTTCGGACATGCCTCTCGCGGTGTTCCTGGGCCAGGTCGTCTTCAGAAGGTGTGTCACTGGAGGAGGCATCTGTAAGAGGAATGACATTACCGGTGAACTTAGGCATAAACTTTCTTGTCTTTCTGACAGTCCCACATGACCCCGTTTGGTTGTCATTAAGAAACTGGCAGAGAGCAGGAGAACTATACCAGTTGTCAGTGTAGATGATGTGGCCTTTGCCCAGGTAAGGTGCCAACGTTTTCCTGACGATGGTACCTGACATGCCCATGGGGTCACCGGCAGCGGCTTTCGGTATGTCAATGTCAGTGCCTGTATACACGATCATGTCAAGCACTATTCCAGTTTCACAGTCACACAAAGCGAAGAGCTTGATTCCGAACCTATGCCTTTTCAAGGGGATATACTGCTTGAAAACAAGACGTCCTTTGAAGAGCACGAGCGACTCATCAATCACCAAATTGAGGAAGGGGTAAAAGTATTTCATATACCTCTCCAACAACATGGTGAACACATCCCGAACTTTCCATATCCTGTTAGGATTGTCGTTGTCTGCAAAGTGCATAAATCTTAGCAGCAACAAAAATCTGTCTCGAGTCATGAACTTATTGAAAGTTGGGGTGGCGATGAGAGGGTCGTGCTTCCAGTAGTGTTGCAACACAATCATGCTTCTTGCAAAGAGGCATGACGAACAACAAGGCAAAGAACGTCATGAATTCATCCACAGTCGTATCCACCCAGCCTCGTATTCTCGCTTTTGGAGAAATGACATCCAATCTGCCAAACACCCACCTGTAGTAGGCGTTTGTTTGGGCAACGATGTAAGTCATTACCTCAAAATCGAAAAAAGCGAGGAAGAAGTCGCTTTCGTTCGCATGCTCGTCACAGGGCCAGTCGTCAGTTGTACCTGACGTCCAAGGATTGAACTGGGGCACGTCAGGTACAAAATTGACCCCGTCAGACCAATCGAACGAAGACATGCCAGGGATCGGAATGTCGTCTGCGTCTGCTTCTGCGTCTGAAATATCGCTTCCATGGTCGCGATACAACACAGCATCATCATCACCCTCCTCTTCACTTGACAGACGCCCTTCCTCATTCTCGTCACCGACGTCGGACTCACTCCCACTGTCCACTCCCAAATCCCCCCACCCTTGGTCCCGTGCTAGGGCTTCGTCATCGAAACCCGGGCTGCCAATGCCCTGCTAATCACCATCAAACAGCAGGGCAGCATACTTGGATGGTGTCAGAGTTTTTCGGGTCACTCTAGCACGTACGGGAGTCTTATGGACAGGGGCAGAAGGGCCGGCAGTGGTGCGTGGTCTTGTGGCCCTGGAGGCAGGCAAGATGATGGTGGTGCCTGTCGCCCTTTTCCCTTTCTCTTTCCCTGTTCCTTGGGCAGGGGCGGCAGGGGCAGCAGGGGCAGCAGGGGCAGCAGGGACAGCAGGGCCGGCAGTCGCTTTCCCTCTCCCTTTCCCCTTCCCCTTCCCCTTCCCTTTTCCTTAGGCAGGGGCAGCAGGGGCAGCAGGGGCAGCCGGGCCAGGGGCGGCTGGTGGTGGTGGTGGTAGGGTCACTGTGGCTGGCGTACGGGTTCTCTTCCCTACGCCCGTGCCTTTGATTTTTCCTGCCCCCGCAGGTTCTGCAGCCCTAGGGCGGCCTCCTGCATCGCTGGTACTGGTGGCAGGGGTGGCAGTGGTGGCAGTGGTGGTGGTAGTGGTTGTTGCAGTGGCCTGGGTCGTGGTGGCAGTGTCCCGAAACACCAATGACCTCTGTACCTTTACCGTGCTTGCACGTGTTTTCCGTGCTTTGGGTGCTGGTGTTTCGTCCTCCGAGCTGTAGGGCGTGTCGTACTGGTAGCTAGGGTCTTTAGCAGCCACCCTCTGCCTTCCACGGCGGCTGACACCACCAGAAGGAGGGCTGGTTGTGTCATCAGGGAGCGAGCGTGAGGGACGTGTGGGCTCCATGACTAGTGCTTGGTTACTGGTGCGGTGGTGCTTGCACGAGTGCGGGGCGAGCGTGTGGCGGGGTGGTGTCGAGAGTTGACATGTAGTACTATACCCACACCAATTTTTAGCCGCCTGCCTATAAACGCGCGGTTTTGGTACGCGTTCAAAAGCTCTGCTCTTAAGAATCTTCCCGCAGTCCGCCGGGGGAACTCTTAAGAGTCTCCCTGCAGCTCCCGGGTTAAGCCTTCGTTGGGCGTTTTCGTGGCCCACACCCGTCTCCAAGAAACTAAATTCTAAGGCGATCTAGATGCCACAGTGAATAAGATCGCCCAACATATCAAAGTGTCTTTCCCCACATTGACCAGAATCCAGCAAGAACAGCAGATTCTGGTCAACCTTGTATCAAAATTACCCTCAGCAGTAAAGGATCATTTCCGTGTGCACGATTTCGTCGGATTTCAAAAAGATCTCATCACGATCCGACGTATTTTGGCCGTGCACACAGAAACACCCACCCAAATCGCTGTAATCAAGAGGTTCCCCACACACCCGCAGCACCTCGACAACCAAAACCCCAAGGCTCAAACCTTCAACTCCAAGAATGCCTACCCATCCTCATCCTTCCACAACAAACCTAGCTACCCTTCCGGCAAGCCCCAACCCAGTAGGCCCCGGTTCCAACCTACCCAGCCACGCAGAATCTTCAACCGGAACAAAACCTACAACCCCTACCAAAGTAACAACCCTACATTAGTGATTATCAACCCCTATGATTTCCCTGCCTGTAGTGCTAAGTGTGCCCTCCATCAAATTCGTGACTCTGCCAAACCTCGCCCCTGTACTCCTCGCATTTCTGTAAATGAAGAGGAGTGGGGACAAGAGGAAGAAATGGAGGCAATGTACACCGAAGACATAGCCCCCCATATCATGACCTCAGACGATACCGAGGAAACCCTGGAGGAGGTAGATACCGACCCCCAGGATTTTTAAAGTATCCCCCGCCCACGATGGGCTCGGCGGGGGACGCCATAACTGATCGCACTGCCCCCATTTACTACATGGCCAAAATCAAGGACATTCCTGTCCGCTTGTTAATCAACACGGGAGCTGCTAAGTCATGTTAGTTCAAGTCTTTTTATGATCAACAGCACCGACTATTTGGCCCCTTGTTACCTAGCAAAGCAGAACTAATCTCAGCTGCTGATACCTACTTAAATCTCCTAGGAGACACTTTGCCCCTGTCAGTAAACACTCCTGACCCCCATAACCGTTGTTATCACCCGTTCACAGTATTTTCCTCCCACTGTAAACATTACGATGGTTTCCTTGGACTTGACCTCCTTCAAAAACTCCGGGCCCAGGTTGACTGCGGCCAGAGGCTGATCTCATTCAAAAAAAAAATCCAACCCAAAGCCTCTGACAAACCCATCACGCAGAAACCAGTTCACAAAAAGAAAAAACACCTCCACCCTCAACAAACTCTGAGTCAAGATTACCAAGTTGCAGCTAGCACTAAGGTAACTCCTAAATCCCACCCTTGCCCCGAGTTCTCTCAAAATACCACTCATTCCGTTGAAAAAATGCCTCAGCAAACGAAAGAAGACAAGTCCAAGCAACTCAATGATGTAAACCTCCCCATTTCTCCTAACTCTGTCCAGGATCAATCCTCCCATGTTTCCAGGACAGACTCTTATGTTTGTAAAAACCATTCTACCAAATATTTATGTACCCATGTTTCCAGGGAAGATGCCGACCTATGTACCCAACAATGTTTTCCCCATGCCCCTAGAAATGCTCAGGTATTCCCCCACCAACAAAATTTCCCTTGTGACAGTTTTCCGTCAGTAGCTCCCTTCCACCCCCACACAATTCACACCCCTAAAACACTTCAAAACCCCACACTTGACTCACCCCCTCATGACAGACAAACCCACCAATCCCATATAACCTCTAAACAAACCGTCACTGCCACCGACAAAACTCTCCAAATTCGTCCTTTTAACAACCACAAACCAGTACATCAGTCCTCCCCCAATAACCCATGTTCTATGCCTAACTCTTCCCCCACCAATCCTCCACAGTCCCACCAACAAATTCCGTTTTCTAAATCACTCACACCTCACCACTCTGATCCTCCCACACGTGCTGTTAATCCCCCCCTCACGCGTGACCCCCACCAAAGTGATTCCCCCCCCTCATGCGTACCGAACACCTGCTCACCAGTCGGTCCCCCACCATCATTAGCCCAGCTGTAGTTCAAGATAGATGTCAAATTCCCCCCCGCCATAAAAAATGGGTTAACCTTCGACCCATACCCCAAACTCACATGATATTTTCCCCCACTACCACGTCCACCGACCCCAATCATTGCCTCCTACAACCCGCCATCATTTCCGCTCGCATAAACCACATTCTAGTGGCCAATATCTCTGAAGAATCTCTGACATTACCAAAAGGCCTCATCATAGGAGACCTCGAAACATTTGATAACCTCCCCATAGATTCCAATGAAACCCCTACCAGTCTCAAATTACCCCCTCTCCCTGACACATAATCCGACCACCAAAAACACAGCATGTACGAACTATTGCTAGAGTTCAGTGACGTATTTGCCCAACAACCCACTGAAATAGGACAGACCAATGTTGAACAACACATCATTAACACCCCCATAAGACAACCATCCCATAGAAAAAATCCCATACAACGCCAGGAAGAGGAACGCCAAGTCCAAGAGATGTTAGAGGCCGGAATTGCTACCCCGTCCATCAGCCCCTGGTCTTCCCCTGTTGTCCTAGTAAAAAAGAAAGATGGGTCAACCCGTTTTTGCGTAGATTACAGGAGATTGAATGACGTAACCATTAAGGACGCTACGCCATTACCCAGGATAGACGATTCCCTTGACTCCCTATACGGATCCAGATGGTTCACTACCCTCGACTTGCAAGCAGGGTATTGGCAAGTGCCTATCAAGGCAGAGGACCAAGAAAAAACAGCATTCTCCACTAGTGGTGGCCACCACTACGAATTTAACGTCCTACCTTTTGGCCTCTGCAACGGACCCGCCACTTTCTCCGGTTCGATGGAAGCGGTATTACATGGCCTTACCTAGGAAACCTGCCTAGCGTATCTGGACGATATTATTGTATACTCACAAACCTGGGAAGAATACCTCCTCAGGTTGAAACAAGTTCTTCAAAGAATCCGAGCCGCCGGGCTGAAATTGAAACCCTCAAAATGCGAGATTGCACGAAATAAGGTAGATTTGCTCGGCCACGTAATATCTGAACATGGCATTGCACCAGACCCCAAGAAACTTCAAGCCATACAAAACCAACCCCCACCCACCACCGTTAAAGGAGTACGTTCTTTTCTAGGTTTAGCCACATACTACAGACGTTTCGTCCCACATTTTGCCGCAATAGCCAGACCCCTCCACCAACTCACCCACAAGGACACCACATTCACCTGGACACCTGAAAGAGACCTCGCTTTTAACACTTTGAAACAAAAGCTGATCCAATCCCCTATTGTCGCTTTCCCTGATTACCATAAACCTTTCCGTCTTTATACCGACGTATCTCTGTACGCCATTGGTGCAGTTTTAGCTCAAGTAAGAGACGGAGAGGAACATGTGATAGCGTATGCCAGCTCCACACTCAACCAAGCCCAACAGAATTATGCAGCCACCAAGAGAGAGTGCCTAGGGATCATTTGGGCACTCAACCACTTCAGGTCATTTGTGTTGGGCGCGAAACTAGATATAATAACCGACCATCAATCTTTGCAATGGTTGCGTAGGTGCGAAACCAACTCAGCCATCTTGGTACGCTGGAGTACAAAGGAGTACAAAGGAAATCAAGCAACAACAGATCTAGTGACCCTTCTAGGCTGCTTGTCCTCCAAAACACTGAGGATCAAGTGTCCAAACAGTGGTTTAGAGTGGGTAAGGGAACATTGGAAAGGGAACTACTGCCCTGCCACTAAAGTGGCAGGACTAGGAAGTTAGTAGGGGACATATGGGTTAGTAACTGAGGGGAGGATAAAATAAAGTTATTCATTAACAAACGCAGTCAGTCGCGGGTTTGATGCGAGATATTTGTCTAGGCGGAATTTAAATGAATCAACGGTGCTGCAGTCTATAACGTCTCGGGGAAGCCCATTCCACAAGTTGACAACTCGATTGAAGAAGAAATTCTTAGATTCGTGTGAGTTAAAAGATTTACCAATAATTTTGCATTATTATCGCGTGTAATTAGATTGGTCGATAGTGAAGTACTTACTACAGTTCATATTGTCGATGCCTTTGATGATTTTGAACACTTGAATTAAGTCACCTCTTAATCTGCGCTGGGTTAAAGGAAATAGATTTAATTCTCTAAGACGCTCTTCGTATGGTTTGTTCTTTAGGCTAGGTATCATTTTGGTAACTCTACGTTGAACTCGTTTTAGCTTGTTTATGTCTTTTTGGTAATAAGGGCACCAGCATTGAACGCAGTATTCCAGAAGAGGGCTGACTAAGGAATTGTAAAGGGTTAGGATTACGTCTTTGGATTTATGCTCAAATGATCTGCCTATAAAGCCAATTATTTTATTTGCCTTCTTAACAACTTCTGAACATTGTTGACTCGGTTTTAGGTTACTCGATATTGTTACTCCCAGATCGGTTTCTCTGTTTACATTCTAAGTCATTCTTAAGCTGAGTGCCATTCATCGAATAGTTTGCTTTCTCATTTAGGTATCCGATATGTAGTACTTTACATTTATCCGCATTGAAACTCATTTGCCAAATTTGGGCCCAATGTGACAATTTATCTAGATTGTGTTGCATATCGTCAACTTGATCTTTTGAGAGTACGCTATTTGCAATTTTTGTATCGTCAGCAAATTTTGAGATTGTACAGGTGAGACCCTCATCTATGTTGTTGATGTAAATTAGAAATAGAATTGGTCCTAGTACCGATCCCTGGGGTACCCCGCTACTTACCATTTTGATGCCTTACCGTTTATGACTACTCTTTGCTTTCTGTCGCTGAGCCAATTTTCTATCCATTTCAACACATTGTATTCCATGCGCTTTTAGTTTTAGCAGTAAACGTTTGTGGGGAACTTTGTCAAAGGCCTTTTGAAAATCAAGGTATATAATATCTACAGCTTTACTCTCATCGCAGAGGTTGAGGATATCGTGGAAGAAGTCTAAGAGGTTTGTTAAACAGGAACGTTTTTTACGAAAACCGTGTTGAGTATCTTTAAGTATGTTATTTTCCTCTAAGTGATTTACGAGTCTGTCTCTTATGACCGTTTCTAGCATTTTACATACAACTGAGGTTAAGCTAATTGGACGATAGTTACTGGGTAGGGATTTGCTGCCTTTTTTGAATATCGGTGTTACGTTGGCTATCTTCCACTGATCAGGCATAGTTCCAGACTGCAAGGATTTATTGAATAGTAATGTCAGTGGTTTGGAGAGCTCATCCTTAGCTTCCTTTAGAACTCTAGGCGAGATTGTATCAGGTCCAGGCGTGGAGAGAGACACTAGAGGACTACGATTTTACAATACAGTATCGTCCAGGTAAACTTCAGACCAATGCAGACGCCCTGTCACGTTTGCCAGTACCGAAGAAAAAAAACCACCAACCTAGCCGCCTTACAAAACACTGAGCTCTTACATACCCCCATCAACCAATATAATTCCCCCCCAGCCCCCTCACTAATTCAATCTTGGGAAACAAGGATCAGACCACCCTGGATACCGTTAAATATGTTCAAGAAACTGACTCGCTGGGGAAATCAACTTGCCAGAGACTCCGGTCACATAGTCCTAGACCCCACCATTGCCCACGACTACATGATTGCCATCCACGAGGGAAACGGCATACACGTTGGACAAAAGAAGATGTTAAAAATCTTCGCGGATCAGTACTGGACCCCCAACCCCTCCAAGATTGCACAACGCGTGACAGAATCCTGCAAACTTTGTTTATTCGGGAAGGATAGATCACGCACCCCAGGCCCAGCTGGTACCATTTCTGCCAACAAACCGTTCCAAGTTCTATCCCTCGACATCATGGGCCCGTTTCCTTCTTACGCTGGCAACCGCTATATCGTCACATTTGTTGACATATATTCAAAAATGTTAATAGCCTGCCCAGTTAAAGACCACACAGCCACCACCGTCGCCACACTGCTTGCCACAGAAGTGTTCCCTATATTCGGCCTTCCCCTTGCTCTTCTATCCGACAATGCCCCCGAATTTAGTGGACACGTTTGGCACCAGTTCACCCAACAATGCGGTATTAAGATCAAACACTCATCCCCGTACTGGCCTCAAGGAAATGCTATATGCGAACGCAGCCATCGCACCATCAACAACCAGTTACGTACCAAAATGATTGCTCTTAACACCTCAGACTGGCCATCACAGATAAAAATGATACAATGGGGCATGAACACCTGTCCCCGAGAAGACGGTATTTCCCCTCATGAACGTGTTTACGGCGTACCCCCCCTGTTACTGCCGTTCCACCATCACGCTCACCTCCCCTCCAACACCTCCACAATTGACCCATTACAACATCTGCAAAACACCCTCCATACCGCCCAAACCTGTCAAGACACCAAAACTGATAACTCCGATGATAAAAACCCTTTCGCCATCCATGACACCGTAATGGTAGCCAACCTCCCTGTCACCAACAAATTAGGCCCTCGCTATGTTGGCCCCTACACCATCATCAAAGTCCCAAATGCCTATCAAGTCACCATTGATTATCACGGCGTGACTCGCACGTTCAGAACTAGATTCGTCCGAGCTTTTAAACCTCTAAAACCACAAGACAATACCCCACCCCACACGTCCGACCCTGAATTGAACACCCCTACTACCCCTCCCACTCAGGCTATGAATGTTCCCCTACAAACCCCTAAGGGCCTAAACCCTCCAGCACCGAACCTGCCGATCATTCCTCAACATACCCCCCAAACTAACCTCCACAAACCCCAAGCCCCCACTATCACACCTTCCTCCACCATTACCAATTCCTTCACTTCTGATAGTCAAGTACCTCCCCAAAATATCAAAGTACGAAAACCTCCACCCACAACCCCGACCACAACAGAAACCCTCCCGTCTAGCCCTGAAGTACCTCCACCAGGCACCACAGTAAGAAAACCTCCACCCCCACCTAAAACCAAGTACACACCCAACCGCACCACACAACCTACCCCAGTCACCTCACGCTACAACTTACGCCCACGACTGAAATCCTTTAAAACCTCCAGAAAACACACCCTGATAACAAAGTTCCGTAGAGCTGCCAGACCACTATCCTCCTCCTCCTCTTCTTCTTCGTCGAATTCTCCTCCACAAAGGGAAAGAAGACGAATAATCACAAGCAAACACCATCACCCCTCTAACTATATTCCAAAAATAACCACCCCCACCCTCCCACGAGAGCAAATACCTTCCCCTTCAACCTCATCCCCTCTCAACCCCCACCTCATCACCCCGAATGACCTTCTAGATCTGCCCCCCACCAAACTCCCACAAAACCACCTATTTTCACCACCATCATATCACCAACCCCACCAAAGAACGCACCCAACACACTTTCCTACCCCCAACCCTCCAATTTAACCCCCAGCTCCGCCTTCACGCGTTAGTCCCTCCCCTTCAGTTGTTAACCCCTTCACCACACTGAAGAGGCCTCCTGTCAGTCCCACACACCTCACTCAATACCTGTCCTCCACCATGGATACATCCACACCATTCGTCGCTCCCGTCCCTACCCCCACTGAGGACGAATACACACCGTTCATAAGACATATTAAATTAAAAACGTCCACAGGACGCTCAGCCCGTCTACAATGGCCACATCAAGCCCGGGCAGCCGCCCTCCACAACACCGAAGACACAGTCCTACAGGTCTACATAGACCTGCACAAGAAACCTGACCCTCGCTCTCTTGCCTGGTGGGACCTTCTACACACCCTCCAAATGACCCACCATGACTATACTTTTCTTTACTTCACCCTTGAGGCTCGAGGACGAGCCTACAACGAAGGAGAGGGAAGTCAAATGCCCCAGAACAAGAAGCCCGAAGGACCAGGTGACCAAGCCAACCAGTTCAGACAGGCCAAAGCCCACAGGGCTAAGCAGCTCCAAACCACACCTGCCTATCGCTTTTAACCGCTGACCCTTCCCCCACCTCGCGTATCCACTACCCCTCGTGTCCTACACCTTGTCTTGCCAGACTAAGTTTCTGAAGACCAACCGCCCCCATAAATCTATGTATGTTCTTCCATCCGAGAAGTAATATGTTAACCCCCATGTCATAATTGATAAGAAACTATGATACCCAAAGGTACACCATTGTATATATAACCATTATTCCTGTAAGACCTAGACAGAGATAATGACTGAAGAGGTTAGCAACCATGCAGTAACTCTAATTATTACCCCAACCAGAGATTGTATAGCTAACCCTCTTTTACCATTGTCTCGATGCATATCTACCACGAAACCATAACGAAGCTACCCCTACGAACTGCCGCTTTCTTTGGCCTATATTTCATAGAAAACGCAGTTCCCAGGGACAACTAGATCAGCAAGAAATTGTGTCAAATAATAATGTCCATAACCCCTCGTATTGACGAGTAATAGTACACTATGTTTTTCTCTACTTTTATCCACAGTCAAGCACACACCTACAGCTAACCTCATCTTCCCCACAGTCCACATGATTCTATAATTTCCAGACTCATATACCACCACCTATTGCTCACCCCCCGGTAGCGTTTAATTACCCTACCTTCCCTGTCGGTAATCCCCAGTCTAAGATACCAACTGTAGCCTAATGCCACCCCTACGCCCAGAGACCTTAGGGTCAAACTTCCACGTAGCCCCCCTTAACCCTCTCCCTCTCGTTAACCCCCACGCTCCTCCACTCCCTACTAACCTAGCCTCTCCACCATACCCCCTGAATATCCTTAACTTTTCCGTTACTAACATTCTCAAACCTTTTGTATATATACTCCTATCCAGCCTACCTTCCCCCAGTAGGAAGGAACACCATTAGAACTTTACTAACCCTTTGCATGCCATCTATTCCCTCACAACCCCTTCACAACCCTGTACCAAATGATCGTCAGTGCGAGGCTAGCCGCCTCGCCAGTGACTAACTTCTATTGCCATACTTCCAGATAAATGTGGCAGAGTTAGCAACCCAGTCTCCACCACATCCAACAAACCATGCAATTAACAACCCAACCAATTAAACCAGCTGGTCAAGGCACCTTCGGTTTTGGTATTACGAACACCCACATCTGTCTCATAAACAGAGGGTTATTACAAACACTTGTAATATGGCAAGCCCCCAGCCACAGCCGCCTGGACGACCATCACAGAGGGAGGACGCGCACCTACCAATTTCACCCACCCGAGGAGGGAGACCCCTACCCCTGCGGAGGTATACCTGACCCCTGTTTTGACTTCCGGGTCATTGCCAGGTAGCACAGGAATTCTTCCTATCAATGAACTAACCATGTATGACTAACACCTTTACTAACCCCTATTAACCCACAATAACCCATTAACCTTTCTTGCATACTCTGATAACCAAATTAGCACCTCAGCTATACAATAGAATGAAGACTGAACAATCTAAGAGAGACGCTCCTATCAAAGATGTCCCAAGCCGCCTCGCAAAGTAGATCCAGTCTCTCTCCCCTAAATACTTCCAGTATAGCCAAAATAGTACCTCTTACTAAGGCTCAGTTATATCACATTATGAAGGCTCCATACAGCCATGTGCCACAACAGTAATCACCACCTTACCTAGTTCCCGTATCAATTGAGAGCTCAAATAAGTCCATCAAAACTCGAGACCCCTATGGCCTACAGGGTCCAAAACCGAACCTATAAACCAAGCTCCAGCCCCCAGTAAAATCAGTTGAAAGATAGACACCAACCAGTGGTTGGTCACCAGAGTTGACCTCGAGCTCTATCATTGTTTGTTGCTGAGAATTGAGTTCCAGAGCCGGCAGACTCCGTGGCAGATTTAGATAGAAGGATCTGTCCATGTACAAGAAATCTACGTGCACCTTATAACCTTCACAAACCAGTGGGTATATAAGAGTGTAACCAGCAACGATCGCCAAGAGATCCGTCTTGAGAACTTCCTACATATGGACCATCTGGACGGCCGCGGAACCAGTCATTAGCCCCCAACATCACGGACGCAAGATAACCAGGACCAGACCAATCAAATACTACCCAAGATTCACTCTATCAGTGTTACAGTACTATTTAGAGACTCACTTATTAATATTTCTATGAAGTGGCTATCTCTTTGCCCCAGTATAATTCATATATAACCATTCCATTAGGAAGTGCTAAGCGTATCAGTGTTGATTAATTAACAGGCGATATCAACTCTCGTAATTACCCATATATCCAGATATTTTTACATAAAAGTTAAACCCTAGTGATATCTGAATGTTCGCCCACTGATTTGCGTTCTATGTATTTCTGATACAGGAATATAAAACTTAGATCAGTACCCCCCTGAGGTTACTAGAATTCCCATGCTCTAAAATACGCATGTCTAATCTAGTCTGTGAATTACTACTTGTGCATCAGAGCTACCAGGGATAAATCTAATAGTGAATATGAATCTATAAGTAACCTTTATGGTCTCCAGTATATCAACTTGTGAATAAAGCCAGTGATCAGAAGATTAATACCTGAACGTTGGAAGTGGGAGACTAGGCTCCATCCAGATCCACTTAATGCTAGTTGTTCAATTCTATCATTTGTCTAGTACGAGTATTCATACCTTCTTATGTTTCATATTAATCATTATCAAGAAAACTACAGAAGTGTGTACATCAATAAATGTGATCGTGTCTTGTTACCGTGTGTTTATTTTGTGTTCTCTATTCCTCATACCTTGTTTTGTGCATGCAGCCTTCTATACCCAGTCAGTTAGAACTCACATTACCCAAGTTAATCCTGTAGAAAAACAGGGCATAACAATTCTAGTCATACTACATTATAAAATTTGCAAAACAAACAAACCAAAACTCTTTAGATATTGCAGCATTATCCTAACATTGTTTGGCTATGTAGCAACATGCTAGCGACTTTTGAGAAAGGATCAAGCGGTATTTCGTGTTAACACTTTAGGAGGGTTAATATACGAGTCACACGGGCAATTGCCAAAACTTTAAAGGTCCATATCATTGTTATTAAACTAAGCATTTGGCAAAGGGAGGAATTGTTAAAAACCTTAGCCAATACTCTGTCATTCACCAAAAATGAATTTGAATTTATCATTATTATTTGGTAGGGTAGGTATGTATAGGTAGGTTGGCTAAATAATTGCTGGAATTCGTAGGGACTCGAACTGTTTTGAGAGAGTTAAATACAAAAAAAATTATAGATCTGAATAATAAAGAGATTATGTTATTAAGCAAAACTGGGGGATGCGTGGAAGCCTATAGACTGTAGACGGTAAACTTTGTGTGGGTAGCGAATTCGGTTTTAAAGTCATTTAAGAATAGACAGTTTTCAATGCTGCGGCCAAACTATTCCACCCATTTATATTTTTTTGGTATCAAAACGTTCGGAATCGCGAGCCTCACCCAACTACGCAAGCATGGCTTTGATCATCGGCGTAGTTTTTAAGATATGGAATTTTAAGTGGAATTCGAGGTTTTTTCAAGATTGCCGGAAAAAAACCCACGTGCAAAAGCAAAACCTTCTCTATAAAATTTGCGGAGCATAATTAGGGGAGTGCGTATGCCAAAGCCCAGTCGTTTCCTGTGAGTGGGAGAGACGGTATTTAGGCGTCAAGTTTTTCGGGAAATCGGCTGCCACGGACCTATTTGGCCGCCATGCCGGATGTTTAGCATATCAAAAGTTGCCCAATAAAAAACGCACCTCTTGTGAAAGTTTGATCACGATCCAAAAAGCGGTTCTGGAGTTATTGCGTCGAAACCGGCGCATAAAAAGAATTTGGATGAAATCCCAGGTTTAATCATTACAATAGGGGTTCCCTATAGGGGACGAACCCCTAATAATAATAATATTTATTCAGTTAGCAATTTACAGAGTTGGTACCACATACTATGTTACAAATATGACATGTACCAGCTTTGCATAATTCCAACTAAGGATAGCCCAATAAGGCCGTTAGGCGTATTTCCATTGGGGTCCTTGTGGGATTAGGTTAGCAGGGGAAAAGGGCAGGATAAAATAAATAGATACGTTAGAGAAAGTATTTCTAGGGGGTTATTTTAAGATACCTTACATCCTATAGTTAAATATCAGTAATCCGGAATCAGTAATCATTTCAGTTTGTTTTGCCTACCTCTTATGTCGTATTTAGTAGTAGACATAAGCTTGGTGCTCCCTTCTCGCAGCAGTCCGGTTCAGGTGTTCCTTCAGGCTACGTCTGAAGGACTACAGTGTTATCTTTTCACGGACTGACTGGGGTAGGTCGTTCCAGTCTTTGATGGCAGTGAAGAAGAATGTTTGCTTACCCTGTCCTTGGATTCTCGGGACCGTAAAATTAAACATCCTGTTTCTTGTGTTATGTCCACTCCTCTCATTTGCTCCTCTCACTCTTTAGATACTCTGGAGCTCTGTAATAGAATATCTTGAAGGCATTAGTGAGCCTGATTTGTTTGGCCCTGTCAGAGACATTGAGCATACCTAGTGACTGCAGTTGTTCCTGGCCAACATGAGATCTGGGTCCTAGGTTCAGCATGAACCTAACAATTTTATAATGAGTGACCTGAAGTTTGTGCTGTGCTGATTTAGATGTTGCAGAGTACCAGGATGACACAGAATAGTCAAAATGACATTGAACAAGCGCTTGGCAAAGGGTCTTTTTGGTCGCCACTGGCAAGCATCCCACCTGTCTAAACAGGTATTTTATCCGTGCTCTACACTTACTCAGGATAGATTCCAAAAATTGTTTCGCCTGACAAACTCGAGTCCAGTTTTAGTCAGAGATATTTAACTTGTGACACTGTTGTTATAGGAATATCATTACAGTTGACCGAGAAGCCCACAATGTCTTTCAGTTTGCGTTTTGTTCCACATAAGATGGCTTCCGTCTTGCCCAGGTGAAGAGATAGTCTATTGTCCACTAGCCATTCACTACATGATTCTAGTTCTTTGGAAAGTGAAGAGGCAATAATTATTGGGTCTTTTTCTGAAACCAGAAGCACGCTGTCGTCAGCATACAGTAATAATTTACACGAGACGCTCAGTTCCATGTCGTTCACTTAACAGAGAAAGAGTAAGGGACCAAGGATGCTTCCCTGCGGGACCCCACAGTTAATTGGCATAGGATCAGATATATTATCATCAATTTTGACTCTTTGTGTTCTACCACTAAGATAAGATTTAAACCAGTTCACTGACCCAATGCCCATTGCTTGTAGTTTATTACATAGGATATCATGGTCTACTGTGTCAAACGCTGTTTGTAGATCAAGAAGAACCATACCGGTGTAGTTGCCTTTAGACATTTCTTTACGAATGTGATCTGTTAAGTGGATGAGACAAGAGTCTGTCGAGTACATGCATGTGAAACCTGATTGAAACTTATAGAATAGATCATTATCTTTGAGGTAGTGTTCAATTTTGGTGTACACCACTCTTTCAAGGATTTTAGATACAATACATAATATGCTAACTGGTCTGTAGTTGCCAACTTCTAGTTTATTTCCTTTCTTGAATAGAGGGGTTACAATAGCTTCCTTCAGTTCAGCAGGTACAGTGTTGGTGTTAATTGACAGGTTGATGATGTGGGTTAGGGGACCTGCTATACCAATGGCTCCATCTCGTAGATATTTGGCGGGAATTTTGTCTGGTCCTGTGCTTTTATGTATATTTAGTTTAGAGAGCTCGTCAAAAGTGTATTTTGGTGTAACATTTTGCAATCCAAATGTGTTCGGGTGTATGCCTTTATCTCTGTAGAAATTTCGAAAGGTGGCCGTTGTTGTCGTGTATTTATTGAGAGGTTGCGGTAGGTTCTGTGCAAGTGTGTTTGCTATGGAGGTGAAGAAGGTGTTGAAATAGGTTGAAATTTGTCGTTTATCGTGGCAAACCTGATCATTAATGTTGAGAGCAATATTAGTGTTAGACGAATCCCTTGCCTTGTTGCTGTAGCCTGTTGTTTTTAGGTGTCTCCATAGTTTCTTTGGGTTATTCTGATATTCCTCCGCCTTTTTGTGGAAATAATTAGTTTTCGCTGATTTGATTGTTCTACTTAGTTTATTCCTGGCCCTGTTTCAGACCTTGATCCTGTCTATGTTTCACTAGCCTTTTTAACAGATGGTCTCTGTGTTCCAGATGGTGTAGTATGTCATTGTTGATTAATGGGTCTGACCTTGCTTTAATTCGTATGTCTTTCAGAGGAGCTATTTCGTCTAGGATGTTTGTGATGATGGTTCTGAAGCCAAACCATGCGTCATTAACGTTTGTACTTCCAAACACTGGAGACCAGTCTGTATTCCATAAAATGTCAAAAAATGTTTCTTTGTTGTAGTTTCTGAGTGACCTTGTTTTGATAACCTTGTGATTCTCTAGGGTAATTTTTGTGGTCTTTCGTGTGCAATATGTGACGAAGTGATCACTTATCCCAGTCTGTATAACCCATGATTGGGATATTTTGTCCTCTCTGTTACAGTTTATGTGGTCTAATATTGTGGCAGTGTTCTCAGAGATACGTGTGGTGGTTGTGATGAGTTGTTTGTGATTGTGCATTGTCAGTATGTGCCTATATTCTCGTACAAGCCTATTATTTCGTTGTTTGTAACACAGGCAAAGTTCGTTCAAATTTGGTCAAGAATTGTGTGTCATCTGGTGGCCTATAGCACACCCCAATTGTGATGGGTCTTGTCCTCGGCAGGTGTAGGTCGATCCACAGAGCTTCGTAATTTTCTACATAAGGAGGTCGGTCCTAGTTGTGTGTGTGAGTTTTTTTACATACAGACATACTCCTCCCACTTGCCTAGTGCGATCATTCCTAACCATGTTGAAACCTTGAATGTTTATTTCACCATCGTTTATACTTGAATCCAGCCAGGTTTCTGTGATTGCAATTATTGAAGTTTTGGCCTTATTAGTTAACAAGTTTATTTCTGACAATTTATGGTACATTGATCTGGCGTTAATGTGGATAAGATGGAGCCCTTTGTTGGTGAACACTCTGTATTCATCTTTGATTTTGAATGTTTTCCTGGCTGGATTCTGAGTTGTTAATACTTGGTTCATTTACATTAATATTCGTTAATGAATGCAAGGCACACATGTTGCATGGGAATTCCCGTTCTTCACTGTTGGTCTTCTTAGAGATGCACTTCATGTGAGCTACATTTTTACACAGTTTTGGATCTTCTGACGTCATGTTTTGATAGATTCACAAATAAAACAAATGGGTGCGCGATGTTGTACAGCTGAGTTCCTACATTTAGCACATTCAACTTCGTTTCTACTGTTAACGTAAGTACATCGGTTATGAACAATTTCATTACAACTGTTGCATTGTAAAAGTGAACTCCTATTGTTGAAACCAATATTACAGACTATACGTATAGTTGTTTCTTACTGTTTATCGTACGTCTGGAGGTGTGGTTTGGTCCGCGTCGATCAGCTGTTTGTGAGGGAGAGGGCGGGGGATACTCGTGGTCGGGCTGTGGTTGGATGCTGTTGTTGTTGTCCTTGGTCGTTGTTGCTATTTCACTGGTGATGCGGTTGAGAGAGCTACCTGCTTTTTTAGTTGTTCTGGTTGCATCTTGAGCTACTTGGGTCATCGATATCTGTGGTAGTGATGGTCGAGTTGAGGATAGTGTTGTGTTGGTAGGGTGGTGGCACTGAGGAGGTGGCTGCCCGGCGGCCCTCTGTGTGTGTGTGAGCTCAAGGGGTGCCCACTTGTTGTAACAAATTTTACTGCTAGGCGCTATTGAAATGTCGGTGTCTGCCTTACTTGTTTGGTGGTGAGGTTTCTTCAATGTTGAACTAGGGCCTAGGTTGGTCTCTACATCTCCGCAGCTAATTAGAGTGTAGCACAGCAGGTGTTGTAGCGACAAGACGCGGTGCCTTCCCGATGTACGAAATTGACCAGGCAGGAATGGTGACAGAAATTTCCTTTGTATGTGTTTTCTGTGTGACGAGGTCCCTCAATACTTGCTTAGTTTTGACCTGGTACACTACCGGTTCCCTCTGCACCTGTATATCGGCACAGCCCCTCTGGATGTTGAGAAGGATGATACATAGCGAGAGACCATAGATACATAGCCCACCCCCTTCAATCCTCCTCCCGCCATCTTGTGTCAAAAGAGTGAGGAGTAAATTAGATATTTCCTCGCCCATCATCTGGTTGATATTCGTCTGAATTAGAGGACAGCATTTACGAATACATAATGGTAGAAGGAGACAGTCAAGACTTTGGGAGAGGTGTTGGAGATGCTAGTGTAAACATAATTATCTCCACCCAGTGCATAATCCAGCTGCATCTCATTGGGTCGTTTTCACTCAGGTACCAACTCACTTGGCTCATCACGTCACAAATAGCTAGACTTTATTCAGTTCAATTCACTCACACGGCCTACTTTAACTATTTTAATCTATCTGAATAACATCATTTGCAAAAATAGCACAGTAATTATACTGCACAGTTATAATTTATTAGCAATTCATTTCATATCAACATTTCTAGATTAACCCATCAAATACGATAAAGGGTATATCAGCCACCATTGCCCCAGGCAGCATCTACGCCATTCTAGTGACTTTTTCAGATTGCAACAAAACCACATCAGCGTCTAGGAAATGTGAGCGCACACATATATATATATTCATACCGAAAAAACGTGTGTGGAGGAGGATGTATTTGAAAAAAATGAAACTGTATTGGTCGGGCAGAGGGGAGGAGGTTGAGAAGGAGAAGGGGGGAAATGCTAACAAACATTGCTGATATTGCACCATTTGAGCATTTTTTGCTTTCAAATGTGCACAGCAATAAATAGGGCATAGATATAAAATAAAGGAGAAAAATAGGGAAAATAATGGTGAGCGGGAGTAAATGGGAGCCCGAATGCAGCCCGTTTCCAAATCGGCCTCATTTGGCCGAAAAAGGTGGCCGAACTGTGACAATAAAGAATGCAAAACGAATGCAAAACAAACGTGCCACAGCCCTCAACTGACGGTGAACATCATATGACAGGAGAGAGAATATTGGCCTCCCCCTGCGGTGCCCATCATTATGACGGGTGCCATTTTTAGGACGTTATGAGCTATGATAGAGAGTCCGCGCGTTGGCCATTGGGGGGACGATAGCTGGCCTCAGACCGCTCTCCACCACCTTGGGGCCGTCACTGACACGTACTGTGTCTCGTCCCCACCTCCGTACCTCGCGCAACAAGGTAAAAACCGCGAAAAATACCTTATTTTAGGGTATTTTCACCTCCGGTTACACGATCGTTGCAAGATAACCCGTGGTCATACAAGGATGATTCAGGTGTCATTGGAAATTTCTATTATCGCGTTTTCACGGATATATAATTGTATTACGCTCTGGCTCTTGCTTATGCATGATAATGAGCATGGACTCTTAAGATTCGAAAAAATCTCTTCATTGTACACAAACACTTCTTCAACCAATACACGAAACACACTGATATAATTATGAGTGGCAAGCATAGAACCTAAAGGCTTTAGAAACTAAAAGTATTAAATAAATAAATATATAAATGAACAAATATATACTAATATATACAAATTTCCCCTCAAGTCATTAAAAACTCATTGTTGCAACAGCAGTTGTACCAAACTTTACTTTTAATTCAGAAAGTTTGATAGCCTCTGAAGTCCTATTTTAACTAAATAACTAATTTACATATTTTATATCCAACTGAAAACATGTGACTTTGATAATATTGTTGTGACATTATATTGTATGTATTTGCAGGAAAATTAGTCTTGGCTATCATTTACTATTTAACATGTATTTGTAACATAAATGCAACAATTATATTTTAACTTTGTTGAATTCCTCTTTTACCGAAGGAGTACATTTAATTTTCAGTTACCTATTAATGGGGAAGGGTTTATTTTTTGGCTGATTATTTCAAATATTTATAATTTGTTTAATTTTCTCCCTAGACCTCCATCAAACTTAACAAAAATAAACATCCATTAGATCCCCCCTCTAAATTAATTGTAAATTTGTTCGGTAGTTCGTCAACATGACAGGCTCACTAACGTTCGCCAGGGAAAAAATCGAAACCTATATAGCCCGAAAGGTCTTGCTATTGACAAAGGAATGGAGCGAAAGGTCTTACAATCGACAAACTAATGAGGCAAACATCTTTAAACCCGAAAACTATTGGGGCTAAACATGAGGAACAAGGGTGTCTAGAAAAGCAGGCCTTCTCCCCTCAATTAACAGTTTTATATCCATCCCGGTAAAATATTGTACCGCCCTCAGTACTTTATATCCATCCCGGTAAAATATAATATTGTACCGCCCTCAGTACTTTATATCCATCCCGGTAAAATATTGTACCGCCCTCAGTACTTTATATCCATCCCGGTAAAATATTGTACCGCCCTCAGTACTTTATATCCATCCCGGTAAAATATAATATTGTACCGCCCTCAGTACTTTATATCCATCCCGGTAAAATATTGTACCGCCCTCAGTACTTTATATCCATCCCGGTAAAATATTGTACCGCCCTCAGCACTTTATATCCATCCCGGTAAAATATTGTACCGCCCTCAGTACTTTATATCCATCCCGGTAAAATATAATATTGTACCGCCCTCAGTACTTTATATCCATCCCGGTAAAATATAATATTGTACCGCCCTCAGTACTTTATATCCATCCCGGTAAAATATAATATTGTACCGCCCTCAGTACTTTATATCCATCCCGGTAAAATATTGTACCGCCCTCAGTACTTTATATCCATCCCGGTAAAATATTGTACCGCCCTCAGTACTTTATATCCATCCCGGTAAAATATAATATTGTACCGCCCTCAGTACTTTATATCCATCCCGGTAAAATATAATATTGTACCGCCCTCAGTACTTTATATCCCTCCCGGTAAAATATAATATTGTACCGCCCTCAGTACTTTATATCCATCCCGGTAAAATATTGTACCGCCCTCAGTACTTTATATCCATCCCGGTAAAATATTGTACCGCCCTCAGTACATTAATATTGTACCGCCCTCAGTACTTTAATATTGTACCGCCCTCAGTACTTTATATCCATCCCGGTAAAATTTAATATTGTACCGCCCTCAGTACTTTATATCCATCCCGGTAAAATATAATATTGTACCGCCCTCAGTACTTTATATCCATCCCGGTAAAATATAATATTGTACCGCCCTCAGTACTTTATATCCATCCCGGTAAAATATTGTACCGCCCTCAGTACTTTATATCCATCCCGGTAAAATATTGTACCGCCCTCAGTACTTTATATCCATCCCGGTAAAATATAATATTGTACCGCCCTCAGTACTTTATTGTACCGCCCTCAGTACTTTATATCCATCCCGGTAAAATATTGTACTGCCCTCAGTACTTTATATCCATCCCGGTAAAATATAATATTGTACCGCCCTCAGTACTTTATATCCATCCCGGTAAAATATTGTACCGCCCTCAGTACTTTAAAATTGTACCGCCCTCAGTACTTTAATATTGTACCGCCCTCAGTACTTTAATATTGTACCGCCCTCAGTACTTTATATCCATCCCGGTAAAATATTGTACCGCCCTCAGTACTTTAATATTGTACCGCCCTCAGTACTTTATATATTGTACCGCCCTCAGTACTTTAATATTGTACCGCCCTCAGTACTTTAATATTGTACCGCCCTCAGTACTTTAAAATTGTACCGCCCTCAGTACTTTAATATTGTACCGCCCTCAGTACTTTAATATTGTACCGCCCTCAGTACTTTATATCCATCCCGGTAAAATATTGTACCGCCCTCAGTACTTTAATATTGTACCGCCCTCAGTACTTTATATATTGTACCGCCCTCATTACTTTAATATTGTACCGCCCTCAGTACTTTAATATTGTACCGCCCTCAGTACTTTAATATTGTACCGCCCTCAGTACTTTAATATTGTACCACCCTCAGTACTTTAATATTGTACCACCCTCAGTACTTTAATATTGTACCGCCCTCAGTACTTTAATATTGTACCGCCCTCAGTACTTTAATATTGTACCGCCCTCAGTACTTTAAGCCAATATAATATTGTACCGCCCTCAGTACTTTAATATTGTACCGCCCTCAGTACTTTAATATTGTACCGCCCTCAGTACTTTAATATTGTACCGCCCTCAGTACCTTAATATTGTACCGCCCTCAGTACTTTAATATTGTACCGCCCTCAGTACTTTAATATTGTACCGCCCTCAGTACCTTAATATTGTACCGCCCTCAGTACTTTAATATTGTACCGCCCTCAGTACTTTAATATTGTACCGCCCTCAGTACTTTAATATTGTACCGCCCTCAGTACTTTAATATTGTACCGCCCTCAGTACTTTAATATTGTACCGCCCTCAGTACTTTAATATTGTACCGCCCTCAGTACTTTAATATTGTACCGCCCTCAGTACTTTAATATTGTACCGCCCTCAGTACTTTAATATTGTACCGCCCTCAGTACTTTAATATTGTACCGCCCTCAGTACTTTAATATTGTACCGCCCTCAGTACTTTAATATTGTACCGCCCTCAGTACTTTAAGCCAATATAATATTGTACCGCCCTCAGTACTTTAAGCCAATATAATATTGTACCGCCCTCAGTACTTTAAGCCAATATAATATTGTACCGCCCTCAGTACTTTAAGCCAATATAATATTGTACCGCCCTCAGTACTTTAAGCCAATATAATATTGTACCGCCCTCAGTACTTTAAGCCAATATAATATTTATTTTTTAAATAACGCACAATGCTACAATCATCCTGATCAGGATACTGGGAACACAACAAATAATGATTTTAAGCAAAAAAACAATGAGTTAAATCAGCCTGTTCACTAATATTAACGATTGTTATTGTGAAAGGCGCTGAACATAAAGAAACGATACGATGCGAAGTGAGACACTTGGCAGAAAGTTTACACTCAACTGTAGGTTGGACTGTAATTCTAAATGTACGATAAGATATAATTGTGAATTTTCATTCCCTTCATAATTATCAATCTATCACTCTCTCCTATCATTGATCTTTATTTATTCCCTTAATCTATGTCTTGATTCAGCCACCCCCAGCTATAGGGTATGTGCCTGAGTGTATACATACATACATACATAATAGGCTATTATGGAATGAGATTATCACATATATGCGAAGAGACAAGGAGAGAGTGAAAAGTGACAATTTATGGTTTATTTAAGTTGTACATACCTGTATATGTAAATTTAAATGATAATGATAAACAAAACAGGAAACATTTGAAACAATTCAAATGTCTAAGGAGAATATAAGAGTATAACTGGCAACACCCTCCTTCTCATATCTTGGGACCAAAGATGCCAGAATCGCAAAAAAAAAAAGTTTACTCATTACTTTTCAAGTAAAACCATAATTAATGTGAATAACATATTGTAGACTGGATGCTTATTTAATTTAGACAGAAACTATGCGAATCAATATCGATAACTCGTAATGAATGTTCGTAGAAATAACAAACAAAAATATTTGTTGACAGGCCCTGTGACATCCTCGCCGTGACATCCTAAACAGAGTTGTGGCAAACTATCAATGGAAGTTAAATATTACTAAGCTATAATGAATCAAATAAAATCAATCTAAATGAATACTCTATATCTAAATTGAATTCAATCTGAAACAAGCTAATTTATATCCAAAGGTCTCACATAATAAATGTATATAATTATAGGGTAAGGTTATAAGGGTTAATATTAGCCAGGAATTAACTCACCAATAGTTCCACGTGGCAATGAGGCAAGGGAGAACGTTTTACCCAATATGGCGGTGGACAATGGGGAACGAGACTTCGGTCCCAAGACACGAGTCAAGTTAAAGAAAGAATAAATGATTACATGGGAATGGACATGATTATTATAATTTATGCTTATCTATCAGTCAGTCATGATGTCGATGAGAGCGTCGTGATGGTGTAGTTGTGTGTATTGCTGTATGTGTATTGTGATTAGAGGCACAAAAGCACGATCAACTGAGGGCGGAAAATTAGATGTTAACTGGTTGGTGTTCGTGAAGGCTCTGACGTACCTCAAAAGCACACCTTGCTGCCTTGACAAACCGCCAGGAGCCCAAATTATCGTACCGCATTTAGGTTGCTCTATACGATAAATTATAATATATACGATAAATTCATATATACTACATAAGACCATGGCAATATTGCTTAATAGCATATTAGGCCTTTTATAACTTAACTTATTTACAATCTTATAATATACGATCTACTCGTCCTACGTCGTGCTGTAGGAGAGATCGTGACGTCACAGAGACATACAAGATCACAAAAGAGTCATATTCTATCGTATTTATACGATACACTCCCCCCACAAAAAAGACCTGAACCCCACCTTAAACCTAAAGTTGCCCAGAGGCTATCTTCTGACGCCACAAGTCGACGGCGCCAGCAGCAGCGCGTCTGGGACGCGTCCCGGTCCGAGAATGATCACCATCAGTATGAGGTGAGTCGTTCCTTTGAGAATCCTCGGACCCAGCAATAACAGGTGGAGCCTCAGATTGCAATGCGGAATCGAGCTCCAAAGCGTACAAACGTGCGATAGGACGAACAGTAGTTCCAGTGGCTGTCTTTAATAGCGCCACCCGCTCTACAGAGTCTGCCCCCTTGTATACCTCCAATACGCGGCCTAATTTCCAGTATAAACGAGGACTATCTTCTTTGATTAAAACAACGTCACCAACTGTAGGGGCCGTTGGTCTACCAGAGGGAGTAACACTCCTTTCCCTCAATGCTACCAGATATTCACTAATCCACCGTTTCCTAAAATCCTCGATTATCCTGGATATATACTGGTATCTCTTAGACACCGCTACCGCAGAGTACAACGAGGGATCCTCTAACTCTACTATGGACTGAAAATCAGATGGAAACGCAGTCAATGGTTTTCCATATAGCAAGTGAGCTGGCGTTAATGGTAGTGGTTCTTGCAGGTCGGTGTACACATATGTAAGCGGGCGATCATTCACGACTGCCTCTATCTCTGTGAGGACTGTCGTCAACTCACTCTTCTTTAATAGAGCACGTCCTACAACCGCTCTGAGTCCTGACTTTACTATGCCGACACACCGTTCCCACATGCCACCAAACCAAGGTGCCTTAACTGGAATGAACCTCCAATCGCACTTCTTCTCTCCCAAAAAAGTGATGATAGTAGGATCACTACTCATATCCTTTAGATATTTTGATGCTTGGACATAAGTGGGAGCATTGTCGCTAAGAATGAGTTGAGGGAATGAACGACGGGCACAAAACCGTCTAAACGCCAGCATAAATTCTTCGCTAGACATATTATCACATAGTTCTAGGTGTACCGCTCGAGACGTCGCACAGGTAAACAATAATATATAAACCTTCTCATGCTCCCTCGTCTTCAATGCCCCTGTGTAATCTAATCCTACCGCTTGGAAAGGTTCTACGTGCTTTACACGGCATTCAGGTAGAGGTGGAGCTGGTCCAGTTGCATATGGTTTACCCTTTAGTCTCTGGCATATTACACACTTTCTCACTACGCGTCTAGCTACTTGTCGAACTCTGGGTATCCACCATGTGAGACGTAAATTTGATATAATATGACATACCCCGTAGTGTTTTACTTCCCTATGTGCACGTATGATCAATAGATCAGTAACGTGATGTCTTGTTGGCATAAGTATAGGTCGGTTTGTGCCGTCTGGTACACCCGACCACTTCAGGCGACCCTCACACCTGATGAGGCCATTGTCTAGGTGCAACCTTAGTTGACGCACTATATTAGGCATTAATGTCTTATTCGAGCCTTTCAAGGATTCTAATTCATTGGAAAAGGTTTCTACTTGAACACATTTGATCAAAGTTACTTCAGCTGCTTTAAATTCACGAGCATCAATGTTGTGACCCCTGTTGCAGAGTTGGCCCGTTACTTTAAGCTTGAGATTGGATACATATCGCAACACCCAAGCTACAACTCTGACTAGTTTATTATAGTCACCGAATCTTGCCCATTTCATGATAGGACCCGGTGGCTCAGTTGGTTGGGCTGTAACTGCCACTGTTTCCAGTGGCAGAAGTCCCTCACCAACAGCATGCCATATCGTCCATTCATTTTCATGGAGCAGCCACTTTGGACCATGCCACCACAATTCGGACTTCATTAACTGGCTAGCCGTTATACCCCTAGTTATGAGATCACTAGGGTTTTCCTTTGTATTTACATAATGATAAGCAACATCTGGCAAAAGGGCTCTAATCTCATCTACCCTATTCCGCACATAAACTGGCAGAGACTTCTTGCTATGTATCCAGTTGAGTGCGACCTGACTATCGCACCATACATGAACGATTTCAATATTTAATTCGCTCTCGTATGCTGCGCGTACATGTTGCACCAGACGTGCTAATAGCAGCATGGCAGTCAATTCCATTTTAGGGATAGTTACCTTTTTAACCGGGGCTACCTTGGCCCGGGCTGTAACTAAATGTGCCCCAAATGAAGTAACAACATATATGGCTACCCCGTATGCCGTGGCGCTAGCATCGCAAAACGTGTGTAACGCAACGTCACCGAACGCCGCCACTTTACGAGGTATAGGTTTACTACATAGGATGGCATATTCATTCAACAACAATGTCCCTTTGTCATTCAGGTCCTCGGGCAAACTGTCATCCCATCCTATTTTACGTCTCCAAACTTCCTGCATTAGAATCCTAGCTCTTATGGTAACAGGTAATGCTAGACCCAAAGGATCAAAAAATTGCGCAACTTTGCTCAACAGACTTCTTTTTGTGTGCGCTCCTGTCTGCTGAGCAAAAGACCTTGATTGAAAAGTTAGTATGTCATGTTTAGGTTGCCAGATCATCCCCAAATTTCGGGACTTTTCCTGGTTAAGAGATGCCGTACCATCCACTTGTATTAAACTCTGAAGATCTTCACTATTAGTAACCCACTCGCGGAGAAATAGATGTGCATCCGCAAACAATCTGCGTGCTTGCCAGTATGCATACAACAAATCATCTTGACTATCGCTAGTACCCTGCAAATTGTCAATGTATAATCCGCGAGATAGTTTACTTGTGTCCTCATGAGTGTCAGCTAGATGTTTTCTGATTGTGGCATTTAACAAAAACTGCGAGCAAGTGGCCCCAAAGAGTACAACCCGAAAACGGTATATTATGATGGGACTTTCAGAGTCGCTAATGTCGCTGAACCAAAGAAAGCGGGTAACATCTCTATCTTCCTCCTTTAGCTTGACCATCAAGAATGCTTTCTCGATGTCACTGGTATAGGCGTACTTTCCCAGCCTAAACCGCAATAGATGTTGGGATAGGTCCGACACCATGGACGGACCTGTCAACAGGCAGTCATTTAGACTGGGTTGTTGTCCTTGGTGGGCAGAACAGTCATACACCACCCGTATTGGTGTGGTGACGCTGTCTTTCTTTACCCCATGATGGGCCAGATAGTGAACCCTACCCTTCTTACACGGTTCCTTGACATCGACTCTCTCTATAAAGCCCCTATCCTCATAACTCCGAAATACATCGTCATACGCCTGGCGCGTGCTCGGTTCGTTAGACAATTTCCGCTGCAATGCGCGCAAGCGACCTAATGCCAAACCATAGTTGGTAGGCAGGCTTATCTCACTGTTCTTCCAGGGTAAACTAACTTTATATTGCTTGTCTGAGGCACAGTAGCACACAGACTCGTCAAACCTTTGTAGCGCAACTTCCGAGTCATAATCAGTCTCCATAGGATTAATGCCTATGTGATCCAATCTCCACAGTCGTTCCAGGTCGAACTCGGCAGCCATCTTAGGGTCACTAGGTTGGGAATCCTCCCTTCCCAACTCCTCTGCCGCGGTTACATTGACTCTATATATCGAGACCGTGTCGACCAGGACCTTTGACTGTGTAGTATGCACCTTTCCGCTCATGCAGTATCCAAATTTAGTGGGGATTAAAATTACACCACACATCTTTTTAAATCCAGGGTATACTACTTCATAATAATGATCCACACCAAGTAGAACATGCACCTCACTCTGATTTCCCATGGGATCTGACAAGTTAACCCCTTTGCTACGTAATGCGTGTTCCACCTTCTTCACACCCACAGATACATATTCTGGTAGGGTGTCTACTACGATACAAGTCATAAAGTACCGGTTTTTACGATAGAAATATGAAATCTCCGCTATCTCGTAGTCTTGTTTATCAGTAACCCCTGTGAAGCCCTGTAATCGAAGAGTCTCAGCCCCTACGATTCGGTGCTTCAGTCCCACTAGTACGGACCTCTTTATAAAGGAACGTTGAGACCCTTGATCTAGAAGTACCCGACAAACTTTGTTACTGTCATTACCTTCCATGGGAATCTGTATTGTGGGCAATATAGTGGTGTCTTGCGTGCTACCTAGTGCCACAGTTGTAGTACCCTCATTTTTGACGTCTTTGACTTTATCTGCTGTAGGACACAACTTATCAAAGTGATGTCCTTCGCAGTGGCGACAGGGCCTTAAGTATGTAGCAGTACATTGTCCCTGCTTACCATGTTCTTTACTTAGACAACCTACACATAGCTTCAATCTTTTCGCCTGTGCTAGTTTTGTCTCATTTGTTGGGTATTTTATGCAGAAACTCCATTTATGTTTGTTGTTACATAGCTTACATAGAATCTGAGCAGGTTTCTTATACGCACCCTCTTTCTTTACTTTAGTCCCCACTGTCATGCTTACTGTTCCCCTCTTCTCAACATTCTCACTCCCTCCCGACTCATACATTCTCCCTTTGTTCAACTGTAGATTATTGATCTCCTTACTGAACTGAGTTTTGAACTCCCCCAGCTCAAATGATCTTACCTTATCAAGTATTGCCATAGGAAGCTTCTGACGCAAGATAATGACTATCATTTCCTGCGTGGTAAGCCCTAGGGTATCTAGCGATCGAGTATGGCACTCCATATTTGCCCTGAAGTTTGTCAACTCATCAACCTTATACTGTGGTTCTGCGAGCCCCAACAAGGCAACGACATGGGCCATCTTCAACTGCTCTCTATCCCCGTATGTGGACTCTAATAAGTGTACCGCTTCAAGATAACTACCAGCTACTACTGCAAAACCCTCTATTAAATGTAAGGCCTCTCCTTCCATTTGTCCCTTCAGATAGTGAAACTTGCGGACATTATCCAAAGAGGATTCATGAACCGTAGATCGAAATACGTCCCAGAAAGCTAACCACTCGGTTAACTTGCCCCCAAATGTAGGAAGATTGAGCTTTGGGAGGTGTACAGTATGTTTTGGGTCAGCCCTTCTATGGGCCTCATTATCGCCTCCCTTCTTACTCGCGATTGCACGCTGTAATAGGTACTTCGCTCTAAAGACAGGTTCGTCATAGAGGGCGCGATTATCACACTCTGTAACAATCTCTTCCTCCTCTGTCATGTCAGCCACAATCACCTCACTCAAAGCCGTAATACGACCGTGGGTGACCTGGACGTTTTCTAATCTAGCCTCCAATTCCTCTAGTTCAGCAGTAGTGATGAAAGTGTTGACGTCCACTATTAGCCTATTTATTACTCCCCGAAGTCCCGCCCTTTGATTTTTAGGGGCTTTGTTCAGCACCCCACTAGACGGTGTCTCTTTACCGTTTTTATCCATTTTGCTTGCGAGCCTATAGCCTATGTATCTAAATATTACGTTACAAAAACAACGGCCAAATAATAGGCTACTTAAGAGACGCCAACCGGCGGACTTCTATGTTATGGAGAAAAAATAGTACACTAAATAGCAATACCTACTAATGGATCATATTGAACAAGAAAAAATGTTAGGTCAGGTCATATGTCACAGGAAGTCTGAAACAGAAAAGAAAAGTATTGGGGAAAGATGATGGGTGGGATGCAGGACTTAGGCAGGCACAACGATGTGACCCTGCATTCCGGCTCTAACCATCGCTTGGCTAGCCTTGCCAGTTTATCATAGAGTTGTTCCTGCATCCTGTTATATGTCCCCTTGTTCATTGCCTTAAAATCCCTTACTGGTAGCTAATTCCCGGGTCTGGGCACCAATGTGGCAAACTATCAATGGAAGTTAAATATTACTAAGCTATAATGAATCAAATAAAATCAATCTAAATGAATACTCTATATCTAAATTGAATTCAATCTGAAACAAGCTAATTTATATCCAAAGGTCTCACATAATAAATGTATATAATTATAGGGTAAGGTTATAAGGGTTAATATTAGCCAGGAATTAACTCACCAATAGTTCCATGTGGCAATGAGGCAAGGGAGAACGTTTTACCCAATATGGCGGTGGACAATGGGGAACGAGACTTCGGTCCCAAGACACGAGTCAAGTTAAAGAAAGAATAAATGATTACATGGGAATGGACATGATTATTATAATTTATGCTTATCTATCAGTCAGTCATGATGTCGATGAGAGCGTCGTGATGGTGTAGTTGTGTGTATTGCTGTATGTGTATTGTGATTAGAGGCACAAAAGCACGATCAACTGAGGGCGAAAAATTAGATGTTAACTGGTTGGTGTTCGTGAAGGCTCTGACGTACCTCAAAAGCACACCTTGCTGCCTTGACAAACCGCCAGGAGCCCAAATTATCGTACCGCATTTAGGTTGCTCTATACGATAAATTATATTAATATATACGATAAATTCATATATACTACATAAGACCATGGCAATATTGCTTAATAGCATATTAGGCCTTTTATAACTTAACTTATTTACAATCTTATAATATACGATCTACTCGTCCTACGTCGTGCTGTAGGAGAGATCGTGACGTCACAGAGACATACAAGATCACAAAAGAGTCATATTCTATCGTATTTATACGATAAGAGTGTTGCCAATCTAGCTCCTTTCCCGCTAAATGTAGAGGTATGTATTTGGATCTAGCAGCAAGTTTTAACATCTAACAATATATTTCCTGCCGAAATTCTAGATATTTCAGACATCTTAGAACAATATTCTAGAGATTGAGGACTTATTCTAGTGATTTTCCTCATTTATTTACAATCTGTCTGCCTTCTAGCGACTTTTGAGAATGGATCAAACGGTATTTAGCCTCTTGATTTGGTAACCCTGGGTTCTAGATTATTCGGAACCTCGGAGGGCTCGAGTCACTCGAGACCAGAGAGAGTGTATAGGAGATAGGTGTCTTCCTATATATTCTATTAATAAAAAGGTGCCTCTAAACGTTGCCAGTTACCCTTTTTCGATTTTTTTTTCAGCACCATCTATTGCAGGGTTCCAGAACTAATCAACGTGATTAAATCTACGGATGTATCCTCTATTCTGTGTTAGTTTTTTTTATTATTATGTACAGTTGGTCAAATTTCCAGCTAACCCACCCTGCTCTGGGGCTCGCAAAATTATCTGGCAATACTGGTGTAGTGGTGCAGGGATGCCACTTGCCATTAATGTGTTATAATAATAATAATAATAGTTCTTAAAGCTAGCGCATGCTAAGCTAGCTAAGGATAGCTCAATAAGGCCAATTAGGCGTATTTCCATTGGGGTCCTGTACTACTACCCCATCCCTTTGCTCATGAGGGATGGTAACGACTCAGTGCTTGTGAAAAATCTTTAATGCGCCGAGCGTGGGCGCGAACCCGGGCCTTCTGGGTGGAAGTCCGAGACGCTAGTCACTACACCAAGCGAGCCGCTGTCCTGTGTCTGTCCTGTATATTACTCCAAATTAGACTATGTAATGTTCACGTTGTGAAGACTAAATGCTCCTTCATTAAGCAGCCACCAATAAAACAGAAATATGTGTTCTTATAAAATCGAGTAAAGTATGTTGTGGCAGCCAGCAGGTTTTATATGCGATGCCAATCAGTGGATATAATAACTTGAATATTTAAGCAAATCTACGAACTTAGGGTGAATGTTCGGGCTCATACATAGCGATGTATGCATTTTTATTTGAGATAGGCTTACTTTCCCTTGTTTAGTTATGTTCTAACAATGATATAGCCGAAATCAGATCTACCAATTCCAATCTTTGTAAGACACACCTCCTTCCTACACCAGTATTGCCAGATAATTCTGCGAGCCCCAGAGCGAGGGTGGGTCAGCTGGAACTTTGACCAACTGTACCCTATTTATCTTTCTCTCTCTCTCTCTCTCTATGTATATACAGTATATATATATAATATATATATATATATATATATATATATATGTTAGTAAAGCCAGGTAATACATTTTCTTTAATACATACGAGGTTGAAAGAAATGGCAATTTCTGCGTTGGAAATTTTATTATTCAAAGTTTCCAGGTCTCTGATGAGTTTTCGCTGGGTGGCAGGAAGTAGATGAATGAGATGAGCAAAATTCATGGTGGTACAGGGTTACATAAATGTACATGATGATACAGGATATACGACACGTTTCACTGGACAACCAACATTATCAAGTAAGGGTAGAATGATATAAAAGTTAAACAGGAAGGGTATATATAGAGGGTGGAGGATCAGAGGAGGCAAAAATCAGGGGGCAAAAGTCTCCTATTGGTGGAGGGGTATTCTAGGAGTGCAAAAGGGGGAACTGCTTCACGCAGGCGCACTGGATGCGGAATGGTGTTGGTCGGGTGGCGGGGTCAAAGCTGATTGGCTGCGTGTCGATGGGCGTGGCCTAAGTTGTGTGGTCCATGTGGCGCCGGCAGAAGACGAAGCTGAAGGAGGTAGCGCGGGGGGCTGCGTCAAGGGCAACGGGGGGCGAGGAGGGGCGTTAGGTCCTGTAGGGTAGTGCCTTTTGGCAGAAGGAAGGATCTGAAGGTCTAGAGTTTGGTTGTTGATGTTAGGATGTAAGGCTTGGATATATAACGCTTCGAGTATAGGTAATCTCCTTGGGTCACTTTCTTTATCGAGTATGGTGGTGTGTTTCTCTAACTCGTTGCGTGTGAGGTGGGGGTGAGATAGTGGTCTTTGATGGCTCCAGCCTGAAGGTGAAGAGTTAACCGACGTGAAAGACGAGTCTGCGTCATGCCAATATAGGAATGAGGTCCACAGTCCTCATAATTACAGGTATGTTGGTAAATGATGTGATCGTCGGTCATCGGGCTCTTTATCTTGGTGGAAGCTGGTTTGTTGCGGAGAACGAGGTTGGAGGTCTTGGGGGATTTGTAATAAATTATTAATTTGATTTTATTTTCCGGGTTGGTTGGGTGGACATGCTTGGAGATTATTTCTTTTAAGACGGCCTCGTCATTTTTGTGTTCAGCGGACATGTAATTGCGGTAGAAGATCTTAATTTCATTGGGGGGGTCAATGTTGGGAGGGCTTTGGGTGTACCATTTTTCAAGATGGTGGTTGATGGTGCTGGAGATGTCGGAGTTGGAGTATCCATTATTCACTAAAACTTGGGATAGTCTTTCTAGTTCCTGGTGGGTGTCGGCCCAGGTAGTGCAGTGCGTGAGGGCTCTCCTTACATAGGCGGAGATGGAGGATAGAAGATAACGGCGGGGGCATTCACTATCGCCGTTGAGGCATTGTCCTGTGTTAGTTGGGTTTAGTGTAGACGGTGGTTTTGAACCCATGGTCGTTCAGAGCTACGAGGATGTCGAGGAAGGGGAGTTGTCCATTGTTAGATTTTTCAAAGGTGAAGTTAAGTCCGGAGGAGGTCATGAAGCGACGCTGGAGTTCCTGTAGTTCGTGGAGGTCCTTGATTTGCACGATGATGTCATCCACGTATCTACAGTAGACGGCGGGTCGTTGGGCAGCTAGGAGCTCTTCCTCGATGGTACCCATAAAAAAGTTCGCAAAAAGAACTCCTAGGGGGCTGCCCATTGCCACACCGTCTATCTGCTTGTACATGTTGCCCCGGGGGCAAAGGAAGGGGGCCTCCATGGTACACAGCTCCAGTAGTGTTTTCAGGGCCTTCTCCGGGATGTCCAGTGTTGGTGTATCAGGGCAATGGTAAATTCGACGAAGAATCATGTCAATGATCCTATCCACTGGCACGTTGGTGAACATGCTTTCTACGTCGAGGGAGGCGATTGTGTGGTTGTTGTTCCGGGGGGCGCCTCGTAAAATTTCCAAGAAATCGTGGGCTGAGTTAAGGTTGTATTGGCTGGGCACGTAGGGGGTGAGGAGGTTGTTCAGGGCCTTGGCGATCTGGTAGGTGATATATATATATATACAGTATATATATAGTAAATATATAATTATATATATATATATATATATATATATATACTGTATATATATTATTTGTTTGAAAATGTTTGAGTGTGGCTGTGTGTCCTTCCAAGTTAGTAACTTACATTACAATGTAAATACCTTTCTTCAATTGAGATTATTGTTATTCATATACATTCATTGTTAATAAATTTACAGTCAATATCAAATAATGATCAACAGCCTTCATGATCCATTGCGAACCATATCCTTATTCTCAAGGTCAACCACAGCCTCCTTACATCATCACGGAGGCTCGGTAAGCTACCGCCATCTAGTGCAGGGTTCCAGCATATCTGTAAATAATGTCCTCTTCTTCTTCTTCTTCTTCTTTTGAACCCACCCACTGACCGCGCAGGTCCACAGGGCCGACCATTGCATAGTGGGGCAGATAGGTGAAAGAATTGTGCCTTTTTACGTACAAGCATGTAATTTGGCACAGTTGTAGATTATGCTGGAAGTAGTATTTCTAGAAGTGGAGCCACCTGCAAAACGCCCCTTGATGGCCATGGTGGCCATTTTATTTTAAATGGCCGCCTAAAGCCATTATTGAACAGGCGTCCCAAAATAGATGTGTCAAACTTCCGGACAGGATTATATGTATGATTATAAGCTTAAAATATTCTATAACAAAAATTGCAAATCTTAATCGTTAAAGATATAATTGAGTTTTTATATTGTCTCCTCCCCCCCACCACTGTAATGGACTCATCCATTTCTAACAAATTTTTTAACAAGTCCAACGGCAACAGTGAGCTAAAAATAAGTAATGTGTCTAACCACTTTGTCTATCTATCCATTGCCTGACGCTGTGATCCCCGAATGGATGGCCACGACCGAAACGCCCCATGCACCTCTGTCCCCAGTCAGTCGACGCCCCTTCTCCCAACCAACACCGCCTTCATCCATATACTTCTTCACTCCATCCTTCCACCTCTCTTTCGGTTTACCTCTCCCTCTCTGTCCTTCCACCTCGCTCTCGTACACCCTCTTAGTAATTCTCTCGCTTCCCAAACGTTCCATATGACCGAACCATCTCAAGGTGTTTCTTATCACACTTTCCATCACATCTGCCTCCACACCACACCTCCCTCTTACTTCCTCATACGTCTGTCTATCCCTCCATGTAACTCCGCACACACTTCTCAAGTAACTCACTTCCACCCCTCTCACTCTTGGTCTGTGTTTCTCCACCAACGTCCATGCTTCGCTTCCGTAAGTCAGTGTCTGGATTACCACATTGTCATGCAAGGACTTCTTCACTTCCATGCTGACCACCCTATTTCTTGTTACTGCTTTCAGCATTCCTACTACCCTGTTCCCCTGTTGCACCCTCTCCCGCACTTCTTCATCCATACTCCCATCTTTACTCAGCACACTGCCCAAATACTTAAATGAGCTGACAATCTCCAAAGCCTGACCGTTCAACTTCACCTCACGATCTGTGGCTTCACCCCTTTCGAAGACCATAACCTTGCTCTTCCTCGCATTTACCTTCAGATTCCGTTTTTCGCACACTGTTCCAAACATATTTACCAGACCCTGCAACTCCCATTCAATATCGCTCATCAGAACTGTATCATCAGCAAACAGCAGTACAAGGTAGCTTCCACTCGTTTCCCCCCTTATCAGCGATACACCAACATCCACTGCTCTTCCTTGTATTTCTTTCATGACTCCATCCATATATATAAAAAAACAACCACAGGGACATCACACACCCCTGTTGCAACCCAACATTCAGATCCAAGAACTTGCTCTGCTCATTCTCCACACGTATTGCCACCTTTGCACCCTCATACATGGTCTTCACTGCTTTCAGCAACTTGCCATATACTCCGTATTTTCTAAGTACTTTCCACATACCTTCTCTATCCACTCTGGCATAGGCATTCTCCAAATCCATAGAGGCAATATACAGCTTTTGTTGGTTCTCCAGATATTTCTCCACAACACATTTCAGGGTAAAAATCTGATCTACACATCCTGTGCAACCAAATCGCCAGCACTAAGGGTTGCAAGAAGGTACTCATCTTGGAGGTGTAATGCACATTTTTAGACACAAGAATCTAGACGAAAAGTTGATACCTCCCGGATAGGTTCTGATGGCGACACATCCTCATATAAGAAGCGGACATCTGTTGCTGCTGCTTTAGAAGAGACATATTAACGAGTGTACTTTTTCCAGTTGCAGAATGTTCGTTGCTGTCCTTGCTAGACTTCTATTTTTCTGTTCGCTTAAGCTTTGTGGTATTTCATTTTGCATGACAGGATTTATGCCATTTTGCCTCAGGCTCCAGCATAGTGGCTTCTATTCATAATTGTTTTCACCAACCCACCAATTAACTTACAAATAAACCTAATTAATAAAATCAATGAAAGTAATGAATACATGTGGTACTCAATTTAATTTATCCAGTCGCCTAAAGTCAATTGGAATGGGCATTTCATGTAGCTCGGCAAAGCACATGATATTCGATGCGAGAAGAGAATATCTTTACCAACACCAACATCATGACGCAATAATTCAGTTTTTACTTTTTGACAGAGAATGCACTTTGTCCAGTCAGTTACACCTGGTGTTTCCTTGAAGGGACCTGACTGATGTAAATCCACAAGCTGAAAACTTGTTAACATGATTTGTTCCCACCACCAGTTAATTGTACACAGAGCATGATTAGTTCCCACCACCAGTTAATTGTACACAGAGCATGATTAGTTCCCACCACCAGTTAATTGTACACAGAACATGCAGTAGGCAATAACCTCCATCGGTTCTCACTCACAACACCTGTCAGGAAAATTGTAATATTTAGTCATTATATTATGTTATATCATAATATATTTTTTGTATTTTAATATAATTTCAGAGTTATTAAGACAAAAGTATACAGGATCTCTAGAAAAGCTTGAAATCCTGCCCATATTTCCGCAAATTCCGAAATGTCTATGCTATTTTCTGAATTCCAGTGCTATTTTCCATAAGTGAAATTCTCATGACCACAATTGTATTAATTCTGGGTTTCTTGAGTCTCACTTCTGCTATTGATTATTGGAAACTTCGAATATAATACAGATTTCTCGATGTGAGAAATGGCTTTTGGCGAGTATTGGCGACCATTTTGTTTAAATGGCCGCCATGGTCACGTGGCTCTACTTCTAGAAATATTATCTTGGTTATGGTCTACAATCATGCCAATTTTCATGCTTGTACGTCAAAAGGCACAATTCCTAGACAATGTTGCACATATCTGCCTCACTAATACCTATCACGTCCCCCCCGCCCAAAAAAAAAAACACAAAAACCCTACCCATTTCTCTTTCTCCATGTCTTTTCTAGTGTCCTCTTCATCATCTCCCTGTCTTGCATTTTCATATCTTGTGTTAGCCCCAGCAATGCCCCTACCCCTCTATCGTCTCTCTGATTTAATTCCTCCCACCTTAGTTCCCCAACTCTATTCCTCATATATCTCTCCAACTCGTTTCTCTCCTCATCATATTTTATACACTCTGCTACTATGTGTTCTATGTCCTCGACTATTGGGTCTCCTCCTAGGTCACATTGGTTACAGTGCGGTCCTATCCCGTTCCACCTCCTTGTTCTTTCATTTGTCTCTAGGGATCCTGTCCTTGCCTTAAACAGCAATTTAGATCCCCATCCGCCATCATAGAAAACTTCTCTAGCTGGTTTTTCCTTCTCTCTGTAATACGATAGCGTGGCTTTGTTTTCTACCCCTTCCCTCCGCTTCCTTCTTCCCTCCTCTTTTATCCCTTTCTCTATCTCTCTGATACATCCTCTCCCATTTTCCAATATTACCCAATCATCCCTCCCATATCGTTTTCTAAATTCCCCTCCCACATGGTCCTGTATTATATTTATCCTTTCCAGCCTTCTTTTGCACTCCCTGTTCCATTTACTTCCCTCGCTCGCCCAGCTGTATACCTACTTTGGCCACCTATTTTCCTCCATCCCCTCTAGCCTCACTTTGTACTTCCCTTTAGCTTTTCCTATCCTTTCTTCAAACGTACTTCACCCCATTTCTCCTTGGATTGCTTCTTGTGCTACGTATTTATTTGCCCCCAATCCCGTCCTTCCTATTTTATTCTGTATCGTTTCTAATTTTCTCGTTTCTGCCTCTGTCGTTTCCACCGCCTCCATGCCATACATAATCGCAGGTACTCCTAGTCCTTTTCACAGCCCGTGCACTATTTCATAGCTATTCGCTCTTAATCTTGTCGCGCTCCATAATCTCCCATGCCATTGTTGCATTTGACCAATCTTTTGCCTTTTTAAACCCTTTCTTTGTAATTGTTACCCCCAGGTATTTATATTCTCTTTGTAATTGTTACCCCCAGGTATTTATATTCTCTTTGTAATTGTTACCCCCAGGTATTTATATTCTCTTTGTAATTGTTACCCCCAGGTATTTATATTCTCTTTGTAATTGTTACCCCCAGGTATTTATATTCTCTTTGTAATTGTTACCCCCAGGTATTTATATTATCTTTGTAATTGTTACCCCAGGTATTTGTATTATCTTTGTAATTGTTATCCCCAGGTATTTATATTCTCTTTGTAATTGTTACCCCCAGGTATTTATATTCTCTTTGTAATTGTTACCCCCAGGTATTTATATTCTCTTTGTAATTGTTACCCCCAGGTATTTATATTCTCTTTGTAATTGTTACCCCAGGTATTTATATCTTTGTAATTGTTACCCCCAGGTATTTATATTCTCTTTGTAATTGTTACCCCCAGGTATTTATATTCTCTTTGTAATTGTTACCCCCAGGAATTTATATTCTCTTTGTAATTGTTACCCCCAGGTATTTATATTCTCTTTGTAATTGTTACCCCCAGGAATTTATATTCTCTTTGTAATTGTTACCCCCAGGAATTTATATTATCTTTGTAATTGTTACCCCCAGGTATTTATATTCTCTTTGTAATTGTTACCCCCAGGTATTTATATTCTCTTTGTAATTGTTACCCCCAGGTATTTATATTCTCTTTGTAATTGTTACCCCCAGGTATTTATATTCTCTTTGTAATTGTTACCCCCAGGTATTTATATTCTCTTTGTAATTGTTACCCCCAGGTATTTATATTATCTTGTCTTCTTCATTCTGCTTCCTTCTAGTGGCCATTCCTCGTCCTCTTGGAGCTGTCCATTCTTTTTCATTACTTGGCTCTTTTCTTTACTGAATCTTACTTCTAATTCCTCTCCGAATCTTGTTGCTTCCTCTAGCAGTCTCTGCAACCCTCTTCCTGTTTCTGCCATCAGGACTACATCGTCAGCTAATAGGAGTACCCCCAGTCTTTCCTTGTTTATCAGAATCCCTTTCCCCACTCTTTTTATCCTCTGTGTCATTTCTTCCATATAGAGCGCAAATAGTAGCGGCGATAATACACACCGGTCTTACTCCCCTCTTGCTTTCTACCCATCCCGTTTCTATATTTCCTAGCGCGTACTTCGCCTTTGTTCCCTGGTATATCGATGTGATGATGTTGATATACTTTTCTGGTATTCCACTCCTTGCCATTATTTTCCACAGCAGTTCCCTATTTACTCTGTCATATGTTTTGTCTATATCCAGGAATGCACAGTAACCTGTTTTCTTCCCTCTTTTCATTTTCCCTACCACTTCGTTTAGTATATAAATATTATCTGTCCCCATCCTGTCTCCTCTGAACCCGTTTTGTTCGTCACTTATTATTCCGTTTCCCTCTATGGCTCTATTCATCCTTTCCTTCAATATCCCGCAGAAGAGTTTCCCTATTGTGTTTGTTACCGTCACTGGCCTGTAGCTTTTCATTTCCTTTTTACTCTTGTACCCTCCTTTATGTAATAGCGTTACTCTCGCTTCATTCCATCTTTCTGGGATTCTCTCATTGCTCAATACCTCGTTAAACATTTTCCTCAGCCTTCTTTCCATTTCTTCCCCCCCCCCCCCCTCCATGTACATTTCATTTGGAATCCCATCCGGGCCGGTCGCCTTTCCCCTTTATAGCGCTTTAATCCCTCTCCTTACTTCTTCGATTGTGAGTTCCCTTTCCATTACCATCCTATCTTCTTCCGGTAGTCTTCTCTCTCTCATTTCCAAGTTCCATTCCCTCCCCTCCTCTTGTTCATTTACAATTTTCCTCCTATTTCCTCCCAGTATCGTTTTATTTATTTATTTATTTCTTCCTCCGTCTTTATTATTCTATCTCCCACTATTAATTCCACGTTTTCTTCCTCTCTACCGGTCTCACCTCTTAACATCCTATACCACTCCTTTTGTCCCTCTTTCCCCTTGTTTCTGATTTGTTCTACTTCTTTCTCGTGTTTAATCATTGCCTCTTGTATTAGTATTTTTACCTTCTTCCTCTTTTCTTCGTATGTCCTCACCGCTTGTATTACCTCTTTCCCTCTCTCCGCCTTCCCTCCTATTTCTCTCTATCATCCTTCTCCTTTCTCTGTTTGCATTCCTTCTTTCACTTCTTGCTTGCTTTATTTCCCTATTCCACCATGGTTTTTGTTTTCTTATTCCTGTCCATCTTCTTATTCTTCCTATGCTCTTTCTGCCGCTCTATTTATGTCCATCATCAACTCTCCGTCCATTTCTTCTATGCTTCCCTCTCTTCTTTCCCCGATTCCTTCAAGGTATCTTTTGTATTCTACCCATCTTTCACTTTTTAGATTCCATCTATTTATCCTCCACCTCGTGTTTCCTTTGCTTTTCCATTCCTTTGTGTAGTTTATCACCATGAGTCTGTGATCGCTTTGTATCCCCACTTCATTCTCATCATCTATCCACATGTTTTGGATCTATTCCCTTGATCTTCCATTCGCTAGTATAAAGTCTATCGCCGATCTTTGGCCTTCTCGGTGTCTTACCCATGTCGCCTTCCCCTCTCCCATTGATTGGTTCAGTATTTCCATGTCATTTTCTGCCGCAAATTGGATCAGGGTTTCTCCATTTCACTATCAACACGGCTAATTTTCCCAGCACGCCCCTCTAGGATATTCTTACTCTATGCTCCAGACTCGCTCTCCGATTATTATGTTACTTCCACCAACCGACTTTACTCCTAAACTCAATTAATGAAATCAATAAATACATGTGGCAGTCCAGGAATTCGAACCTAGGATGCTCACACCGAAATTCAGTGCATTTATCCATTGCGCTACGAAGACAGTTTCCAAATCTGTCACTGTCAGTTTCAGTTCAGACGTCAACGGTGATGAACGTACGAAGTGATTGCGGCACATCGCGTCACTAATGAAGGCTAAATGGACCTTATGCTTTATATTTTCACCTGGATTCCCAAGCTTAATTAATAGTTAACTCTCTGAGAACATATCAATTACACAAAATTATCTTGTACTAGCCATAATACTACTATGGTATAAAAATAATTAGGCTAAGTAAATATTGTACATACTTTTGCTGTTCATCATTACTCTGGTTGCAAGTAACGTAGACATTACTACTCTCTATTTAGAGCAAAGAGGAAGGATAGGCGATGCATTATTTATAAATGTTTTGATGGTAAGTCTTATAGGTTAATACTAGGGAAGACAAGAATTCCACCTAATGAGTAGCCTACCTAGTGAGCATACAGTATTCATAGCCTACGCATCTCATCTTGGTGTGCTATGATTCTAACCTATGTATTGGAAAGCTTTATGTCTAAGCAGTAGGCTACAACCTACAACCTATTACAAGTTTAGCTCTAGGCCTATGTCTGTTATTCAGGGTCTTAGAGCCAAAACAAACAAATACACAGGCTGTTAGTGTTATCGCTAGCTTCAACTACAGTATTTTTGGTTTTTATTATATTTGTTGTAGCAATTTATCTGCTTAGCATTAACGAAGTTTACGTATGAGTAGGTGAAATACCAGTCATCAAAGCCAACTTTTCGGTTAGCTTATATATTTGTGTGAAGAGAGGGAAACCTGCGTTGTACGATATGTTATCGTACATCAGTCAGCCCAGCAAAGCCGTCATAAAACGTTCGATATCAAAGTGATTATTTAGTCTATTTATTTAAATCATTTAGTCTAATTATTGTCCTATGACCATAGGGTCGTCAATACGGAAATATCCAGGCCCTTGTCTGGAATAGGGTTGAAGTGAACTCCTGTATTGAGATAATCAGAGGCGTGTAACTGTTATCAGTTGTAAGCATAATACAATGTTATCAGTTGGTGAGTACAATGACCGTCATAAGCTGTGTGTGTGTACTATCTCACACTTACACACCTACACAGGTACACACAAGCGCACACGATTATTTCTTTCTTACCTTATCAGTCTCTCTGTCTATTCTCTCTCTCTCTCTCTCTCTCTCTCTCTCTCTCTCTCTCTATATATATATATATATATATATATATATATATATATATATATATATATTCGTTAGCTCAGTGATAGCGAAAGAACTCGTACCAATGGTTTCAAATTAGATATATTTCGTTTCAGAAAAGATATAGGCAAATATTGGTTTGGTAACAGAGTTGTAGATGGGTGGAATGGACTACCAAGTGCTATAGTGGGATTAAAAACGATAGGGAGCTTTAAGATAAAATTGGATAAGCATATGGACGAGAAGGGTTGGGTGTGAAGGGGGATCCTTCCGAGAATCATGAGGATAGACCAGTTCCCGGTGCCAACTTTGCATCAAACCTCTCGACAACTCTCAAAGAGCTCGGAAGTGAAATGCAAAAAGTCAACCCATACTCGGAAACGAGTTTGGGACACCCTAAACAATCCTGAGAGATACAGACACATGATAGACACAGCAAATGTACCCCTACCAGTGACTTGGGACGGCTTATCCATGCTTGAGAGAAGGAATAACTTTAACATTAATGTATACTCTCTCAATAGGGATGAATCACACCCAGTAAAGGTTAGAGGTAGACACAATGAGACAAGATTTAGATACTATCTAAATCTTGTCAGAAAGGGTAAACAACCCAATCATGATAAAGTGAACCTGCTACTTCTAGAAGATAAGCACGTGTCTTATAAGAGACCTCCCCAAATTTGTCAAAAATGTCAGGCGTCTCCCAGCTCATGTGAATGAGAAATCACTCTGCCCAGTATGTCTAGAATTTCTCCCTCCCTCCATAAACTTGGAGCAACACATCTGCCACTGTGAAACCTCCCCCCTGCTTAAATTTCACTCCCCTTCTAGTGAAATCAAGTTTAGATCATATGGGAGGACATATCCACCTTCCCACCTCTGCTTTTTTTACTTTGAATCTTACTGTGAAAGGGTGGAAGGAAAGAAGTCTGTTGTATCTGAACATCAGGCCCTAGGTTACAGTTACCTCATAATTGACCAGCATAATCAAACTGTCAAAGAAGGGACATATTTTGGGGTTAATCCGGCAGAACATTTCCTCAGTAAAGTGTCATCTGATTGGGAGGAGATTAAAGCTAGACGCCCCTCTTACCCCATAGACATTAACCTTAATGAAAAACATGCTTGGGACCAAGTAACAAAATGTCAACTCTGCGAGGGTGTGTTCACCAAAAAAAATCCCAAAGTTCAACATCATGACCACAGCACCCCCATCAAAAACTACATTGGAGCATATTGTCTTCAGTGTAATTTCAGGTGTGGAGAAATATCTGGAGAAGAAACAAAAGGTGTATGTTGCCTTTATGGACTTGGAGAAGGCCTATGACAGAGTGGATAGAGAAGGTTTGTGGAAAGTACTTAGAATATACGGAGTAGAGGGCAAGTTGCTGAAAGCAGTGAAGAGCATGTATGAGGGCGCAAAGGCGGCAGTACGTGTGGAGAGTGAGCAGAGCGAGTTCTTTGACCTGAATGTTGGTTTGAAACAGGGGTGTGTGATATCCCCGTGGTTGTTTACTGTATCTATGGATGGCGTCATGAAAGAAATACTATCAAGAGCAGTGGATGTTGGTGTATCGCTGAAAAGGGAGGGAAACGAGTGAAAGCTACCTGTACTTCTGTTTGCTGATGATACAGTTCTGAGGAGTGATATAATGAATGGGAGTTGCAGGGTCAGGTAAATATGTTTGGAACAGTGTGCGAAAAACGGAATCTGAAGGTAAATGCGGGAAGAGCAAGGTTATGGTCTTCGAAAAGGGTGAAACCACAGAGTTTGAGGTGAAGTTGAATGGTCAGGCTATGGAGATTGTCAGCCAATTTAAGTATCTGGGCAGTGTGCTGAATAAAGATGGGACTAAACTGCGCCGGTAGGTTTGGTGAGTCCATGTTTGCTACTGTCGATTTTCAAGTCTGCCGGCTCTGCCAGCAACGAGAGAATTTTACAGTGAAATTAGATGAAGCCTACAACAAGATCAACGTCCTCACCATGAAGCTGGAATCACTCCAAGAGTTTGTAACACTCAATGTTGGAGTACCACAAACTTCAATTGTCACCGCAACTCCAGCAGCCACCAACGCCCCAACGTCAACTGCCAACAATTCAACGCCTACAGTAGCCACTTCAGCTGATGTTTCCGATACTCAAGATACAAATAGTGACTCTCTTCCCCCTCAAGACAACTTCCGTGTCGTGAGGAACAACGTTTGCCCTAAGACCAGGAAACACATACCGATTACCGAGTGTCAAAACCGTTTCCAGATACTCGCAGACTCAGATGACGAAGAGGAAATAGAAGAAGTCCGGCTCGTGGGAGACTCGATGATACGTGGTCAGCTCACAGAGTTTTGCGCCAGGGCACCTAAGACCAGGAAGCGTTTTTGTATCCCTGGTGGTGGTGTGGATGACGTAGTTGCAGCAGTTGACGAAGTATCAAAGCTGGCCCCTGCTAATACAATGTACGTCATCCACGTTGGATCCAACGATGTACAGCGAACCCGGTCGGAAGATTTGCTTTTAAAGTACCAGCAGCTGATCAAGTCGTTTAAGGAGAAGTCATCAAGGATCATCGTCTCAGGAATCGTCCCCCGGCTCGGTGTAGAGAGCCGATTTTACAACATAGCCACCAGCACAAATCGTTGTCTAGCAAACCTCTGCAGGAAGGAGAACGTGGGATTCGTCGACACCTGGGACAATTTCTACTACGATGACTATTTGTTTTCGGACGATGGAGTTCATCTGAACCAGGTGGGAGCAGCACGTTTTGGGCGTCTTCTCAACGATGCGGTGAAGGATTTTCGGAGAAGAAATCGACTCAGCACAGGACAACCAGGAAGGAGGACCGAAGACAGCAAGGACGGCAACCTACAAAGGAATTAAATACTAATCCGTCAAGAACCGCGAATTTGGTTAAAGCTCCACCAACACGACCCAAATTTAAAACCGTCAGGGATAACGACCGAGGACCGAGGACAGCCATGAATGTAAATGTATATCCGACCAGAACCAAAAATTCGATGAAAGAACGTTCTGCGAGTTCTAAAACCGCAACTTTAAAGGTTTTCTATGCAAAAGCTCGTAGCATACGCAATAAATTTTCAGATTTAGAGGAACTAGTGTTTACAGAAAATTATGATGTGATTGGCATAACAGAATCTTGGCTCAATACAGAAGATAGAGACTTTTTAGCAGAGTATTCACTTCCCGGTTATGTAATGTTTGAGAACAGCCGAATAAATAAAAATGGAGGTGGCGTTTTATTTTATATCAAAGAAAGTCTTAACCCGACCCTCGTGTCAAAACCTCAAATTGTGAACGTCGACACATCTTTTGTGCTAATAAAGAATAATAAAGGTACAAAAATAATACTTGCGTTAATATACAGACCTCCAGCTCAATCAGTGCAAACTGACCGAGAAATTTACGAACAAATTGCAGATGTAAGTAACTCACAAGATACCGTAATTTTTGGCGACTTTAATTTACCTGTGACCAAGTGGGGCGATACTCTTACTTCACACTCCGGACATGACTTGTATACGAACTTGCAAGAGAGTTCGCTTTATCAATTTGTTCGAACGCCGACCCATGGTAATAACGTTCTTGACATTGTACTTGCAACAAAAGAAGAATTGATAGAGAATTTGAATGTTGGTGATGAATTCAGTAACAGCGACCATCGTACGATAACTTTCACTTTAAAGTTTACTAGTAACGAACCAAATAGTAGCATCGAAAAAGTCCCTAATTTCAAGAAAGCAAACTTCCATAAACTTAGAGCTATGTTTAAAGAAACTGACTGGAGCTTTTTAATTAACAATAACGACATAAATACATCTTGGAAGTTATTCGAAACCACTTACCTAAAAGCAGTGCAAGACTGCATACCATCGAAAATACGGCGTCCAGGCCATAATAATAAGCCCAAATGGTGGAATAAAGATATTTCAAACTGCCTGCTTGCTAAAAAATTTGCTAATGATAGATTAAAATCCTCACAAAATGACGAAGAACGGGTGAAATTTGTAGAGCTACGACGCAAAGCCAAAAAGTTAATTAAGCAAAGTAAAAAGACCTTAGAGTTACATATTGCGAATCAAAGTAAAACAAACCCGAAAGAATTCTATAGTTATATCAGAAAGAAAAAAGTAGTTACTTCAACTGTTGGACCGTTAGTCGATGAAAAAGGAGAATACACCAAAGACGAAGTACAAATGAGTAATGCCCTCAATACTTTCTTTGCATCAGTTTTTACAACAGAAGACCTCAGTGATATCCCTACACCATCGCCGATTCAGATTGATAATTCAGATGTTCTAAGCAATATCACCGTTACAGAGAGAGAAGTATTGAATTGTTTAGATAAACTCAAGGTAAATAAATGCCTGGACCTGATACAATCTCGCCTAGAGTTCTAAAGGAAGCTAAGAATGAGCTCTCCAAACCACTGACATTACTATTCAATAAATCCTTGCAGTCTGGAAGTATGCCTGATCAGTGGAAGCTAGCCAACGTAACACCGATATTCAAAAAAGGCAGCAAATCCCTACCCAGTAACTATCGTCCAATTAGCTTAACCTCAGTTGTATGTAAAATGCTAGAAACGGTCATACGAGACAGACTCGTAAATCACTTAGAGGAAAATAACATACTTAAAGATACTCAACACGGCTTTCGTAAAAAACGTTCCTGTTTAACAAACCTCTTAGACTTCTTCCACGATATCCTCAACCTCTACGATGAGAGTAAAGCTGTAGATATTATATACCTTGATTTTCAAAAGGCCTTTGACAAAGTTCCCCACAAACGTTTACTGCTAAAACTAAAAGCGCATGGAATACAAGACGGTGTGTTGAAATGGATAGAAAATTGGCTCAGCAACAGAAAGCAAAGGTAGTCATAAACGGTAAGGCATCTAAATGGACCAATGTAAGTAGCGGGGTACCCCAGGGATCGGTACTAGGACCAATTCTCTTTCTAATTTACATCAACAACATAGATGAGGGTCTCACCTGCACAATCTCAAAATTTGCTGACGATACAAAAATTGCAAATAGCGTACTCTCAAAAGAACAAGTTGACGATATGCAACACAATCTAGATAAATTGTCATGTTGGGCCCAAATTTGGCAAATGAGATTCAATGCGGATGTAAAGTACTACATGTCGGATACCTAAATGAGAAAGCAAAACTATTCGATGAATGGCACTCAGCTTAAGAATGTAAACAGAGAAACTGATCTGGGAGTAACAATATCGAGTAACCTAAAACCGAGTCAACAATGTTCAGAAGTTGTTAAGAAGGCAAACAAAATAATTGGCTTTATAGGCAGGTCATTTGAGCATAAATCCAAAGAAGTTATCCTAACCCTTTACAATTCCTTAGTCCGCCCTCTTCTGGAATACTGCGTTCAATCCTGGTGCCCTTATTACCAAAAAGATATAAACAAGCTAGAACGAGTTCAACGTAGAGTTACCAAAATGATACCTAGCCTAAAGAACAAACCATACGAAGAGCGTCTTAGAGAATTAAATCTATTTCCTTTAACCCAGCGCAGATTAAGAGGCGACTTAATTCAAGTGTTCAAAATCATCAAAGGCATCGACAATATGAACTGTAGTAAGTACTTCACTATCGACCAATCTAATTACACGCGGGGAAACGGTTGCAAAATTATTGGTAAATCTTTTAACTCGCACGAATCTAAGAATTTCTTCTTCAATCGAGTTGTCAACTTGTGGAATGGGCTTCCCCGAGACGTTATAGACTGCAGCACCGTTGATTCATTTAAATTCCGCCTAGACAAATATCTCGCATCAAACCCGCGATGACTGCGTTTGTAAATGAATAACTTTATCCTCCCCTCAGTTACTAACCCATATGTCCCCTACTAACTTCCTAGTCCTGCCACGTTAGTGGCAGGGCAGTAGTTCCCTTTCCAATGTTCCCTTACCCACTCTAAACCACTGTTTGGACACTTGATCCTCAGTGTTTTGGAGGACAAGCAGCCTAGAAGGGTCACTAGATCTGTTGTTGCTTGATTTCCTTTGTACTCCTTTGTACTCCTTTGACTATGGATGGAGAAATGTGGGAGAGGGTGCAACAGGGGAAGAGGGTTGTAGGAATGCTGAAAGCAGTAACAAGAAATAGGGTGGTCAGTATGGAAGTGTAGAAGTCCTTGCACGACAGTGTGGTAATCCCGACACTGACTTACGGAAGCGAAGCATGGACGTTGGTGGAGAAACTCAGACCAAGGGTGAGAGGGGTGGAAATGAGTTACTTAAGAAGTGCGTGCAGAGTTACAAGGAGGAATAGACAGATGAATGCGGAAATGAGAAGGAGGTGTGGTGTGGAGGTAGATGTGCTGGAAAGTGTGAAAAGTAACACCTTGAGATGTTTCGGCCATATAGAATGTATAGGAAGCGAGAGAATGACTAAGAGGGTGTACGAGAGCGAGGTGGGAAGACGGAGAGGGAGAGGTAAACCGAAAGTGGTGGAAGGATGGAGTGAAGAAGTATATGGATGAAGGCAGTCCTGGATGGGAGGAGGGGTGTCGACTGACTGGGGACAGGTGCATGGAGGCGTTTCGTTCATGGCCACCCCTTCAAGGATCACGGCGTCAGGCAATAGATAAATAGATAGACGTGAGTTTCCCCATTCCCACATACACAATCGCCTACAAAATTTACTAGCACACATTACGATATATATGAAGAGTGAACAATCAATGAGCTATAAGTGAATTTTTCAAAATATTACATTAGCGTGTCAGAATTGTTCATTAGATTTCATACCGGTTATCTCTATAAGCAATTCACACAATTATAAACGTTTTTCGATCATCTTTCTCCTACCTCCCTATTATCAAAAAGCAATCTAAATTTTGATTACATTTTGCATTGCATGTTGAGGATATTCTCTTTTCAAGTATTATTTTGTTATGAACAATTTATCCACAAGACCTCGATACCACTTCCAAATCACTATAAATAATTCTTGTATGTATGTATGTATGTATAATTGTATATACCCTGGCACATACCCTATTTTTCTTTTCTTTTCATGTTTTATTATAATGACAAAATACTACTAAGTAATTACCAGCTATGCAGCGTGGGTTCTGTTAGAGGAGAGCAGAGATGTCCTAAGACAAACGTCCCCTCAGATAATGACTGAGATAACTTGACAATACTGACTGTGATTGTTGTGATTGTGTCCATTGTTATCTCCAGTCAAGCAGGCATTGTCAATTGATCAACGATTATCTTGATTTTAATTGTAATTGATAAAGCAATGGGTTAACTATCGATAATAAATACAAATAAGATGATGGATCACAAGAGTATGGCTGGGCCTTATGCATTAATCGAAAATGTTTGTTCATATGGCTATGGCCATACTACAGTGCATGTTTACCCAAATCTACACCAACATTTACGCATGCACAAAATATAATTTGTATTTATTAAGACCGTATATAATATACTTATATTTACGTAATCATGTTTGGTAAGATCCTGTGTATCGGGGAGAACTGTTTTTCATATGCCTATTTCCTAAGAAACATTGAACAGTATATTTAATCTAACCTAACCAAAACTAAACCTAACCTCGTACACTATTTCCTAAGAAACATTGAACAGTATGTTTAATCTAACCTAACCAAAACTAAACCTAACCTCGTACACTCTCTTAGTCATGCTCTCGTTTCCCATACGTTCCATATGGCCTAACCATCAAGGTGTTCCTTTTCACACTGTTCCATCCTAACAAATGGTTTATTAATCACGGTCGCACAAGGCAATCAGCTGGAACTATTACCACATAAGTGGACTGTAATTTCCTCAGAGTCGCTGACACCTAGAATAGTGATGTACAAAAGAAACCCTCCACTCCTAATGTTAAGATGTCCTTCCGGTATAATCCTGTGTAGCGGAGAGACCTGTACTAATATCTCAATAATTTGGTAATGTTACAATATATTTTTACATTTTACATTTATATACAGTATAGTCCACTAATATAATATAGTACATATATAGTCCACTAATATACTATAGTATATAATTATATAGTCCACTAATATACTATAGTATATATATAGTCCACTAATATACTATAGTATATATATAGTCCACTAATATACTATAGTATATATATAGTCCACTAATATACTATAGTATATATAGTCCACTAATATAATATAGTATATAATTATTTAGTCACTAATAGATATTATATATAGTCCAATATACTATAGTATATAACTATATAGTCCACTAATATACTATAGTATATAATTATATAGTCCACTAATATACTATAGTATATATAGTCCACTAATATACTATAGTATATATTGTCCACTAATATACTATAGTATATATATAGTCCACTAATATACTATAGTATATATATAGTCCACTAATATAATATAGTATATATATAGTCCACTAATATAATATAGTATATATATAGTCCACTAATATACTATAGTATATAATTATATAGTCCACTAATATACTATAGTATATATATAGTCCACTAATATACTATAGTATATAGTCCACACTATATAATATATATAGTCCACTAATATACTATATAATTATATGGTCCACTAATATAATATAGTATATACTGTATATAGTCCACTAATATAATATAGTATATATATAGTCCACTAATATACTATAGTATATATATAGTCCACTAAAATACTATAGTATATATATAGTCCACTAATATACTATAGTATATATATAGTCCACTAATATACTATAATATATATATAGTCCACTAATATAATATAGTATATAATTATATAGTCCACTAATATACTATAGTATATAATTATATAGTCCACTAATATACTATAGTATATATAGTCCACTAATACCTATAGTATATATAGTCCACTAATATACTATAGTATATATAGCCACAATATACTATAGTATATATAGTCCACTAATATACTATAATATATATATAGTCCACTATATAGTATATAATTATATAGTCCACTAATATTCTATAGTATATATATAGCCCACTAATACACTATAGTATATATATAGTCCACTAATATACTAAGTATATAGTCCACTAATATACTATAATATATATATAGTCCACTAATATAATATAGTATATAATTATATAGTCCACAATATAATATAGTAATTAATTATAGTCCACTAATATACTATAGTATATATATAGTCCACTAATATACTATAGTACCTATAATGTCCACTAATATACTATAATATATATAGTCCACTAATATAATATATAATTATATAGTCCACTAATATAATATAGTATAATTATATACTCCACTAATATACTATAGTATATATATAGTCCACTAATATACTATAGTATATATATAGTCCACTAATATACTATAGTATATATATAGTCCACTAATATACTATAGTATATGTTCCACTAATATACTATAGTATATATATAGGCACTAATATACTATAATATATATATAGTCCACTAATATAATATAGTATATAAATATATAGTCCACTAATATAATATAGTATATATATAGTCCACTAATATACTATAGTATATAATTATATAGTCCACTAATATACTATAGTATATAATTATATAGTCCACTAATATACTATAGTATATATATAGTCCACTAATATACTATAGTATATATATAGTCCACTAATATACTATAGTATATATATAGTCCACTAATATACTATAATATATATATAGTCCACTAAAATAATATAGAATAAAATTATATAGTCCACTAATATAATATAGTATATAATTATATAGTCCACTAATATACTATAGTATATATATAGTCCACTAATATACTATAGTATATATATAGTCCACTAATATACTATAGTATATACATACCCCACTAATATACTATAATCTATATATAGTCCACTAATATAATATAGTATATAATTATATAGTCCACTAATATAATATAGTATATAATTATATAGTCCACTAATATACTATAGTATATAATTATATAGTCCACTAATATACTATAGTATATATATAGTCCACTAATATACTATAGTATATATATAGTCCACTAATATACTATAATATATATATAGTCCACTAATATAATATAGTATATAATTATATAGTCCACTAATATAATATAGTATATATATAGTCCACTAATATACTATAGTATATAATTATATAGTCCACTAATATACTATAGTATATAATTATATAGTCCACTAATATACTATAGTATATATATAGTCCACTAATACTATAGTATATAGTCCACTAATATACTATAATATATATATAGTCCACTAATATAATATAGTATATAATTATATAGTCCACTAATATAATATAGTATATATATAGTCCACTAATATACTATAGTATATAATTATATAGTCCACTAATATAATATAGTATATAATTATATAGTCCACTAATATACTATAGTATATAATTATATAGTCCACTAATATACCATAGTATATATATATAGTCCACTAATATACTATAGTATATATATAGTCCACTAATATACTATAGTATATATATAGTCCACTAATATACTATAGTATATATATAGTCCACTAATATACTAAATATATATATAGTCCACACTATATAATAGTATATAATTATATAGTCGACTAATATAATATAGTATATAATTATATAGTCCACTATATACTATAGTATAATATAGTCCACTAATATAATATAGTATATATAGTCCACTAATATACTATAGTATATATATAGTCCACTAATATACTATAATATATATATAGTCCACTAATATAATATAGTATATAATTATATAGTCCACTATATACTATTATATATAGTCCACTAATATACCATAGTATATATATATAGTCCACTAATATACTATAGTATATATAGTCCACTAATATACTATAGTATATATATAGTCCACTAATATACTATAGTATATATATAGTCCACTAATATAATATAGTATATAATTATATAGTCCACTAATATAATATATATACAGTCCACTAATATACTATAGTATATATATAGTCCACTAATATACTATAATATATATATAGTCCACTAATATAATATAGTATATAATTATATAGTCCACTAATATAATATATAATTATATAGTCCATATATAATATAGTATATATTATATAGTCCACTAATATATATAGTATATATATAGTCCACTATACTATAGTATTATATAGTCCACTAATATAATATAGTATATAATTATATAGTCCACTAATATAATATAGTATATAATTATATAGTCCACTAATATAATATAGTATATAATTATATAGTCCACTAATATACTATAGTATATATATAGTCCACTAATATAATATAGTATATAATTATATAGTCCACTAATATACTATAGTATATATATAGTCCACTAATATAATATAGTATATATATAGTCCACTAATATAATATAGTATATAATTATATAGTCCACTAATATAATATAGTATATAATTATATAGTCCACTAATACACTATAGTATATATATAGTCCACTAATATAGTATATATATAGTCCACTAATACACTATAGTATATATATAGTCCACTAATATACTATAGTATATATATAGTCCACTAATATACTATAGTATATATATAGTCCACTAATAGTATATATATATAGTCCACTAATATAATAGTATAATTATATAGTCCACTAATATACTATAGTATATAATTTATAGTCCACTAATATATAGTATATAATTATATAGTCCACTAATATACTATAGTATATATATAGTCCACTAATATAATATAGTATATAATTATATAGTCCACTAATATAATATATATACAGTCCACTAATATAATATAGTATATAATATATCCACTAATATAATATATAATAATTATATAGTCCACTAATATATATAGTATATATTATATAGTCCACTAATATACTATATATATATAGTCCACTACAATATAGTTATATATAAGTCCACTAATATACTATATAATATATATAGTCCACTAATATACTAATTATATAGAGTCCACTAATAATATAGTATATAATTATATAGTCCACTAATATAATATAGTATATTATATAGTCCACTAATATACTATAGTATATATATAGTCCACTATATACTATAGTATATAATTATATAGTCCACTAATATACTATAGTATATATAAGTCCACTAATATAATATAGTATATATAGTCCACTAATATACTATAGTAATATATAGTCCACTATATCTATATCTATATATAGTCCACTAATATTATAGTATAATTATATAGTCCACTAATATAGTATATATATAGTCCACTAATATACTATAGTATATATATAGTCCACTAATATACTATAATATATATATAGTCCACTAATATAATATAATATAATATAGTCCACTAATATAATATAGTATATATATAGAACACTAATATACGATAGTATATGATTATATAGTCCACTAATATACTATAGTATATATATAGTCCACTAATATACTATATATATAGTCACTAATATACTATAGTATATATATAGTCCACTAATATAATATAGTACATTTATATAGTCCACTAATATACCATAGTATATATATATAGTCCACTAATATACTATAGTATATATATAGTCCACTAATATACTATATATATAAGTCCCCTAATATAATATAGTATATAATTATATAGTCCACTAATATAAATATATATAGTCCACTAATATACTATAGTATATATATAGTCACTAATATATATATAATATAGTTAATATATAGTATATAGTCCACTAATATAATATAGTATATAATTATATAGTCCACTAATATAATATAGTATATAATTATAGTCCACTAATATACTATAGTAATTAATTATAGTCCACTAATATACTATAGTATATATTATAGTCCACAATATACTATAGTATATATAGTATATAATATAGTATATATAGTCCACTAATATATAAGTATATATATATAGTCCACTATAAATATATATACAGTATATAATTATAATATATATAATATCTATATAGTCCACTCTATATAGTATATATAGTCCACTAATATACTATAATATATATATAGTCCACTAATATAATATAGTATATAATTATATAGTCCACTAATATAATATAGTATATAATTATATAGTCCACTAATTAGTATATAATATATAGTTATATACTATATTATATGTCCACTAATATACTATATAATTATATAGTCCACTAATATAATATAGTATTATTATAGTCCACTATATATAGTATATAATTATATAGTCACTAATAGTATTAATTATATAGTCCACTAATATAAATAGTATTAATTATATAGTCCACTAATATACTATAGTATATATATAGTCCACTAATATAATATAGTATATAATTATATAGTCCACTAATATAACTATAGTATATATAGTCCACTAATATATATATAATATATAGTCAATATAATATAGTATATATATAGTCCACTATATAATATAGTATATAATATATAGTCCACTAATATAATATATTATAATTATAGTCCACTAATATACTATAGTATATATAGTCCACTAATATACTATAGTATATAGTCCACTAATATAATATAGTATATAATTATAGTCCACTAATATAATATAGTATATAATTATATAGTCCACTAATATAATATAGTATATAATTATAGTCCTAATATACTATAGTATATAATATATAGTCCACTAATAACTATAGTATATATATAGTCCACTAATATAATTAGTATATAATTATATAGTCCACTATAATACTATAGTATATAATTATAGTCCACTATATAATAGTATATAATTATATAGTCCACTATACACTAGTATATAATATGTCCACTAATATTATAGTATATATATAGTCCACTAATATACTATAGTATATATAGTCCCTAAATACTATGTATATATAGTCCACTAATATATATATATAGTATACTTAATATATATAGTCCACTAATATAATATAGTATAATAATAGTCCACTAATATACTATAGTATAATAATTATAGTCCACTAATAATAATATAGTATATAATTATATAGTCCACTAATATACTATGTATATATATAGTCCACTAATATATAGAGTATATAATTATATAGTCCACTAATATACTATAGTAGTATATAGTCCACTAATATAATATAGTATATAATTATATAGTCCACTAATATATTATATATTATATAGTCCACTAATATAGTATATAATTATATAGTCCACTAATACACTATAGTATATATATAGTCCACTAATATACTATAGTATATATATAGTCCACTAATATACTAGTATATATATAGTCCACTAATATACTATATATATAGTCCACTAATATAAATATAGTATATAATTATATAGTCCACTAATAATATAGTATATATATAGTCCACTAATATACTATAGTATATAATTATAAGTCCACATATACTATAGTATATATATATAGTCCACTAATACTATAGTATATATATACTCACTAAATATAGTATTAGATAGTCCACTAATATACTATATATATATAGTCCACTAATATACTATAGTATATATAAGTCCACTAAATAATATAGTATATATATAGTCACTATACTATAGTATATATATAGTCCACTAAAATACTATATATATAGTCCACTAATATAATATAGTACATTTATATAGTCCACTAATATAGTATAGTATATATATATAGTCCACTAAAATACTATAGTATATATATAGTCCACTAATATACCATAGTATATAGTAATACTATAGTTATATATAGTCCACTAATATACTATAGTTATATATATAGTCTAATATACATAGTATATATAGTCCACTAATATATAAATATATATAGTCCACTAATATAATATAGTATATATATATAGTCCACTAATATATAGTATATATATAGTCCACTAAATATAGTATATATATTCCACTAATATACTATAGTTTATATAGTCCACTAATATAGTATAGTATATATATAGTCCACTAAAATACTATAGTATATATAGTACTATATACCATATAGTATAGCCACTAATAATATAGTATATATAGTCCACTAATATATAATATATAGTCCACTAATATTATAGTATATATATAGTCCACTAATATAATATAGTATATATAGTCCACTAATATACTATATATATATAGTCCACTAATATACTATAATATATATAGTCCACTAATATAATATAGTATATATTATATAGTCCACTAATATAATATAGTATATACTGTATAGTCCACTAATATAATATAATATATATAGTCCACTAATTATATAGATATATAGTCCACTAATATACTATATATATATAGTCCACTAATATAATATAGTATATATTATAGTCCACTAATATACTATAGTATATATATAGTCCACTAAATATAGTATATATATAGTCCACTAAAATATAGTATATATATAGTCCACTATATACTATAGTATATATAGTCCACTATATATAGTATATATACTATATACTATATATATAGTGCACTAATATACTATAGTATATATATAGTCCACTAATATAATATAGTACATTTATATAGTCCACTAATATACCATAGTATATATATTCCCACTAATATACTATATATATATATAGTCCACTAATATAATATAGTATATATATATAGTCCACTAATAGTATAGTATATATATAGTCCACTAAATACTATAGTATATATATATCCACTAATACATAGTATTATAGTCCACTATAGTATATATATAGTCCACTAATATACTATAGTATATATATAGTCCACTAATATACTATAGTATATATACAGTCCACTAATATACTATAGTATATTCGCTGTAAGTAGGTGATAAATAATGACCTCTAACCTCTGTAACTAAAAAACGACTAGAGTAATCAAGCTCATATTTCTACCATTTGGGAAGAGTCAGTTAAGGAATAGGCGTGGAAATGTATAGCCGATTTGCTCTAGCGGCGAGTAGCCCTTTTTTTTATTACAGAGGATAGAGTTAATGATTTTTCGTATATACAGTATATATATATATATATATATATATATATTTATATATATATATATATATATATATATATATATATTTATATATATATTATATATATACAGTATATATACAGGGTGTCCCAGGAGGAAAGGGCATAACTTTGGGAAATGATAAAACAAGGTATTCTAAGCATAAAATGTTCAATAACAGAAAATCCAAATCTCAACTGTTAAACAGATATTGCAGGTTTAATGTAGTGTCCTCCCCTGCATCACTGTAATGGACTCTTCCATGTTAAATAGTTTCCAACTGATCCAAAGTTAGCTAATATGTCTACAATAATTTTGCAACTTACATAATTATAGTATATCTATAATAGCATGGTAAAATAATTGCACAATGATGGAGGTGTGGTAGGCTCTAGGACAGCTAGGCCAGCCTTATGGGGAAATACTGAAGAAAATACCATTTTCAAAATTCAATATCTCTATAACGGTCGAGATTTGGAATATTTCTTATAGAACATCTTAGGCTTAGAATACCTTGTTCTATCATTTCCCAAAGTTATGCCCTTTCCTCCTGGATACCCTGTATATATATACCGGTATATATATATATATATATATATATATATATATATATATATATAGACCACAGTAGATCTGGACTGGACACGAAAATGGAACTTTGCAGTAAGGGACCCAAAATCGGAGAACGAACCCCCAAGTTCGAACCTCGAAACCGCGAAAATGTGATACGTTCGCGGTTTCGAGGTTCGAACTTGGGGGTTCGCTCTCCGATTTTGGTTCCCTTACTGCAAAGTTCCATTTTCGTGTCCAGTCCAGATCTACTGTAGTCTATATATATATATATATATATATATATATATATATATAGTATATTATATATATATATATATATATACAGTATATATATATATATATAAAATATAACTGTATACTGTATATATATATATATATATTATATATATATATATAATATATATAAATATAATATATATACTGTATACTGTATATATAATATATATATTATATATATATCTATATATATATTATATATATATTATATATATTATATATATATATATATAATATTTTACTCACGATTGCTAATGCATAATGTCCGAACCCAAACACTATGGCTGATTTAACATTTATTGCCAAAGAAGCGTCAATTAATCATCAGTAATTATTACTGCGTATCATACAATACCCGTAATTCAATCATGATAATTTGTTGTCTGTACCAATTCATGTAGACAACTGAACCTTCTAGAGTCTTGGTGGTGCAATGGCTAATGCGTGTAAGTTCTGCATGTGATATTCTGGGTTCGAATCCTCTAGTGATATTATGCTTTCTTTAATTTAATTTGGGATTTCTTGGTATTACGAAGGATATACGTAAATACCGAGGGGTTGTTGGAATAGTCATGAACGCCAGTAAAGTTACACTTAGAATGCATAGCTCATACAAAATCCCATACCATATTATCACTGTCTAAAGCATATTAAAGCATTATTGATACTGCACAGTTGTCTTGGTTTGCCTTAAATGTTGATATAAAATAGTAAACAAAACCATGTAAGATTGTTCAAGCTTTAGGAGCTTGATGGCAAACCCTTTCACCTCTCTCTTTTGTTTGTGAGAGAGGAACTTGACCGCAAAAATTGAATCGACTTTGAAATTGCCTATATTTAACTTACCCTGATGTATTTCGTACATGATGATGTAATGTGAAGGAAGTATTTGATATATATATCACATGATGATGTAATGTGAAGGAAGTATTTGATATATTCACATGATGATGTAATGTGAAGGAAGTATTTGATATATATATCACATGATGATGTAATGTGAAGGAAGTATTTGATATATATATCACATGATGATGTAATGTGAAGGAAGTATTTGATATATATATCACATGATGATGTAATGTGAAGGAAGTATTTGATATATATATCACATGAGTGAAAAAAGTGTCTATCCTAAAGTATCTATCAATACAATTATTCATATTTTGGTATCGTTAATCATAAATAAATATGTATTGGCAGCTCTATCCATATGGCAACACTCGTGTTTATTCTAACGGTAGACAGGTACTGTTGTACTAAAACAGCGTACAGCCAACATGTCAAAATATTCCATCTTTATTTTCACTTTCACAGTGCATTATTCGATAGCTTGCCATTATTTCTACAATTCATTATTAAACTTATGCTGCTCGTACAATTTCGCATACCCCTCTTTTAGATATTTGTCCATCTTTGTAACTGCTTTCACAGCTTGGAGTACTGCACAGATATACTGAGAATCAAAATGTTGGCCATTGACCAGACTCCTGACTCTTTGTCCGATTGTGTTATTCTATGAGTACCCCCAATGCCCTTATAAACGTCACAAGGGGCTCGGAAATGCCTCTCGCCACCACCGTCCAAAACACTATTTTTTGTTTATTTACATTATAAGAAACTCGGACGACTATTATTGCACATAAGAGATATACTGTACACTAACATTTATGATAATGAGGATTACTGACCGCATGCGCTATGCCCTTTATTTGAATTAGTATCAAAGGAGAATGCTACCCCCCATTCTTCAGAACTTGGCTTTAAAAGTCCAAATGTTATAACCTTTTAACCTTATTAGTGTACAGAAAGCAATACCTACATGCGTTAAATAGATACACAGACTACACAAATAATTTAGTCCCAATGTGGTGTTCCGGCCATAAATATCACTGGTAGACAATTTGTTCTTGTAGCCTACCATTTAAGAAAACGGTGGGAGAAAAGGACAGTGACATGGTAAAAAACACACCATGTGATGATGGGCCTTTATTGTGAGAGAGTTTTGTTTTATATATTTGTTCAGGTCAAGCTAATATAACGCGTGTACATTCAGTGACACCAGGGTCATCTGTTGACACAGTATATTAACCCCTTGTGTGCAGTCACACTTTATTTTTATATAATCTCTATTTGGTGAATTGTATATTTAGTTACATATTCTGTTATACATATATTTGTTTAAGGTTAGGTTATCACACCTGGTAGCCTATTTCTGCGAATTTCAATTTTATTATATTCGGTTAGGCAATTCAACGCTGGTAGCCTATTATTGCGTATTTCAATTTAAAAAAAAAAAAAAACTTTTGGTTAGGCTATCGCCCCTGGAAGCCTAATTCTGCGTATCTCAACATTTTTGTTTTCGGTTAGGCTATCACCCCTGATATCCTATTTCTGCGTATTTCAGCATATTTGTTTTCGGTTGAAGTGATTGAAGTGTTTTTAAAGTGAGTGAAGTGTTGTAAAGTGAGTGAATTGTTTTTTAAGTGAGTGAAGTGATCTGAAGAAAGTGACTGTCACCATGCCTCGCGCTTGTGCGAACTGCGCCGGTAGGTTTGGTGAGTCCATGTTTGCTACTATCGATCTTCAAGTCTGCCGGCTCTGCCAGCAACGAGAGAATTTTACAGTGAAATTAGATGATTGTCACCGCAACTCCACCCGCCTACAGTAGCCATTTCAGCTGATGTTTCCGATACTCAAGATACAAATAGCGACTCTCTTCCCCCTCAAGACAACTTCCGTGTCGTGAGGAACAACGTTTGCCCCAAGACCAGGAAACACATACCGATTACCGAGTGTCAAAACCGTTTCCAGATATTCGCAGACTCAGATGACGAAGAGGAAATAGAAGAAGTCCGGCTCGTGGGAGACTCGATGATACGTGGTCAGCTCACAGAGTTTTGCGCCAGGGCACCTAAGACCAGGAAGCGTTTTTGTATCCCTGGTGGTGGTGTGGATGACGTAGTTGCAGCAGTTGACGAAGTATCAAAGCTGGCCCCTGCAAATACAATGTACGTCATCCACGTTGGATCCAACGATATACAGCGAACCCGGTCGGAAGATTTGCTTTTAAAGTACCAGCAGCTGATCAAGTCGTTTAAGGAGAAGTCATCAAGGATCATCGTCTCAGGAATCGTCCCCCCTCGGTGTAGAGAGCCGATTTTACAACATAGCCACCAGCACAAATCGTTGTCTAGCAAACCTCTGCAGGAAGGAGAACGTGGGATTCGTCGACACCTGGGACAATTTCTACTACGATGACTATTTGTTTTCGGATGATGGAGTTCATCTGAACCAGGTGGGAGCAGCGCGTTTTGGGCGTCTTCTCAACGATGCGGTGAAGGATTTTCGGAGAAGAAATCGACTCAGCACAGGACAACCAGGAAGGAGGACCGAAGACAGCGAGGACGGCAATCTACAAAGGAATTAAATACTAATCCGTCAAGAACCGCGAATTTGGATAAAGCTCCACCAACACGACCCAAATTCAAAACCGTCAGGGATAACGACCGAGGACCGAGGACAGCCATGAATGTAAATGTAGATCCGACCAGAACCAAAAATTTGATGAAAGAACGATCTGCGAGTTCTAAAACCGCAACTTTAAAGGTTTTCTATGCAAACGCTCAGATTTAGAGGAACTAGTGTTTACAGAAAATTATGATGTGATTGGCATAACAGAATCTTGGCTCAATACACAAGATAGAGACTTTTTAGCAGAGTATTCACTTCCCAGTTATGTAATGTTTGAGAACAGCCGAATAAATAAAAATGGAGGTGGCGTTTTATTTTATATCAAAGAAAGTCTTAACCCGACCCTCGTGTCAAAACCTCAAATTGTGAACGTCGACACATCTTTTGTGCTAATAAAGAATAATAAAGGTACAAAAATAATACTTGCATTAATATACAGACCTCCAGCTCAATCAGTGCAAACTGACCGAGAAATTTACGAACAAATTGCAGATGTAAGTAACTCACAAGATACCGTAATTTTTGGCGACTTTAATTTACCTGTGACCAAGTGGGGCGATACTCTTACTTCACACTCCGGACATGACTTGTATACGAACTTGCAAGAGAGTTCGCTTTATCAATTTGTTCGAATGCCGACCCGTGGTAATAACGTTCTTGACATTGTACTTGCAACAAAAGAAGAATTGATAGAGAATTTGAATGTTGGTGATGAATTCAGTAACAGCGACCATCGTACGATAACTTTCACTTTAAAGTTTACTAGTAACGAACCAAATAGTAGCATCGAAAAAGTCCCTAATTTCAAGAAAGCAAACTTCCATAAACTTAGAGCTATGTTTAAAGAAACTGACTGGAGCTTTTTAATTAACAATAACGACATAAATACATCTTGGAAGTTATTCAAAACCACTTACCTAAAAGCAGTGCAAGACTGCATACCATCGAAAATACGGCGTCCAGGCCATAATAATAAGCCCAAATGGTGGAATAAAGATATTTCAAACTGCCTGCTTGCTAAAAAATGTGCTAATGATAGATTAAAATCCTCACAAAATGACGAAGAACGGGTGAAATTTGTAGAGCTACGACGCAAAGCCAAAAAGTTAATTAAGCAAAGTAAAAAGACCTTAGAGTTACATATTGCGAATCAAAGTAAAACAAACCCGAAAGAATTCTATAGTTATATCAGAAAGAAAAAAGTAGTTACTTCAACTGTTGGACCGTTAGTCGATGAAAAAGGAGAATACACCAAAGACGAAGTACAAATGAGTAATGCCCTCAATACCTTCTTTGCATCAGTTTTTACAACAGAAGATCGCCGATTCAGATTGATAATTCAGATGTTCTAAGCAATATCACCGTTACAGAGAGAGAAGTATTGAATTGTTTAGATAAACTCAAGGTAAATAAAACGCCAGGACCTGATACAATCTCGCCTAGAGTTCTAAAGGAAGCTAAGAATGAGCTCTCCAAACCACTGACATTACTATTCAATAAATCCTTGCAGTCTGGAACTATGCCTGATCAGTGGAAGCTAGCCAACGTAACACCGATATTCAAAAAAGGCAGCAAATCCCTACCCAGTAACTATCGTCCAATTAGCTTAACCTCAGTTGTATGTAAAATGCTAGAAACGGTCATACGAGACAGACTCGTAAATCACTTGGAGGAAAATAACATACTTAAAGATACTCAACACGGCTTTCGTAAAAAACGTTCCTGTTTAACAAACCTCTTAGACTTCTTCCACGATATCCTCAACCTCTACGATGAGAGTAAAGCTGTAGATATTATATACCTTGATTTTCAAAAGGCCTTTGACAAAGTTCCCCACAAACGTTTACTGCTAAAACTAAAAGTGCATGGAATACAAGACGGTGTGTTGAAATGGATAGAAAATTGGCTCAGCAACAGAAAGCAAAGGGTAGTCATAAACGGTAAGGCATCTAAATGGACCAATGTAAGTAGCGGGGTACCCCAGGGATCGGTACTAGGACCAATTCTCTTTCTAATTTACATCAACGACATAGATGAGGGTCTCACCTGCACAATCTCAAAATTTGCTGACGATACAAAAATTGCAAATAGCGTACTCTCAAAAGAACAAGTTGACGATATGCAACACAATCTAGATAAATTGTCATGTTGGGCCCAAATTTGGCAAATGAGTTTCAATGCGGATAAATGTAAAGTACTACATGTCGGATACCTAAATGAGAAAGCAAACTATTCGATGAATGGCACTCAGCTTAAGAATGTAAACAGAGAAACTGATCTGGGAGTAACAATATCGAGTAACCTAAAACCGAGTCAACAATGTTCAGAAGTTGTTAAGAAGGCAAACAAAATAATTGGCTTTATAGGCAGGTCATTTGAGCATAAATCCAAAGAAGTTATCCTAACCCTTTACAATTCCTTAGTCCGCCCTCTTCTGGAATACTGCGTTCAATCCTGGTGCCCTTATTACCAAAAAGATATAAACAAGCTAGAACGAGTTCAACGTAGAGTTACCAAAATGATACCTAGCCTAAAGAACAAACCATACGAAGAGCGTCTTAGAGAATTAAATCTATTTCCTTTAACCCAGCGCAGATTAAGAGGCGACTTAATTCAAGTGTTCAAAATCATCAAAGGCATCGACAATATGAACTGTAGTAAGTACTTCACTATCGACCAATCTAATTACACGCGGGGAAACGGTTGCAAAATTATTGGTAAATCTTTTAACTCGCACGAATCTAAGAATTTCTTCTTCAATCGAGTTGTCAACTTGTGGAATGGGCTTCCCCGAGACGTTATAGACTGCAGCACCGTTGATTCATTTAAATTCCGCCTAGACAAATATCTCGCATCAAACCCGCGACTGACTGCATTTGTAAATGAATAACTTTATCCTCCCCTCAGTTACTAACCCATATGTCCCCTACTAACTTCCTAGTCCTGCCACGTTAGTGGCAGGGCAGTAGTTCCCTTTCCAATGTTCCCTTACCCACTCTAAACCACTGTTTGGACACTTGATCCTCAGTGTTTTGGAGGACAAGCAACCTAGAAGGGTCACTAGATCTGTTGTTGCTTGATTTCCTTTGTACTCCTTTGTACTCCTTTGTACTTGTCAATGTGTGTGGATGAATGGGTGTGTATGTGTGTTATAAATGGGACACATTCTTGATAACCTACTCGCAATATCCTCATCATGTGCTAGTTAGTTAATATACAAGATATATACCGATACTAGTGGTGGAGATAGTGATAACAATACACAGTAACAACAACAACAACACTATTAGTTATATTGATACCAATGTTGACAGCAATAGCAAAGGCTCATAAAGCATTACAAATATCAATATGTGTAATAATGAAGATTATTTTGCTTCAAAATTGTAATACAATTTGAAATAATATACAAATAAGCTTGCTGATACGATTCTTAAGAATTATTGGTCAACCGACCTAACAAATTTCAACAAAGGCATTCTTTGCCCAAATCACTGGCAATGATATGTGCATGAATGGCATTCCATTTATGGACAAAAATGTACCAAAAATGCATTTGTCAGTTGAAAATACACATGTGGTAGTAAGATTGTAAGGACACATAATACTAATGCCGTACATATTTGATATCACATGCACATAACATATCGATACTATATTGGCAAATCTGGTCATGCTTTGGCGCGTCGAGATGGTGCAGTTTGGATGAATTATGGCATATAGTATTTGATAATATTGCCTAGCATAACCAAACGTAACCTAATCTTGTTATTTTAAATATGTTCGTACTTTATTATAATGTAATACTGTAAAACCCTGGTGGCAAAAGGTTTCAAGCTTGTCATACTTCTTTTAGGCCCTTGGCAACAAGCGATCCTTCCTGACAAATAATGAAACAATATGGTCATTGTACTGACAGGATTATCCCTTGTGTATAACTCGAAGCAGGTAAGGCATACTGTAGATATAACTATCCTGGATATAATCATACTGTAGATATAACTATCCTGGATATAATCTTTCGGAAAAAACTTCATCTTGCCTGATTTGAATCTCTTAGCCAAGACTAGCTTAGCCACATTCATCTCCGATGAAACACGTATTTCTGGTAGTGAGAAATCTCACTTGCACCCTCTGAAAATTATATCTTGAAGCTGATGGAATGATACTACACTAGACAAAAGGTTGAGTGATTTGACAATAGAACTATTTCAAATTTAATGAAAATGTTCTCCTATTGTTTGGCTTTACTAACGACTTGCTACTCGATGATTAACAGTCGTGGGGGTTTAGATATTTAAACATTAATTTCGGCTAAGAATGCTGTACTTTTAGCAAGTTTCAATTTTTAGAACTTAGGCACTAGACTTTTATATTATCAACACTAGAAGGTCCTATTGTAGCTTCTGGTTGTAGTGGCGTTCAGCCTTTCGAAATAGGGTAATTAAATACTGGCCGTTCACATAGTTTCAAATCTGGGATCCTGCAATCATCATTTATTCTGTGGCTGAACTGTATTCATAAAAAGAAAGTGCTGTTAACTCCTACTGTACCGGCGACGTCTTTTGTATTGTATTCTAGCTACATTTAGATGATTTGTGAAGTTTAAAAAGGATCTGTGGTAGTATGAAGGGTTAAGTGCTAGAGGTCTTTTTTAAACTGAATAAAATCATCTAATATTAGCCAAAATAAAGATAAAAGGAAGTTACCGGGAATGAATAGGTTAAATGTGATGGTCGGACATCTTTCTTATGAGCTTTGGATTAAGACAGGAGTGGGTTCTGGCGCCTTCCCTATACAAGACCTATATGGACTGGTTACCGGGCTGAAAAAACTCGGATAAAGTCACTGTGGAGTATCTGATGACATGTAACAATTATTGATCTTGACTTTACATATGATATTGTGATCATAGCGGAGTCACTAGTTTTTCAAGTGTTGTACAAGGTGTCAGAGCCAATGGGATTTAAAGTATTTTGAATTAAGTTTAAAGTTCAAGCATTTGGTGGTTTGTTGAATGCAGCAGTCAACAAACCACCAAATGCTAGAACTTACTGTAAATGTTTCTCAAAATTCACCTAGGATAGCTGTATATAGTGTCAACTTTACATTATATTATAATAACATGTTTCAACCTTATGCTTTACCCTACAGAGCATCGTTGTTTGGACACTTAATATTTAAGTGTGTGGGACTTGATGTGTGGCTGATTGTCTGCCCTATTTAACTGGCCTGCCTTCTATCGACCTTGTGGACCAAGTGTTCCCCTTTCATTACTGGTAAGAAGGTAGCATTCCAGTAATATCGTACTTCTCAGCCATGTCTTCCTGTTGATCTGTCTTTTTATATAATTCTGTTCTAGTTATTCTTTGGTTTTGTTGGAGGGAGTTTGTAGTAGAATACTACTTCCTCTCGTAAAACTAGGGTCATGTATGTGGCCCCTTTGCATCAAGCTGGGGAGCTTGGTGTGGTGTTGAATTTGATGAATGGAGGCACCTTCACATCTTTCTTCCTTTGCATATACTCGGGGTAGATCCCATAGTAGTCCCATAAGTGTGGGTCCGTGGTGGATGTGGGCCCCATGCGCTTTAGTCAAGTTTTGTCCTTGATTTATTGTGAATAAGCGACCCTAATTCGTTTACGATTCTTGTATTCCCTCGGTTTCCTCTCTGGACCCTTCCTTCTCTCTTCTGGTGACGTTGCAGCCTTTTCGTGCTGACAAATGACAGTGGCCTCCATGTGGTACTCCTGGCACTGTTCCAAAAAAGCTGTTGAATCTCTTCCAAAACCCAGTTTGAGACTTTTATTATGCAAAGTTCGTGGTGGTCCGTGCCCACAAAGAACTAGATCTTCGATGGGATGATCTTTTTGGACACATATTGACTTGGACACATAGAGTTTGTGGTGATTCCCCGAAAGTAGTTCTGAAGGCTGTTGGTAGTTTTCTAATAGATATGGCCCCTTGCTAAACTCCCTGGCAAAGAGCCTGGTCAGTACATGGCTATTCCTCATCCTCCTGCAATGCCACAGGCATTGCTACACCTGCAGCACCATTGGTTGACTCATCTTCTGTTCCACCTAGACCTAGTTTGTCCTACTTCTATGGAAAACGCTGGCTATTGTTTGGCTTCATTCATTCAATTCCTTTCATGTCGAGAGTCTCTTCCCTTGGAAACGGGGGAATCTCATCTTAATATTAATATGGAAAGTAGAAAGTAGCTATGAGGTGCTGTTGTAGAGGTTTATCCCTCAATAAACCTGGTTTATCTGACCTGACCTCACCATAGTTTTGCCTAATTGTTCCCTTGATCTGTCCTATTTTCATTGTAACGACTATTATCCTGTGTTGGTCCAGTTCTCTCACTTTATTTCCACATCTCTTATACCGAGCTAGTGTCTGGGAATGGTTGATTGGTATGTTTTGGGGAATTTTGTGTCGTTGACTGTAGTATATATGACAATCTGACCATTAATGATGAATAACATTATTATTTTCCACTCTATAATTATGTGGGGTTTATTACAGTCACAGACTTCAGGTGGTTACTCTCGGAAAACTTGACGGTGGTAGAATGAAGACTGCTATTTGGTGATGACCTGCTCGTTGGTGTACTTTATCAGAAAGTGTTTTTTTTTGGAAAGCACATATGAAATAGGTGGGACATGGGTGGGGGGTCGACCGCTGCCTTCACATAGGGGGTATATAGTCTTCCATTCTTCCCCTCCCCTGGCTGGTGGTCATTGTGTTGGGCGAGTCTGATGTCCAATTTACTCCCTATGCTGTACCATCTCCCATTCAGGTTTCAGCAGTACAGATGCACATTGAAAGGTGTTTTACCATCTGATGTCTGTACCTTCCACCTTCAGTTCCAGTAGTGTGTGCTGATTTAGAAACCATTATCCATCAACTTCCAATTCCTTTTGTTCTCCTTGGTGATCCTAATGGCGGCCATCCTATGTGGGGTGTTTCAATTTGCAATCCTCGGGGTGAGCTTTTGGCATCCTTGGTAGGTGGTCTGGATGATGGGACGCCAGCCTATTTCCATTCTTGACCTCACAATTACTTCCCCTGACTGTGTGTTTGACTTATCTTGGGAAGTTTTGGATGATCTGCTTGGTAGTGGCTATTATCCTGTGTTTTGCCAATCCTCTCGCTTTGTTCCTGCTGCGCGTATGCCTCACTGGTATCTGGGTATGGCTGACTCTCCTCTTTTTGGGTAATTGTAAATTTGATGTTACTGTTTATGATTTCCCAGCTATTGATGATGCACAACATTATTTTACTACAACTGTGTTTTGGGCGGGGCTTCATTCCCTTCCACGGTTTTCGGGCGTTTATTCCCTGAGACCTGTGCCTTGGTAGGATGCAAACTGCTCTTTTGCTCACAGGGTTTACAAAGCTGATGCTCGTCGACACTACAGTATGCCAATCGTGAGGTACATTTTCTTAAGCTCACCAAAATTCATGGATACCATACATTTCCACTTTTACTTCTTCCACTCCTTTGCCTATTGTTTGGAAGACAATCCGTAAGATCTCGGAAAAAGTTTTCAACCTCCTCTCCACCAGTGCTGAGGATTCAAAGAAATTTGCTGTCTGTACCTGGTGATGTCGTATTTGCTCTATCTAATCTGTTTTGAGTGGTCTCCCAGAGGGATCCTTCCAAGCCCTGTGCAGGGTTTTAATTTCCTGTCTTGTGGCGTGGAGTCTTACAATGTTGATTTCAGTCTCTGTAATCTGCATGTTGCCCTCTCAGAGTGAGGTAACACTACTCCTGGTCCTGACGACATCCCATATGCTAGGCCTATGCTTCGTCATCTCCTGAATGCCTCTTTAGTGTTTTTATAAGACCTGTTTAATAGGATTTGGGTGGAGGGTACTCTGCCTGCAAGCTGGAAGATGAGCATTGTCCTTCCTATTCCCAAACCTGGAAAGGATTATTGCAATATTTCTAATGGAGTTAAAAATGTTGCAAGCCAATTACTGGCCGCCACTTGGGCAAGACTATTTATGTCTCAACCTCAGGACTGTAGGCTATTCAGGAGCCTGGAACTCTTACGAAGCCCCGAGAATATCAATTGAAGATTCAAGATGTTGGGTGCTTCATATGTGTCGCACTAGATGGTCTCAGTGGAGCTTCAAGTTATTGGTTGCTTCCTTTCTGTCACAATAGATGACGACACCTTATTTATACACGTCACTTGATTTGGAGAGAGCAGCTATACGGTCGTTCTCAGCATCTTCGAAGATGGTCAGGCATCTTCTATGCTATAATTTGGTGACGATATAGGGGTTGTTTTCTTGATATGTCGGTGTAGCTAGGACATTTTTAGAACAGCAGGAATGATCAGATCACATCTAGAAAAAAAACCTGACAATTGGCATGGACTCAATCTGATGTCCTTTTATTCTGCAGTCCACGACTCTACCCGCTGTGCTATCGCCTCCCCCATGCTGGAGGAGATTGCCCATATTAATGTCGAAACACACCATGACACCTGCCAATCAGCAGCCCACCTTTGAAGATGCAGCATATCAAGTTAAGCCGCGCGGTGATTGGCTAACTCTTTATAACTCGCCATTCCATCTATCCCGTACAACATATCCTGGCAAGAACCATTCTATTTCCACAATGCCATTCCAATACTCCCATAAGCCGCTTTACAATGTGTGCAATACCCTGCTGGGATATTATTTTGACGAAATAGATAAAAGAAGGGAGAACTCAAAGCCGCCGTCTGCAAACCTGCTCCCTCACTCACCCGTCTCGACCAATCAGCAAGCCAGTTATCGTGACACATGGGTATAAAAGGAAGGGGACATGGCCGCCAAAGTCAAGACAGCGACCATTATCCCCATCCCCAAGAAAAACCAAGACAACACTAATCCACTAAACTACAGACCCATTAGTCTACTTGAGACTCTTGGGAAGACTAGAACGTATCATAAACCACCGACTCAGACTATTTCTCACTCACATGCAATTTGGTTTTAGAAAACATAGATCGACACAGGAAGCACTAAACATTATTACAAACTACATTCACATAAATAAACAGAACAGACGGAAAAACAAGACAGCTTTAATTACCAAGGACATAAAACGAGCTTTTGTGGCACGAAGGCTTGAAGTACAAAATCTGCGAAAATTTCAACTTCCCATTAATAACTCAGAAATTTCTTTGCAATTTTTTGGATAATAGAACAGCCAAAATTAAATTTTCTAATCTTTATTCAGATTAATTTGCACTCAACGCAGGCGTACCTCAAGGCTCAGTGCTTGGTCCTACCGTCTACATCTTATATACAAATTACTTTCCCAACCCCATTTACAATGACTCTCTCACAGTAATGTACACAGACGACGTGACTCAATTAATAAGAGCAGAGAGACTAGACACATTGACAAACAGAGCACAAAGAGAACTTGACAAAGTATCACAATGGGAACAAAACTGGCGGATTCAGGCTCATCCTCACAAATCCTACATTACCTATTTTACCAAAGGGCATCCCCGTCCAAGACCCCTATTCCTAAACTCCCGAGCACCTTTCCCTAACCGCACACAAATAAATGTCTCTCTCACTAACAAAGTAGGCTACACGGCCTCACATTTGACAAATTCCTCCGATTCCATCATCAAGCTAAATCTTCCATTGCCATTGCATCAAAATCCCTCCAAACCATATTTAGATTCCGGAATGCCTCAATTAAAACCAAGCTTCACTTATATAAAGCCCTAATAAGACCTCTTTTGTGCTACGTCCCACTTAGCCTCACTCTTTCGGCCCCTACTAACCAACTAAAATACCAAAACATTCAAAATACAGCACTGAGATGGATTTTCGGGACTCAGTGGTTTGAATTTCAGACTGCACAACATCTTCACGGTCTAGCCCGCATCCCCCCTCTTAATACATATTGGAATCATTTAGCAGAAAAACATAATGATTAAACTTGAGACCTTTCACGATAACCTCATCCAAATTTTTAATAGAATTTTACCCCCCCCCCTTGTCAAACCTCCTTCGCCCTGACAACAGAGAGGCACCCATTCCTAGATTCACTTACAATAATTAAATATATAACTTGACAAACCCACCCAAAGAATTTGCATATTATCACTGTCATGCCCTGATTTTAAGCAGGATCAACGTTTGGCTAAGGAGAGTTCTTCTAGACTGGGATATGCAAATACATATAAAGAATCAATAGTGGACATGTATAATCTCGGAATATGGTTTGTAATACAGCTTTATTTACTTATTCACTAATTACGCATGAAATGAATTATGACACTATTAACACACAAAGCGCGGGTGGTAGGGTATTTTACACTGTGCCGCCCAGCGTTTTTTTTTATTACCCTAAATAGGGTTGTTTCCGTGCTCATTTTCATGCATAAACAAGACCCAGAGCGTAAAACAAGTATCTATCCCTGAAAGGACGTAAACAGAGCTTTCCAATGACACCCGAACCATCCTTATACGACCACTGGTTCTCTTGCAACGATCGTGCAACACGAGTGCAAAAAACCTAAAATAAGGAAATTTCCGTACATAATTCCCTGTGTAGTGAGTGAGAGAGGGAGGAGGAGGGTAAAATACAGCTCAGTACACCCACCGCGGTGGTGGGGAGCGGTCATAAGGTTACTACGCTCGTCCCACTGCTCAGCTCTCTCTCAGAGCAACATTACGTGCTGAAAATGGCACTCGGCATATGTGGTGCACCGCCACATAGTCCATATTTATTCAACTCGACATAAATTATGTGGTGCGCCGTTGGTTAAGGGTTATGACATGGAGATCATAATAAGCAGCACAACTTTGGACTTCAATTCCTCGAGCACGATCGCGGATCTAGATGGAGATCAGCACTATACACTTCAACGGTTCACGTAATATTTCTTGTGATGTAGGCGCGCTCCTGTATTCTTGAAAACAAATTAAATGGCAGGTACTACAGATTCAGATTTAATTTAGTTTAAATAATCAGTTACTATAACTTTGGCTTCGTTAATACTCGTGGACGATAAGTTACTTATTCCAGTATTTAGTTGCACTAAATACGGACTTTTAACTATTGATCCACTTGGTTATAAATCAAGTTAAAAGATGTGAACTCTGACATATTAGGTATTCACCGAGGTTAGTCACTTCGGTATTATAACTCGGAATTTAGTGTAACGCACTGAGTAAACACGTTATATATATATAAAAGACTTATAACTCTCCTTATTCCGGTCACTTTTGAATTCCCGATAATATGGTATCTCGTCACTGATACTGAATGAATTGTAATGCACAGATGGTTTATCTCCTTGGTATGGAGAGGCACTTTCGTTGAGGGTTTCTTAGCTGATCTGTAGGCCGTCTAGGATGGCCGCTGGTCGTGTGAAGAAGGTTACAGTTGGATTAATGGGTTTGGGGTCTTAAATATGGTTCCGTTACTATTATAAAAACAGTTGGTCACCACATCGAACTAACGCAAGTATTCTGGGCATATTGATTTTAGCAAATACTTGACTATTTTGACCTTTATATTAATCGGTGATGGAGCTCTGTTAACCAACAGAATCCCAGTGACGCAGGGTTTGCGTCCACAATGTATGTAACGCTAAACCCCAGTGACGCATGGTTTGGTTCCAGGCCGGTTGGTCCGGTCCTAATTACTCCGGTCCTATGGGACCCCGAGGGCTCAGATTTGTATGGGAACTGTGTAAGTATCCCACGCACCCATGCCGATGGTTGAAAACTCTCAAAGTCCAACCGCGTGCACGTGAGCGTGCAAAAACATGTTTTTTTTGGGAAATTGCCTTCAATTTTTTACTCTTGTAAAATCCGTTTTCGGGGCTCTGTAGGACCATTTTTTGCACTTTTTGACATTTTTTTTGTTTTTCCTTCATTCCTAACCCATTTGCTATTGTTTCTGGAATAAAACAAAAAATCAGAATCAGCCGGTCGTGGGTGGTACATTTATTAATATTTAGCTGGTACTCAGCGGGTTAAGGTACTCTTGAACTGAGGTTTTAAATACTATGTTTCAGGCGTGGCCAGATTAACATAGTATCGGACTAACGCAAGAAGCGTTTAGATAGTGGCTCTTCTTGACTGTCCTAACCCTTATAAGAGGTTCAAAGAACTCAGGCGGTTTTACCCTTTTAGTCGCAAATCCTGGTGGGTTGCCACAGACAATTTGCGCCTAGGATTTATATATGCAGAGTGGTCATAAGAGTATCTTGCTAAACCCTTCTAACACAAAAGATCTTTCTGCCTTAGATCTCTGTGAGGAAATGCTAGTATAACTTCTTGATAGAAAAACATATAGAAAGGTAGGGTTGCCTGGGTCTTTCAATATTTTCGCTATCTGGAAATTAAGCTAATAGGGATAACTATATTAGGTTCAGGGTTGCCAGAATTAATAGTGTTAAACGTATATAAATACTATTGCACTATCAAAGTGATTAAAACAAAAGTGGAAGAGGACATACCACTTGAGAGATTTAATTACTTATGTATATATATATACAGTATATACAGTATATATTATTATTATTTTGTTTTCTTTCTATATTCCAACTACTCCCTCTCGGGCATAGGCTGAGAGCCTGTACATTCCACTGCTCAACACGGTGAAGCCCGTGAGGTCTTGTTCCAGTCTGGGGAGTGAGATATGCGAAGCATCCATCATGGCTCGAAGCAGCTCCATCTCTGAAGCGGCCGGTTGTATATGTATATATATATATATATATATATATATATATATATATATATATATATATATATATATATATATATACTATTAAAGGTCTCTATGTTAAGTGATTGGGTTGCCACAAATAACAAAGATCCTAAAAAAGGTTTATATATATTTCACAGATAGTATACAGACTTCGGGTTGCCGTTTATCAATAATTATTCCTGGATTGGGTAAAAATTAGTCTTCCTTCAGAGCGGGTTGCCGATCTCAAAGAAGCTTTATTCCTACGTACCTTCCTTCTCCTCTCCCGGAGTTTATATAGTTTTTCAGAGAGGGGGAAACAAGGGGGGGAACTAAGTGTTGTCGAGCCCCGGAAAGTTATAATTTATTCTTATAAGAAGGTACTGATTTAGGTAGTGAAATTTATCTTGTTACATCGTCCTCTATTTGTTTTAATATTTATTGCTGAGTGTTTGTAATTAGCACATGCAGAACATATGTAGGGTATAATATGGTTCCTTAATGGCAAGTTTTTCAGACATGGAAAAAGGGTCAAAACTGAGGTGTTGTCTGTCTCTGAGAAAGCATTATTTTATTCGTATGGTAACTGTGCACTGTTGTTGCTTAATAATTGTTACATTAAAAATTAATTTTCTCTCTTTGTATCATTGGTTATATTATATTTATAAGGTTAGACATAGGAACATATATGTACGATCATATTGCCTGCTTTCTGGCAAGAAGGTTAAATGAGTAGCCCTGCTGTCCGGGAGGGTCGCGTACAGCTAGGTTTGTTGACATATGGGGGAAGGGGGGTTTCTAACTTTGCGTTGCCTGCCCCCGGGAAGGTATTAATTGTTTTCTATCTTATAAAGGCGCTACTAGGGAGAATAATACATAGATCATTCACTCCTCTCAGCTTTCTAGAACATTTGACCAATGTTAATTTTCATGATAGTATATATAGAACATAGTATTGTATTCTTAGTTTGCGGGTAGGGGGGAATATGGTATTCTGGGGTGGGGGGGGGGGGTAAAAAATGGGGGCGCATCTCACTAGCCTCGCACGCCTGGTGTACTATCGTAGTTTTAAGACTGAGGAAGTAATTCTTAACATAAAGTGTTTGATACTTTAACAATGTGAACTTTCTTTACTTGAGTGGACATCATAAGTGTTATTTTTTTTTTGTATTAATTTAACATGCTCATATTCTTAGATTTCATCCCGAAAATGTAAGGGACCTCGGGAGAGGCTATTTTGGATCGCTTGATAATTCCCTTCTCGTAACTACGGAAGTAATGCATTTTAGACAAAGCTGTCTACTATGTATGGAAGCGTTACAATTGCTAATCTTATTAGATTCATTCATGATAGTTCATACTAATATTTCTATATGTGAACTACAGGTACAATGTGTTATCTTAATGTTATTCGAGGTTTTACTTTTAGTAACGGTGGAGGTTGGTACTTCTGCTGGTCATTGTCTTACCTGGGGAGGTAGGGAGGCTAGAAAGGCCTACAACTTGGAAAGAAGCAAATGTGGTTTGTTCGAATTTAAATTGTGAATGGCATGTACATAATTGTTCATATAAGACAGAAAGTGTAGAGGATAATGTGGCCAAAAATATATCCTATCTCACACCAATCAAAATAGAAAATAATTAAAATAAAGTATTAGATAGCCTACCTTATGGCATGGACCAAAGAAACATTTTTGTTTTGTTTTTGTTTTTCTTTTTTCTATGTGATTGAGGGAAGCAAAAGGCAGAACTGCCTATAGCGAGTGCCTCCCCCATAGTTGAAAGAGTGACAGGGCCAAAATCAAGGGACGTTCGAGTTAAAATGCCTGGACACACAGAGTTTGAAGCAATTTAAGTCATAGAAGAGGGAAAGACTGAGTCTGGGAGAGAGTTCCAGAGCTCAGCTGTTGAGTAGAAGAAAGTTTGAGAGTAACGTTTCACTCTTGGGTTGGAGAGTTGCACAGAGTAGGGGTGGGATTGAGTTGCAAGACGGGTACCACGTGCCCTACGTAAAGGAGATGGTATACACTGGGAAAGCTCTGAGGAACACTGATTATTATAGTAGCGATAGAACAGCGAGAGAGATGCAACATTGCGGCAGAGAGAGAGAGATTGCAGAGAGTTGGTGAATGGACGGGAGTTAATGATACGAAAGGCCTTCCTTTCAACTTTGTCTAGGAGAGCGGTGTGAGAGGAACCTCCCCACACATGTGAACAATACTCAATACAAGGATGCACTATGCCCCTGTACAGAGCAAGAAGCTTTCAGGGGAAAAGAACCCCCTAAGGCGGTTGAGCACACTCAGCTTCTGGGAGGCTGCCTTAGCAAGACTGGTAATATGGTCCTTCCAACTGAGAGCAGAAGAAAAAGAGACACCAAGAATATTGAGAGAAGATGAAGGATTGATTTTTTTATTGTTTAAGAATAAGGGATAGTCCGCTGGGAGTTCCTTACAGGTAGATAGATGGAGAAATTGGATTTTGAAAGCATTAAAGGTAACAAGGTTTTCTCTGCCCCAATGGGAGATAGTATTTAGATCAGAATTTAAGAATTTTATGGCTTCATTACGTTTGTCATTGAGGGATTGCTGGCTGGGGCGTTCTGAAAAACTAATGGAGTAGTGTAAGGTTGAGTCGTCTGCGTATGAATGGATGGGAATTGAGGTACAGAGTTTGAGAATTCTTCACTGACGAGCAGTTGGCCGTAATATATAAAAGTCATGTGCGTTCTCAGATGGATTACTGTTACCTCTGTGGAGTGGAAGTGGAGTGGTTGCATTGAGGCAGTTGGACAAAATTCAAAATAAAGCTATTAGATTAATCAATAACCCTGCAATCACACAGGACCTTCCTACATTATCCATACAAAGAAACGTTGCATCCCTTGCATTATTCTACAGATATTTTCACAGCAATTGTTCTGAGGAACTTGCTTCAATTGTGCCGCCTCTCCACATCTTTCCCCGTAGAACTAAGGCAGCTGAGAGCGCCCATGAATTTACACTTTCTCCTCCACAATGCAGAACTTCTGCTTATCAAAATTCATTTATCCCCAGAACTACTACATACTCTTTGGAATTCACTTCCCTCGAGTTGCTTTCCACAAACTTACAATCTACAACAGTTTAAATCCAGTTGTTACAACATTTTATGAATGGAGGATGCCTTTAGGCACATGGACCTTTTTTGTTTTATCTGTGTTTTTCCTTCCTCCGTTCATTGTCTCTTAAAAAAAAAAAAAAATAAAATAAAATCCAGCATGAAGGGAAGACGTTAGAGGATAGACAGAGATGAAAGAGTTTGCCTAGGCAGGGAGTCAGCACGTAAGCACAGTTTTTGAGAACAACAGGAGGAACACCGTCCGGACCATACGCCTTATTAGTATTAATATTATTATCAATATTATTATTGAGGGTAGAAAGTACATCTTTAGAAGAGATTAGGATATTAGGCATAAGTAAGAGAGAGGAGGGTGGAGAGGGAGGAATAGCACCGGAATCATCCAAGGTGGAGTTTCTAGCAAAAGTTTGAGCGAAGAGTTTAGCTTTGTCAGAGGAAGAAGTGATGGTTGTGCCATCAGAGTGGAAAAGGGGAGGGAAAGACAAGGAAGAGAAATTGTTGGAGAGGTTTTTGGCTAGATGCCAGAAAGCTTGGGAAGAGCTAGAGTTGGATAGTTCAGTGCATTTATTATTGATGAAAGAGTGTTTGGCAAGTCGAAGAACAGATTTGGATTGATTCCGGGCAGAACCATAGGAAGAATGAGAGTCTTGAGTTTTAAGGCGTCGGTACCGTTTGAATGCTTCCTCCTTATTGCGGACAACAGTAGAACAGGCGTGAGTAAACCAAGATTTTTTAGCATTAGTCTGAGAGAAAGAGAATGGAATGTATGCTTCCATGCCCGATAGGATTACCTCGGTAATGCTTTCAGCACTCTCCGAGGGTCCCCGGCCACGGAAGCAGAAATCATTCCATGGGAAATCAAAGAAGTACTGCTGGAGAGCCTCCCAGTCGGCAGCGCCGAAGTGCCACAAGCGCCGCCGGCTAGAAGGATCGGGTGGCCGTACTGGAGAGATAGGACAGGTGACAGAGAAAAGTTTATGGTCAGAGGAGCCCAAAGGAGAGAAATGATCAACAGTATAAGAAGAAGGGTTAGAAGTTAGAAACAAGTCAAGAATGTTGGGCTGATCTCCGATGCGATCCGGGATACGGGTGGGTTGCTGAACTAACTGCTCTACGTCATTTAGGATAGAAAAGACGTAGACTTGTTCACCAGCTGGGTCAGTAGTGTGAGAGGAGAGCCATTGGCGGTGGTGAACATTGAAATCTCCTAAGATGGAGATTTCTGAGAAAGGAGAAATGGATAGAATGTGTTCCACTGTAGAGTTTAAATAGTCAAAGAATTTGAGAAAGTTGGTAGAGTTAGGGGAAAGATAGACAGCACAGAAATATTTAGTAAGAGAATGACAGGAAAGTTTGAGCCTTAAAGTTGAGAATTCAGAGGAGTCGAAATTGGGAACACGAGAGCAAGTGAGTTTGTTGTGCACATATGCACAACATCCACCTTTGGCTTTGAAACTAGGATAGAGAAAGTAGGAGGATACAGAGAAGAGGCTGCTGGATGTTGCTACAGACACCTGAGTTTCGATGAGGAAGAGAAGATCAGGTTTGTAGGAGGAGAGATGATGTTCAACAGAGTGAAAGTTAGAGGAAAGTCCGCAAATGTTGCAGAAATCAATAGAAAGAGTAACAGGCCGAGGTCCAGGTAATTTTGTGGGGTCGTCAGGGGATGGTCGGTCGGGTGTGGGGGCATTTATGGTCCCCCCCCGCCACCCCTGGGGACTCCGAGGCTGGGCTATAATTAATAATTTTAAAAATTTTGGTGTGGAGGAATGAAGTGTGGTGTGCATGTTTAGTGTAGTGAAGTGGATAGGAAGAGAAGGTGTTCGTGAGAGCTAGATGGATTGCTCTCAGTGTAAATGAGGCACAAAGAAAATCAGTAAGAGAGGCCAAGCAAATGAAACGGGAGTTCCAGCGACTCTTTATCACATGCGTATAACCTCACCTGGGTCTAGCCCTGATCGATTGGTGCCTACAATCTCCCCCACAAATGAGATGAGGGTTGTTTAGTAGCCTAGTCTTACCCACGATAGCCTATCTATCAGATACCCTAACTAAACATTGTATAAATGGCCATGTATATCAATGACTTAGCTATAACTAGGGTCTTGGTGTAGTTCAGAGGATTCCGGCTTCGGTAGACAAGGGTTAAAGGGTCAGGACTCCGGGCCGGGCGCGGGGATTATTGAGGGAGAGGTCACGAGACACGTCCTGATAGTTCAAAAGTTTACTGGCGTCTGATCGGAACATCAATTTCCGACTCCTAAATAAATTATATACTAATTCGTTACCAAGGGTTCATTCGCTCTTCACTTTATCATATAAATGAAAAATAAGCATTTGATTATATAAATACTAATATAAATATCGTTTCACAACGATTTAGTAAACTATCCAGGGGTTGAGATTACCACTACAAATTGTGGATCGCGCCTGCGAGCTTGGGAATTTCAAAACTGATACCGAGTACAGTACCTCTAAATCTAATCATACAAGGTTTTATAACTAAATTAACTTGGTCAAGATAATCTTATACAGTTCTAAATTACTTAATCTTAATTATCCTTTACAATATATACAATCACCAAGTTCTAGTAGGAAATGGTTCACTCTAATGAGGTTACCCTATTGGAAGGCTGTTGCCAACACTACCAAGATACCAGTGTAGTCAATTTATTTCTCACAGATTGGGGCCCGGCGAAGTATGATGTGTTGCATCATGTTATATCACCTGCGGCTAACAAATCACGCCAATTTCTTTGAGATCCAGCAGCAGCTGCTCGTTGTGGTCTAGGTCCTACTATTACTATGGGTTGCTGTTCCTCCTCCTGTAGGATGGTGAGCTCCATAGGAATGAGCCGATCAACCGTTCGGAGAGTTGTTTGTCCTCGAGATAAAACTTTAACTGTTCTGATAACTCCTTCAGGATCAGGATAGACTTCTAGGATCTTTGCCAAGGGCCATTTGGAGTGAGGTTGGTCCACCTTCAATAAGACTATATCTCCCTTCTCAGGTTTGCGACGGCTACTAGCAGAATTTGCACCATAATACCTCTACCGTAGGCTTAAGATATATTCTGATGCCCACTGCTTGTTCCAGGCATCCAGTATCTTGCAGAGTTTATGGTAGCTTCGTCGTAAGTGTGCATCTGCTTCATTAACGGTGGGATCCACTAATTCCTCTGTCACGTCCAAACGGGGTACTGGGTCTAGTCGTCTACCATATAACAAATGAGCTGGAGTTAAGGCTTCAATTTCCAAATTGGAGTCGTCTTGATATGTTAGTGGCCTATTGTTGACTCTTGTTTCTATCTCTGTGACAACAGTTCTTAACTCATCCAAGGTGACTCTTGACTTGTGAAGAACCTTTTTCAGGCACAATTTCACGATGCCTATCATTCTTTCGGTAAATCCATTTGGCAAGGGGCTCTGGGAGTTGTGAATGACCAATAACAATTTCTAGAATCTAGCATTTGCTGTACTACGTTGCTCTTTAACCCTTCTTTAGCGGCCTATGCGGTTTATTTATGTGTACCGCCCAGCGGGGTGTTTTTAGCCAAAATAGGGCTGTTTACGTGATCATTTTCATGCCTAAATAAGACCCAGAACGTAAAACAAGTATCTATCCCTGAAAGGGCATAAACAGAGCTTTCGAATGACACCATAACGATCCTTGTATGATGGATAGTTTTCTTGCAATAACCGTGCAACGCGAGTGCAAAAAGCAGGTAATTCGGTACTTTCCCCATATAATTGAGTATGTAGTGAGTGAGAGAGGGAGGAAGGAGCTGAGATTTGTGTCAGTAGGTTCGCCGCGGTGGTCTAGAGCAGTCATACGCTCGCTAGTCTCCTGCCACCACTTGTCTCTCTCTCTCAGCCACATTACGTGCTGAAATTGCCACTCGACCTATGTCGAGCGCCGCCACATAGTCCAGCTTTATTAAATACGACTTAAGTGGTGAGCCGCTTTTTAAGGGTTAATAATTCGGAAACTAGCGGGAATGCGCCCACAAAGTTTGTCCCATTGTCACTAATCAAACGTCTGGGACAACTTCGCCGATCGGCAAATCTTCTGAACGAATTTATAAAGGTTTCCGAGCTCATGTCCTCCGCTATCTCCAAATGTATAGCCCAAGTGCTGGTGCAGGTGAATATACATAAGTATACCTTCTTGGGCGGTTTATCATCCCCTGTGAGAGTGATGGCACCAGTATAATCTATATCTGTTACCTCAAACAGTTTCCTTTGGTGAATGCAGTCTGGCGGGAGAGCTGGTGGACCAGGGTAAGGAATAGCTATAGCTGTATACCTCTTGCAAATAATACAATTCTTGATACAGCGTTTAACAGCTTGTCGTCCCTGGGGTATCCAATAATTTTGCCGCATATAGGCTAGAGTGTCTGCTACCCCACCGTGTTTAGTGGTTTCATGCGCTTTTAAAACCATCAATTTGGTGAGGTCGCAATCCTTGGGCAATAGGATCGGATGCCGAGTTTTGAGGGGTAGATCAGCTTTACCAATACGACCTCGACAACATATTAATTCTTGATTGTCTAGGTATAGCCCAAGATCCTTCATTCTTTTGGTTGGCTTGGGATTGGCTTTACGTTGCTGTGTTAATTCCTCCTCATACTTTTCAGCTTGTATCCTTTTGATCCAGTAGGTAAGTGGGTCTAATTCATCCATCTTTACCTTCTTGCTCAGGAACTTAAACACAAATTTAGTTACAGTTAATAGTTTGTCCAAATTGGAGAACTTGGTGATGTCAATCACTGAAGGCTCTGGGATAATTATTGGGTCCATATGAACTTTATCATCATTAATCTTCTGGTATGATTTTTGTTCTGGCCAATCACTCTGACGTAGCCAAACCGGACCCTGAAACCACAGAGTTTCATTAATCAGTTTCTTGACACACACCTCGGCTCACCAAGTCACCCGGATTATCTTTGGACTTAACATGCATGAATTTATAGTTCATTTGCAGTTCTTTTATTTTGTGTACTCTGTTACGCACATACACTATGTGACTATCATCCTTAGCTATCCAGTGCAAACATATCTCACTATCTGTCCATATATATGTCTCACCTACAAAGGGAAACATACCATTCAAATAAGTAGCTAACCTAGTTCCCAATTCAACAGCGGTCAGCTCCAACTGTGGAAGGGTACGTTGTTTTAATGGTGCTACTCGGGATTTGGACATAATTAAAGTAGATCGGATTTCAGTGACGCAATAAGCTACTGCACCATATACGCCTTAGATGAGGCATCACAAAATGCGTGCAATTGAGCGCACTCATTATCAGAGGTAGGATCACATCTTCTAGGAAACTTGACTGAGGATACCTTTTCATATTCCACCAGCAATTTGTTCCACTCTTCTGTATACTGTTCAGGTAATGGAGTATCCCAACTCAGTGCTTCTCTCCAGGCTTCCTGAACTAAAATCTTCCCTTTAATTTATATGGGACTAAATATGCCCAATGGGTCGAACATCATAGAGACCTGAATATATATATATATATATATATATATATATATATATATATATATATATAAATATTTATATATATATATATATATATATATATATATATATATATATATATATATATATATATATATATATATATATATATATATATATATATATATATATATATATATATATATATATATATATAATATATAGGCTATATATATATATATATATATAATATAAGTATATATATATATATATATATATATATATATATATATATATATATATATATATATATATATATATATATATATATATATATATATATATATATATATATATATATATATATATATATATATATATATATATATATATATATATATATATATATATATTGTTACGGCTGGATCGGCAATACATATTCGGGATTCTTGATCGTAGGACAGAAATGGCTTAAGTGACAACGACACGCTCGATTCCAGTCCCAAATACTATATGCTCCAGACAACAAAAGCACCAATGCCCTACAGAGTTATCGTCTACGGTAACGAGGTACCTTAACTCGGCGAAAGTGTACAACAGGGGTAGGCTATGAGGCTAAACTCCCTCAGACATTTATAGGTTACGTTATTACTAAAGAAAGGCAATACTCAAGAAACTACGTTAATATTAAGCCTCTAATAATGTAGAATAGAAGCAGGCTAAAGGTATGACAGTGAAATGCTAAATGACAAATGTACACGCCTACTTGAAAGCGCGTGCACTACACTAACTGTCCCCTACTAACATGCACTAGCATGTAGCATACAAGATGTTCATGATCCAGTAGATACCTAATAATACACATGGGAGGAACATAAACAGTAGTCACTTATTATAATAATGAATCTATACTTGGAATAACTAAAAGGTTGCAGGCAACAGTACTGCGCCGGTAGCCTACTACCGCATAGGCTACTTCGCTTCTCTCACTCTGTCTCCCCTCCGAGTCCGTATGCGCCCTACGCAACAGAACTCCGGACACAGCAGCAAATCGACAGTGCAGTTAATTGATACATGAAAGTATTAATAGTGTTGTCTTGTGTGTGAGTAATGTGTATTGTAAAGTGTTATAGATATATACTTAAAGAGAGCTGCAATGCATAGTAAAATAAAGATATATCCCACTCATCATCCCCATGTGTTCTAGCTAGCAGGCCAAGTCACAGGAACAACGAGTCCCAGCACCGAAAGCGAGAACCCAGGAGAAGACTGTAGAGAACACAAGGACAGATAAATTACGTTACTCTACTATACCGGCACTACGAGCGAGCTGTAGTCTCGGGTGCTACACTCGCTCCTGGCTCGGTATGCAAATCAAGGCTAAGTCCTCGTCCCTCTACAGACAACTCCTGGGCATGGTCGGGCTCTTACACATGGCACCAGTCTAGTCACAAATGGGATGATGAGCAGGGCATATCACTCGTGAACATGTAGAACGTTCACCAACTATCCTCATCAAGAAGATCGCTGTTCACATTAACCCCTTAAATCTAATACATGTAAATATATGCTTGTCCTAAGAGTAATACGAGAGGTGAGTGCTGAAACTCCTTTAGGACCTCAAGGGAAGGTTATGCATTTAAATAGAGAGAAGAATGAAATGAGAGTAATGTCGTCAGAGAGAAAGAGTGCAACCGTGAGAAGTGGGGAGAGAGAGCAAGGGATGTTAGAATCTCAAAGGTTCTAGGCAACCTGGTCAGAGAACACGCAGCCAACCTCCAGGCAGTGTGCTGTACGACAACATGGGCCCAGCCCAGGCAGGCAACAATGGACTACCAACCCTATCGCGCCTAGCTATAAGGGCAAGGCTGCCAACCAGTCCATACGTCTGGCAACCACCCGGCCGGCAGCGCGGCGCGTTGCTACCCTCTTGCTCTGAAGCCTAACTCACTCTCTCTCTCTGAAATCCCATTATCCTATCTATCAACTTCTCTATTGATACTACATATTAAATGGAAGGTCTCGACATGGCTTAAAACAAAACCCACCACTGGTTAGCACATGACGAGACCTTTGCAGAGATACAAAGAACATAGTTATAAGTTGTCACACTCAATATACATAGCGGCTGACGGTAGCCAGATCACGGGCGGTACAGTGGAGTACCAAGGAGTACAATCAGGTTGCGTTGCCAGCACTGGGGTGCGTCACAGCCCCCCCAAGATTTTAGATAATCGACCTTAGAAGCATTATCAAAATCTGACAGGCAACCAACCGACCTGCTACCCTTAGCTGCCCCTAATTGCAAAAGGTGCACAACAACTGAAGTGTGAATTATACATAAAACACAATATCGCATGCATCATGCTACAACAATAAAGACTTACAAAATTAAAAAAAAAGAAAGAGTTTTCTCGTTTATTTTATTGTTTTATAATCTTTTTGGACGGCGTTATGATAGCCTAATTTTACTCCTGCTCAACCCCCACACCGTGCACGACTATCTTGGATCATCAACCCTTGATAGACAATCTGCTATCACGTTCTCACTCCCGGCAATATGCTGAATGTTGAGATTATACTCTTGGAGCATTAGGGACCACCTGGTCAACCGCATATTCCGATTGTGAAACTGATTTAGGAATTTCAAGGGATGATGGTCCGTATAAATCGTCACTACCGGGCCGTAGGCTGGAACATAAACTTCGAAATGTTTGAGCGACAAAACGATAGCCAGAAGCTCCTTCTCTATAGTCGAGTAATTCCTTTGTGCCGAATTAAACTTGCGAGAAAAGAAGCTCAATGGGTGTTCCAAGCCCTCGGAATCAGTCTGCAGTAACACTGCCCCGGCACCCACACCGCTGGCATCAGTCGCCAGCTGAAAACTCCTGGAGAAGTCTGGGGCCCTCAAAATCGGATGTGTACACAGCAGGTGCTTGACTAGGTCGAAAGCCCTCTGACACTCCGCAGCCCAACAGAACTTCACTGACTTCGACAGTAGATCAGTTAACGGTGCTAAGACAGTAGAGTATCCCCGGATGAAGCGCCTATAATAGCCTATCATACCTAGGAACCGCATGACCTGGCGCTTAGTGGTGGGCCTGGGAAACATATTGATAGCCTGTATCTTGCTCAGGGGGGGGCACACCCGGCCTAACCCGACCACAAAGCCAAGATACTGCACAGTAGCCTTTACAAACTCGCACTTCCTCAGGTTCACCACCAGCCCAGCATCGTGCAACTTCCTAAACAGGGTCTCTAAGTGCCTTAGGTGATTTTCAAAATCGTCATCATATACTATCACGTCATCAAGGTAGACCGTGCAGTTAGGGATTTCGTCACAAATATCGTTCATCAGGTTCTGAAACGTGGCAGGTGCGTTCTTAAGCCCATAAGGCATTACGTTACATTGGTAGGTCTTGCCATCTACCACAAAACCACAAACTTGCTTAGCTCGGTCCGACAGGGGTACTTGCCAGTAGCCTTTTACAAGATCAATTTTAGTAAGGTACTTTGCATTCCCTATCTTGTCCACGCTGTCGTCAACTCGAGGCAAAGGGTAAGGGTTGGTAGTGGTCAAGCCATTTAGCCTACGAAAATCTATGGAGAACCGCACCTTGCCGTCAGGTTTTGGCTGCAACGTGACGGGTGATGTCCACTTCACATAACCTTCAGTGATCATCCCTCTCTCAACCATGTACTTTAACTCCTCCCGTAAAGCTGGCAACTTTACCGGGGGCACACGGTAGGGCACTGACTTGAAGGGCACATTATCACCGACGTCCACGTCGTGCGTTACCTGAGTAGTGAGACCTGGGTGTTCGGCGAAAACAGAGGGGTATGACCTGAACAGGCCTAGGACAGCAGCACCCTGGTGCTCAGGCAGGTGACTTACAGCTTGCCTAGCCTCTTGTTCAGTATTCCCCGCCCACTGTTCCGCGGAAATGACACAGTCCCAACTATCCTCCTCAGCAGCATGACTGTCCCCACCTCCTTCTCCACCCTGGCCGCTGCAGGCCAGCACAGGGACAGTGAGAGGCTCTGAGGGGTGTCTCACATACTCTTTCATGAGGTTAACATGACATAACTGATGTTTTTTCCTACGGTCAGGTGTTGCAACGAGATAATCAAGGTCGGACAGTTTCTTAGCCACCACATACGGCCCAATGAACTTGGCAGAAAGGGGGTGTCCAGGCAAAGGTAAAAGCAACATTACCTCCTGACCCACCGAAAACTCCCGAAGCTTCACCTTGGCGTCATACTGGTGCTTCATGACCGCCTGTGCATTAACCAAGTTATTACCTGCCGCTGCCATGCAACCTATAAGTCTCTCCCGGCTCTCAAGGACATATTTAAGTACAGACCCCGGCTTCTCTTCGCCCTCCCAGATCTCTTTCACCATACTTAAAGGTCCTCTCACATTATGGCCAAAGACTAGCTGATTTGGACTGAACCCCAGGCTCTCTCCTGGGACTTCACGTGCAGCGAACAGAACATACGGCAGACCCAAATCCCAATCAGTGTCATGTTCTGCACAGTAACAGCGTAGCATACTCTTCAGGGTCGAGTGCCACCGCTCCAAGACTCCCTGACTCTCGGGATGGTAGGCTGACGACACTACAGAACATATACCGTGCAACTGAAGGGTTTGCTTGAACAATTTGGATGTAAAATTGCTCCCCTGGTCTGACTGCACCTCACCTGGAAATCCATAACGGGAACAGAACAATAATAAGTTTTTAACAACTGCCTTTGCCGAGCCGTTTCTCATGGGGTATGCGTCCGGGTATCTCGTAGCCACATCCATGATTGTCAACAGGAATTTATTGCCACTCCTAGTAGGCGGGAAAGGGCCAACCAAATCTACTACAACTTTGCTGAACGGAGGCCCGGTGACAGGTATGGGAAACAAAGGTGCCTTCGGGATTGTCTGGTTAGGCTTCCCCGTTGTCTGGCAGGTCGCACACCCAGCCACCCATGCACAGACATCAGCCTTGACCCCAGGCCACCAGAAAAACCTGCCCAATGCCACCAATGTTTTTGTTACCCCCAAATGACCCGCCACCGGCACATCATGCGCCAGACACAATAAGGACTCTCTATACTTATTTGGAACAACCACCTGGTCTACTACCCTCGCACCGCCCTCCCACTTCGATTTGGGGTCTAAAAATCTGCGGTACAATATCCTGTTGAGCCTAAAGAAATCTCCCGGCTTCGCATCCCCATCTTCCTCCAACTCTATGGCACCATTGCTATAACGAGCTAGGCTAGCGTCTTGCAGCTGCTGCTCACTAATGTCCCCGGGCGTCAATGCATCAAGATGGTTTTGTAATAAGACATTACCCCGGCTAGTAGGCTCTACTGCCTTAGTGGCTCTCGCTACAGCTCTTGCCTCACGCGAAGTCTTACCCAACTCTGCCTTGTTACACACCATATCTGGGCCAGAGTCAACTCCCGTGTTTATTATAGGTCCAAGTACCGAATCACCGAGAAGTGCAGCAGAATCAATGTCCCTTTTCCTGCCCTTAGCAACCTTCTCCTGATCCTTCCTCCACTGTCCCCGAGGTTGAGTGCTAGGCTGTGCAGGAGCCGCAGAGCGAGATCGGGTTACCACACAGGCCATCTCATCCTGTTGGCACCTCCCAACCTATTCCCGATTCTCACCATCCACGTCGGCCGCCCTCTCGGCAACGACTAAGGGTGGAGTCCCGAAAGTGGGCATCGCAAAGTCGTTGCCGAGAAGAAGGTCGACGCCCTCAACTGGCAAACACTCAACGATCCCTACATCCAGCTCCCTGCACACCTCTCCCACTCTCAACTCCAACCTCACAAGTGGGTATGACCTCGTAGCATTTATACCCTGCACCACAACAACTCTGGCCGCATTTATCGGTTTCCCTGTGAAGTTCCTCAACAAAGTTTGCGAAGCCCCCGTATCCCTCAGCAAGTCAACCCTCCGTAGTTCACTCCCCCAGCTCACAAACCCGTGTCCCCGATGGCTACAGAAAGTGTCCCGGACAGGTGTCGAGCCTTCCGTACGCTTCTTTACCGCGTGTGCCTCAGCTGCTGACAACCTACCCCGGGCAGTTGCTGCAGCCTTCAGAGACACACCGATACTGTGAACCAATGACACCGGCTTAGCGGGAGTGTTACTAGGGCACTCCCGTGAATAATGGCCTAGCTTCTGACATTTGTAACATTTCACATCCCCAATGGGCTTCTTCCCTTGTGCGGGCGAAGAAGGGGCCTGACCTTTAGTAAATGGGAGAGGCTTGTGTTTGTAGGTGTTATTAGGTGCAATGCTTTTAGTGTGGTTATGTGTGTCATAGGATTTGTTATTATCGAAAACTCTGGTGGGTGGGGTATAGCGCCCCTTCTGCCCTGACTCAGCCCTCTGAGCGGCACCGCAACCACGAATCAATGATAATCTGAGGTCTGCCATCTTGGCAGCCTCCTCTACTGTCTTGGGACATTTTTCCTTAATGTTCAGCGTTAGATCGGTTCCAGTACATTTGTAAAACTGTTCCAGATAGAAAAGTTGCTTAATTTCCTCAGCCGACTCTGCGTGCTCGGACCGAAACCAGTTATTACATGCATCTGTTAAGTCCCGTGCGTGCTCCATAAAACTGACGTCGCTCTTCTTATTCACGCCACGGAACTTCAATCTATAAGTTTCGGGTTGCAGTTCGTAGGCCCGGAGCACAGCCTCCTTCACCAGTCCATACACGACACTCTCGTCCAGTGACAGTGCATCGTAGGCTTTCAACCCCTTACCCACTAGACGTGATGAAACTAATGCTGCCCATTTAACCTCCGGCCAGTCATACTCACGACACTTCTTTTCGAAACGAGCAAAAAACTCAGTCACTGCTGTCTCATCAAATGCGGGTACTAACTTAATTAAATGCGAAAGCGAGTCTGTAACCCGGTGCCCACCACCGAGATGACGCCCCGTGGTCTCTACTCTAGACTTCTCGACATCCATTTCAGCCTGGTACCTGGTTGCATCCTGATTGGCTTCGATTCTAGCAACCTCTATGCGTTCTATACTAGCCTGTTGTATCTGAGTCTCCTGCAGCTTAATCCGTTCTATACTAGCCTGTTGTATCTGAGTCTCCTGCAGCTTAATCCGTTTTATACTAGCCTGTTGACTCTCTCGCAACTTAAGCTTAGCTAGTTCTATCTGAAATAACATCTCAGGAGACAGGCCTGGGGGGGGAGAGCACAAAATGGGGGATCCACACCGAGACGTGTTTACGGGTAAGCCAGCTTGCCATTGAGAACCCTCCTGCTGCATCGTGCTAAGACTCGCTGGCTGAGGGCCCAGCTCAGGGGTAGAGTGGAATGGAGGCTTGGAGGGAACCCCCCAAGACCCCACTCCACCCACCGCCCCATCGCCATCACCCAACAAACATGCCACCAAATTCTTCTTGGGCCAACTGTCAGGACAGTCCCGCCCCAAAACCGTGGCTAAACAGCGAAGACCGTAACAATCAATAGCCTGCAGGCGCTGTTCGGTCAAAGGTGTCTGCAAAAATGCCCGGGCATCCCTCTCTCCACTTATAACACTCCCCTCCCTAGATATCTGCTGTACTTGCTGGTCACTAGGCTGTACCGTGTTATCCTCCCCCGTAAATGATGAGTCATTAGACATAGTGCTGGTTATACAATTGCTGTTCAAAAAAAAATGCTTATTACTAATTGCAGTCTCGACTCACAAAATGTTAAAGATGCTTGAATGACTCTACTCTAGACACCTAACGAAACAATCTGCAAGTCCACCAATACAATAATGACACAATAAAAATTCCTCCAATATGCAAGAAAATTCTAGCCAGCTCTACTAGGTAGCATAGAATAGTTCTCCAAAAAACATGTGATAGGATACTACTGAATCTTGTGCAAGGTCGCCATTTTGTTACGGCTGGATCGGCAATACATATTCGGGATTCTTGATCGTAGGACAGAAATGGCTTAAGTGACAACGACACGCTCGATTCCAGTCCCAAATACTATATGCTCCAGACAACAAAAGCACCAACGCCCTACAGAGTTATCGTCTACGGTAACGAGGTACCTTAACTCGGCGAAAGTGTACAACAGGGGTAGGCTATGAGGCTAAACTCCCTCAGACATTTATAGGTTACGTTATTACTAAAGAAAGGCAATACTCAAGAAACTACGTTAATATTAAGCCTCTAATAATGTAGAATAGAAGCAGGCTAAAGGTATGACAGTGAAATGCTAAATGACAAATGTACACGCCTACTTGAAAGCGCGTGCACTACACTAACTGTCCCCTACTAACATGCACTAGCATGTAGCATACAAGATGTTCATGATCCAGTAGATACCTAATAATACACATGGGAGGAACATAAACAGTAGTCACTTATTATAATAATGAATCTATACTTGGAATAACTAAAAGGTTGCAGGCAACAGTACTGCGCCGGTAGCCTACTACCGCATAGGCTACTTCGCTTCTCTCACTCTGTCTCCCCTCCGAGTCCGTATGCGCCCTACGCAACAGAACTCCGGACACAGCAGCAAAACGACAGTGCAGTTAATTGATACATGAAAGTATTAATAGTGTTGTCTTGTGTGTGAGTAATGTGTATTGTAAAGTGTTATAGATATATACTTAAAGAGAGCTGCAATGCATAGTAAAATAAAGATATATCCCACTCATCATCCCCATGTGTTCTAGCTAGCAGGCCAAGTCACAGGAACAACGAGTCCCAGCACCGAAAGCGAGAACCCAGGAGAAGACTGTAGAGAACACAAGGACAGATAAATTACGTTACTCTACTATACCGGCACTACGAGCGAGCTGTAGTCTCGGGTGCTACACTCGCTCCTGGCTCGGTATGCAAATCAAGGCTAAGTCCTCGTCCCTCTACAGACAACTCCTGGGCATGGTCGGGCTCTTACACATGGCACCAGTCTAGTCACAAATGGGATGATGAGCAGGGCATATCACTCGTGAACATGTAGAACGTTCACCAACTATCCTCATCAAGAAGATCGCTGTTCACATTAACCCCTTAAATCTAATACATGTAAATATATGCTTGTCCTAAGAGTAATACGAGAGGTGAGTGCTGAAACTCCTTTAGGACCTCAAGGGAAGGTTATGCATTTAAATAGAGAGAAGAATGAAATGAGAGTAATGTCGTCAGAGAGAAAGAGTGCAACCGTGAGAAGTGGGGAGAGAGAGCAAGGGATGTTAGAATCTCAAAGGTTCTAGGCAACCTGGTCAGAGAACACGCAGCCAACCTCCAGGCAGTGTGCTGTACGACAACATGGGCCCAGCCCAGGCAGGCAACAATGGACTACCAACCCTATCGCGCCTAGCTATAAGGGCAAGGCTGCCAACCAGTCCATACGTCTGGCAACCACCCGGCCGGCAGCGCGGCGCGTTGCTACCCTCTTGCTCTGAAAGCCTAACTCACTCTCTCTCTCTGAAATCCCATTATCCTATCTATCAACTTCTCTATTGATACTACATATTAAATGGAAGGTCTCGACATGGCTTAAAACAAAACCCACCACTGGTTAGCACATGACGAGACCTTTGCAGAGATACAAAGAACATAGTTATAAGTTGTCACACTCAATATACATAGCGGCTGACGGTAGCCAGATCACGGGCGGTACAGTGGAGTACCAAGGAGTACAATCAGGTTGCGTTGCCAGCACTGGGGTGCGTCACAATATATATATATATATATATATATATATATATATATATATATATATACCCTAGCACGGAACGAGAAATTCAAGAGAGAAGGGGTGGGTGGACAAGATGCTGTTTATTTAGGCCAACCCATGGTCAAGTAATGAGATATGGAGATTAGTAGGCTACTTTACCCAAACATCTGTGGGGTTGTCCAAGGCATGTTGAATCAGGTGTAGGAGAGTGTCGAGTGTCATATAGAAGCTTGCCATTTTTGTTTCCAGTCAGGGTAGCCCCTATTACTTAAAGTGACATATTTTTACATACCCTGATATTTTTGTATATAAAATAGGTTTATAATTTTCCACACTTCACTGTCAATTAATTCACTCAAATAAAACTGTGTATTCACTAAAGAAAATGCCCAAAATGGGCATAAAAAATTGCCCAAAATGGGCAAAACACAACTATATTTTGTAATTATAACTTTATATATTTCGTAGGCAATATTTATTGATAAATATAGTTGTCTTTCAAGCAAAAATTAAGGTTTAGGGCAATATATATACGACACACGTATAGCCTAGCTTACATTCATAGTCACAAACCTAACATAATAAGTTAGGAATGTGACTACGAATGCGTACTACACTAACCCTACGAAATATGGTATAGTTCTCATTATTCACAGTTCACATTATTCACAACACTTCCACTGGGTCCATTGTGGCCAGCCTAAAAAGCACATGGCTGGCTATGGAGAGGCGAGCAACGAGGCACAAACAGTCACAAATCACAAGTTATTTGCATAAATTATAATAAATAGCCACTAAATGATAATACACTGCCACTTGGTACATAAATAATCCAGATTTGCCCTCCTGAAAGCCGCTCCATGGCGGGCAATGGAGGCGAGACGAGATTTAAATGGCCAGGAGTCCTACCTCACAGACTGACGGCCGGGAACCTACTGATAAAACAAAGCCTCACGCTCCTCACCGAGGGATGCTATGGGGTTAGCTAGATACTTCCTTTTATAACTTACTGATGCCTAACTTACCAGCCAAAATTGCGTCAAAATCGCGTCTTAAACTTATTTTTGGCGAATATTTCTAACTTACGGGTGGCATTATGACGCGATTGCATCATAAGGTCACTCTTGGGCTACTGTTGATATGACGCAATCGCGTCCTAAAAGCGCGAGAGGGTTAATCATTATGGCATCAAGGGAGGGAGTACTTACGCTCTGTTTCCAATGTTCCCAGGCATAGCAGCAATCCTACCCCTGCCTTTTTTTTTATCTCCCTTGTATATTATGAAGGTCCTGCCGAATGATGTTTCTGTGTACGTGAAGTAGAGTTGAATATATTAACTTCATATTCCGGAGTAGTGTTATCCTCGGTTGGTAAAGGTGAATGTTTAATTGTCCTGGGGTGGGAGAGAAAACATGAATAATGTTTTAGTGCAATTATTTTTCAATAAGCACCTGCCTCAATACTATTGTATTAAATGCATGAAGCTATAACAATTATGTGTACAATTTAATATACAGTATATGCTATTTACGGGATGAGCCAAATATGTAGGCCCTACAATATAAACATAACAAAATATTTTACTCATAGAATTCTAGACAATATTTGATGAATAAATAAATTTCGCTTCAAAGTACATATATATCCACCATTTGACATGGCTTTCCTTGCGCAATCCCAGGGTTCAGCATAACTTGTGTGTAAATATTATGTACACCTTCCATTCACTCTCGAGCACTAATAAATAGCACTACTGCCAGACAATATTATGTACACCTGCCATTCACTCTCGAGCACTAATAAATAGCACTACTGCCAGACAATATTATGTACACCTGCCATTCACTCTCGAGCACTAATAAATAGCACTACTGCCAGACAATATTATGTACACCTGCCATTCACTCTCGAGCACTAATAAATAGCACTACTGCCAGACAATATTATGTACACCTGCCATTCACTCTCGAGCACTAATAAATAGCACTACTTCCAGACAATATTATGTACACCTGCCATTCACTCTCGAGCACTAATAAATAGCACTACTGCCAGACAATATTATGTACACCTGCCATTCACTCTCGAGCACTAATAAATAGCACTACTGCCAGACAATACAAGCATGTATTAACCGCTCCGTTTGTACTTTTTGTTTTCTTTTTCTGTGTATGGAGGAGACAAAAGGCAGGCTGCCTGTAACGAGTGTCTCGCCCAAAGCCGAAAGAGTGACAGAGACCCAAATTTAAGGGAAGTTGGTGTCAAGATGCCTGGACACATAAAGTTTAAAACAGTCCAAGGCATAGGAAGAAGGAAACATTAATTGAGGGAGGGTTTGTGCACTGAAAAAGCTCTGAAGAACACTGATTGTTGTAATAGAGATAAAAGAGTAAACAAGATGCAACCCTGTGGAGTGTAGAAAAAGGTTGTAGGAAACTAGTAAGAAGAAGTGAGTTAATAGGGCGAAATGCTTTTGACTCTACTCTTTCGAGAGGTGCGGTATGGGTGGAACCTCCCCACACATGTGAACAATACTCAATACATGGGTGCACTTTGCCCCAGTAAAGAGCAAGCAGCTGTGCGGGAGTGAAGAACCCACAGAGACGTTTGAGCACACCTAACTTCTGGGAAGCTGTTTTACCAAGTGATATAGTATATTATGATTTTTCCATAAAAGGACAGATGAAAAATATACACCAAGAATATTAACCCGTGGAGCCCCGGCTAGTTTTGTAATGTTTGCGCACCAGAACCCGGCCGGTTTTCAAAAAATGGTTTTATTCCAGAAACAATAGCGAATGGGTTAGGAATGAAGGAAAAACCACGAAAAACCGCTCAAAAAGCTTAAAAAATGGTCCTACAGAGCCCCTGAAAACGGATTTTACAAGAGTAAAAAATGGAAGGCAATTATCCCAAAAAAACAGGTTATTGCGCGCTTGCGCGCACGCACGTGGACTTTGAGAGTTTTCAACCATCGGCACGGTTGCGTGGGATACATACACAGTTCCCATACAAATCTGAGCCCTCTTGAGTGGCTACACCTGAGGTTACGGTCAGCGCAATTAGGGTGACGCGTCAGGCGCGTCTCTGGGGCTCTGCGTTACATACATCACCGACGCATCAGACGCGTCGCTGGGGCTGTACGGGTTAAGATAAGATGAAGGGTTGATTGGTGTATTGTTAAAGAGTAATTGATAGTCTTATGAAAAATATCAACTGGTAGATAGGAACAATTGGGTCTTGGAGGCATTGAAAGTAAGATGATGTCTGCCTCAATCAGACATAATTGATAGATCAGAAGATAGGCATGCCATGGCTTTGTCACATGACTTTAGGAGTGTTTACATGCTGAGTTATGGTGAAAAATTAGTTGAATAGTGTAAGTTAGAGTCATCAGCATAATTATGAGTGGATAGAAATAGAGGTACAGTTGAGGAGATCGTTAATAAAAATTAGAAAGAGAACTGGAGACAGGAGAGAACCCTGAGGAACACCGGAGTTGATTGGTTGAGGAGGTGAGCGATGGCTGTCCACAACTGCAGCTATGGAATGGTGTTACGACCGGGGCTACAAATAAAACAAGGGCACTTAATGATTGGACTAGTAATAGGGCACTATGCAACAACGGTACGCTAGATCCAAACCCTCAAACTTATATGCCGGCGAACAAAACACCTATACCCTCCAGAGTTAATCTGCGATAGCGGGGTATCCTTAACTGGGCATAAATGTACTCTACTTCAGGCTAACCCACACTGGTATAGCCTGATAACAAACAAGATGCAAGTTACGTTAAAATGCATAAAAAGGAATCTATGGAAAGATCAATTAAATCACTGCAAGATGTAATACAATAAAAAGATGCTTCAATACAGTTACTCTAAACAACAATAAACTCTTCACTCCTATCTGAAAGAAAGTGAAGTATAGTCCTACAGCATAGACCTGGAAACTTCTGAAGAAAGTCTGATGCTCATAAGATGCTTGTATCTTAAACTATATAAAGGCAGGAGGCAGGACACCACACGTGTAAATCGAATACACTAAAAGATAGGACATATAGTGTTAACTGACACGAGAATACTATAAATGCGCAACGGTAGCAATGCTCGACACTAAAAGAAGTACTTCCTCATCAACGAAACAGTCTGCTATGGTTGTGCAGCTCAGCAACAACCTAGACTAATTAAATGCTGTGAATAATAATGCGTACATATCAAAGAGCTTATATTAAATACTAACAAGTGTCTACTCGATTAATAATGTCTAGCTGGGATACTCTAGGTAAGGAACTGGGGTTGACAAGACAGGCTCGTAGCCTAGCGATGTCCTTAAGACTGCATCCTTTAAGTTACGTTAATTGACTAGGGTGCTCTCTCGATAGATCCAGATCACAAGTATCTGGTTCTATCCTGGCGACCCTCTAAAGACAAGCAAAGAGGCAGCAAAGTGTGGAACTGGTACAGGCCAAAACCCTCAGTCAACACAATGCTGCACTCGCAAAGGACGCAACCGAAAAGACAACCCAGGCTACCACAGGACCGGTCGAAGTCGTGTAGGTATAAGCAAACCGTACACACATCGGAGACAACGACTACAGTTACCTTATCCCAGTCTAGCATTAAATAAAAGAGCAGAAACACTAAATCAATAATGGAGACACACAAAGTTCTTAACCTATACTAACTAAGAACCCTCAAAAACCTATTCTAAGTACATATAAATATCTCTGAGGACGGCGCATGCAATACAATGGGCCGGCTATGGAAACCGTATGCAGAACCCAAGGGGATAAGTAATTGAATAAAGGCGAGAAGTAATGGAAAAGAAGAAGTTCAGAGAGAGAAACAGTGATAAAGGTGGTGATCGGGGGAGAGTATGCAAAGGGATGTTAGAAGCACGCGCGCCAAGCCTGTCCTGACGAGGACAGCTCCTGGGGACCCTCATGCAGGAGGTAAGTTACACAGGAGCCGGCAAAGGCGCGATGGTCGGCCAATCACGGGCCAATACGTCACAAGACAGCAGGTGTCACGTGACACAGCCAGACACGCCGGCCAATGGCGAGTGAGAGGCAGGAATGCACACGTGACTCAGACACTTACTTCCTTCTCGCTCTGAAAGTCTTTCTCATTCCCACGCTGGTACTATCATCACTACTGTTGATATAAAATATAACCCGTTGTCACAGACGAAAACAAAGACCACCACTGGACTGTCTGTGACAATGTGATTACAAGGAAAGAAAAAACAACATTCTCGGATAACTGTAGCCCATTTCGATGTCCCTGGCGAGCGCTAGTGGCTAACGAGAGGCGATTCTGCCAACGCTGGTAGACGTCACACCCCGCCCAATATATGGGACGCTCAACATTAGGCGAGCACCATATCTGACAAGGCAGAATGCCGACAAGACCCGCAACACCTAGCCACTCCACCAGAAATGAAATGCAAAGCTCAATTCTTACATAAAACAACATATTAACATAAAGAAAATCTTAAAACCCCTCCCAAACACAATAGTATAATTTAGCCTGCTATGCTCCCTGAGGGAGCTTCACAGAGCCCAGCCTACTAAGTGAAAGACAGGTTCAACTTAGGACTTTAGCTATAACATTGGAAACTTACAATTAACTATCAAAATGAAAGAGTTTTTATGTGATTTTTTTATTTAACTTTAATGTTGTTTTTGACGGCTGCTCTACAGGGGCAAGCCTGGTTTTTCTCCACTCAAATGCACACACCTGTGGTGATCTACGCCGGATCCTCCACCCTCGACAAACAGTCTGCAATCACATTCTCACAACCGGCAATATGGCGAACGTCTAGATTGTATTCTTGTAACATGAGTGACCAACGTGTCAGCCTCATATTCCGGTTGTGGAATTGGTGCAGAAATTTAAGAGGGTGGTGGTCGGTGTAAATCACCACAACTGGCCCGTAGGCAGGAACATATACTTCAAAGTGCCTGAGCGCCAACACTATTGCCAGCAGTTCTTTCTCCACCACAGAGTAGTTTTTCTGAGCTGAATTAAACTTCTTTGAAAAGAAACTGACTGGATGTTCCAAACCTTCCTCGTCTGTTTGCATTAAGACGGCACCAGCCCCTACACCGCTGGCATCTGTTGCCAGCTGGAATGGTCTTTCAAAGTCAGGGGCCCTGAGGATTGGGTGAGTGCATAGTAGGTGCTTGACCAGCGAAAAAACCCTTTCACACTCAGGTGCCCACTTGAACTTTTTCTCTTTTGCTAGTAAATCTGTCAGGGGAGCTAACACAGTAGAATAACCCTGAATGAAGCGGCGATAGTAACCGATCATGCCCAAAAATCTCATGATCTGCCGCTTGGTGGACGGCCTGGGGAACTGGTTAATAGCCTGTATCTTATTTTTAGGGGGGCACACCTGGCCTAACCCGACCACAAACCTAAGATACTGCACAGTTGCCCGGACAAAGTCGCACTTGCCCAGATTGACCACCAAGCTGGCCTCACTGAGCTTCCGAAACAAGGCTTCTATGTGCTCACAGTGACTCTCAAAGTTGTCATCGTAGATTATAACGTCATCTAGGTAGACAGTGCAGTTAGGGATGTCAGCTACTAACTCATTCATAAGACTCTGGAAGGTTGCTGGGGCATTTTTAAGGCCATACGGCATCACATTGCAACGGTAGGTGTTCCCATCAACCACAAACCCGCATACCCCCTTCGCCCGCTCAGACAAGGGCACCTGCCAGTAGCCTTTCACTAGGTCTACCTTAGTTAGAAACTGTGCCTTATCAATCTTGTCTACACTATCGTCAACACAGGGAAGGGGATAAGCATTGGTGGGAGTCAACTCGTTCAATCTCCGAAAGTCAATGCAGAAGCGAACCTTCCCATCAGGCTTGGGCTGCAGAGTGACAGGAGATGTCCACCTAACTGCCCCCTTCTCAATCAACCCCCGTTCTAACATATACTCTAACTCCGCTCTGAGGGCTGGGAGTTTAATGGGTGGAATTCTGTAGGGTACTGATTTAAAGGAGGGGTGATCTCCCACGTCCACGTCATGCACCACTCGAGTTGTGAGGCCTGGATGCTCTGCAAACACAGTGGGGTATGAAGCAAACAGGCGCTGCACGGCTGCATGCTGTTGCTCAGGCAGGTGCACTAGAGCATCGTCAGCCACCTGTCTGGAGTTCCCCGCCCACTGGTCAGCAGAGACATGACACTCCCAGTTATCTTCCACCTGGGCTTCACTGTCCCTCACTCCTTCTCCTCCATGACCGCTGCAGGTCAACACAGGGACAGCGAGAGGCTCAGGGGGGCGCCTCACAGACTCTTTCACCAGATTCACATGGCACAGCTGATTCTTTTTACGCCTATCTGGAGTAGCCACAAGATAGTCTAGGTCAGAGATCTTCTTTACCACCTTATAAGGACCAGCGTACTTGGCAGACAACGGATGACCTGGCAGAGATAACAGAATCAACACCTCCTGCCCCACTTTAAACTCCCGGAGTTTTGTCTTCTCATCGTACCTGTCCTTCATCAGTGCTTGCGACCCTACCAAATTCCTACCTGCCAACTCTAGGCTTCTCAGCATTCTCTCTCTGCTCTCGAGGACATACTTTAACATGGAACATGGTTTTGCTGTGCCCTCCCAGATTTCTCTAACCATGTTGAGGGGGCCTCTGATCTGATGTCCGAAGACTAACTCATTGGGACTGAACCCGAGGCTTTCACCAGGTACCTCCCGAGCAGCGAATAATACATAGGGCAACCCAAGATCCCAATCCTTGCCATTTTCAACACAGTAACAACGCAGCATGCTTTTCAGAGTCGATTGCCACCTCTCCAACACCCCTTGACTCTCTGGGTGATAGGCTGAAGAGACAACTGTACTGATACCGTGCTGCTGCATGGTCTGTTTGAAAAGGTTAGAAGTAAAGTTGGACGCTTGGTCTGACTGCAATTCCTGCGGGTACCCGTACCTAGAGCAGTACAATAGCAAGTTACGAACAACAGTCTTAGCAGTAACATTTCGCATGGGGTATGCATCCGGATAACGAGTGGCAACATCCATGATTGTGAGGAGGTACTTGTTGCCTGCACTAGTAGGGGGTAGAGGGCCAACCATGTCGATTATAACCTTACTGTATGGTGGCCCGATTACAGGAATAGGGTGTAACGGAGCCTTGGGAATACACTGGTTTGGTTTACCTACTGTCTGGCAGGTACTGCACATTGCCACCCATGACGCCACATGTGCCTTCATACCTGGCCACCAAAACAATTTCGCCAATGCTGCTACCGTCTTACGTACACCCAAATGCCCTGCCAACGGTACATCATGAGCCAACCTCAGTAGGCTATCACGGCACACACTAGGCACTACCAACTGGTCAACCACTCTCGACCCACCCTCCCAACTCTGTCTGGGATCTAGAAAACGCCTGTACAAGATGCCCTCCACACGAAAGAAGTCCCCCGGCTTTGCATCCCCGTCCTTCTCAAGTTCAACTGCACCGTTACTACACTTCTGAAGCTTAGGATCACCTAGCTGCAGCCGACAGATATCCGAAGGAGCCAATTTATCTAGGTGCTCCCGGAGCAACTTATGGCCTCCCCCGATACTGGGCTGTTCGATCCTATCTTGCTTACGTGTGTAACGGTACTGTCTCGGAGTTTTCTCACGCCCTACCTCCTCACCAAGTGTGACAGGTTCTGGGGCCACTCTGGACCTAAACATTGGTGCTAATACTGAGTCGCCAAGAAGAGCCGCTGGATCAAAACTCACAAAACTTCTCCCAACTTTAGCTTTCTCCTTCCGACCGTTCCTCCGCTGGTCTAGAGACTGAGGAATAGGCTGTGACACCTTAGATGCACGAGATCGGGTGACAACACACGCCATCTGCTGTAATTGACACCTCTCGACCAACTCCTGCCCCTCCCTACTCACGTCGGCCGCCCTCTCGGCAACGACTAAGGGTGGAACCTCAGAAGTAGGCACCGCAAAGTCGTTGCCGAGAAGAAGGTCGACACCCTCTACTGGCAGTTTCTCTACGATTCCAACATCTATCTCTCGTGTCACACCATCAACCTCCAGCTCCACTCGAACCAACAGGTATGACCATGTAGCATTAATACCCTGCACCACAAATACCCGTGCCGGGTTTATAGGTTGGCCTGTAAAGTTTTTCATCAGAGTCTGGGATGCACCTGTATCACGCAACAACTCCAGCCCATGCTTGCAACCAGCCCAACTCATGCAGCCACGCCCTCTATGGTCGCAAAAAGCATCGCGGACAGGTTTCGAGCCTTCCGGACACTCCTTCACTGGCTGTGCCCCCGCATCTGACATATCACCCCGGGTAAATGCAGAATACCTCAGAGACACCCCAATGTTGATAGCCAAAGACACGACTGCTGCAGATTGGTTACTAGGGCAGGAACGTGCAAAATGCCCCTTTTTATGACACTTAAAACACTCTACTTCACCCTTGGACTTCCCCTGAGGTGGGGAAGGGCCCTGACCTTTCTTAAACGGGACGGTTTTTGGTTTGTGATCAAAATTAGTATCATTGCTCTTGCTTTTGTTATTAAATGTTGCATCACTGACTCTCGGGGGTGGAGTGTTGCACCCCTTGTTAACTGCATCGGTCCGTTGTGCAGACCCGCACCCACGAATCAGCGATAATCTCAGGTCAGCCAACTCAGCTGCCTCTTGTAGAGTTTTAGGACGTTTCTCTTTGAGGTTCAAAGTCAGGTCGCCGCCTGTGCATTTAAAAAATTGCTCTAGAAGGACTAACTGCTCAATCTCTTCAAACGTCGTCACCTTCTCTGACCTCAGCTAATTTCTCAAAGCATCAGACAGTTCCCGGGCATGTTCTAGAAAAGTGCACTCACGACCCTTCGTAACACCCCGAAACTTCAACCTATATGTCTCTGGTTGTAACTCGTACGCCCGCAGAACACCTTCCTTCAATACCTCATAATCGATACAAGACTCCAAGGGCAACGCATCATATGCCTTGAGTCCTTTGCCAATCAACCTAGAGGAAACAAGGGCTGCCCACTTAACCTCAGGCCATTGGTGCTCCCGGCACTCCTTCTCAAAACGCAGGAAAAACTCGGTGACACCCGACTCGTCAAATGCAGGGACTAACTTAAGAAGGTGCGATAAAGACTGATTAAGACCTCGATTCCCAGAACCGAGACGCTGCCCTGTCGACTCCACCCGAGACTTCTCAAGCTCTATGTCTGCACAGTACATGGCCTTTCTCTCCTCAGCCTGAATCCTGAGCTCAGCCTCTCGCTGCCGCTGCTCGAGCTCAGCCTTATGCTTTCGTTGCTCAAGCTCAGCCTCATGCTTTCGCTGCTCGAGCTTCTGCTGCTCAATCTCAGACTGCTGCTTAAGTTTGGCGAGCTTGAGCTTAAACAACATCTCGGAAGACAAACCCTAAGGAGAGGGTGCTACTATTGGGGACCCACCCCGTGAATCACCTAGAGGCATACCCAACCGCCAGCGGGCATCGGCCTGCGGGAACGTACCCGGCTCCGGAGCCCGAGGGGGCGCCATGGTAGGAGTCGAGTGGAATCGGGGCTGGGACGAAGGTGCCCCAGCTTCCGCTCCACCCGAAGCCCCACGCACCCCACCAAGCACACAGGTAACCAGCTCACCTCTCGACAAACCGCTAGTACCGGGAAACCCTAAGACCGTGGCTACACACTGCAGTCCGTACCGGTCTAGCCCCGACACCCGATCCGCCGACACAGGCTCCTCCAAAAATATCCGAGCATCCTCCTCATTGTTCACCACCCGAACGCCTCTTAACAACTCCACCTTCTCCACCTCCTCGCCTGCTTCCCGTACTGTGTCCTCAATGTACACTGATCCGTCGTTCGACATAGTGTCCACCGGAAATCCTCAACAGATATAAAAAAAAGAAGTACCTAAACTCTCATGTAGCACTCAAAAAATGCTCGAAGACAACTCAAGTGCTATACTACGTTGCCAAAAAAAAAATCCAACGTGTCCAAAATATTCCTCAAAAACAAATGTCCAAAAATCCTGCAATTATTTCTTAGTTCACTAAATCCTAGACTAAGGTCGCCATTTGTTATGACGACTAAGATAAGATACTAGGCAAGGTCGCCATTTGTTATGACGACTAAGATAAGATCCTAGGCAAGGTCGCCATTTGTTACGACCGGGGCTACGAATAAAACAAGGGCACTTAATGATTGGACTAGTAATAGGGCACTATGCAACAACGGTACGCTAGATCCAAACCCTCAAACTTATATGCCGGCGAACAAAACACCTATACCCTCCAGAGTTAATCTGCGATAGCGGGGTATCCTTAACTGGGCATAAATGTACTCTACTTCAGGTTAACCCACACTGGTATAGCCTGATAACAAACAAGATGCAAGTTACGTTAAAATGCATAAAAAGGAATCTATGGAAAGATCAATTAAATCACTGCAAGATTTAATACAATAAAAAGATGCTTCAATACAGTTACTCTAAACAACAATAAACTCTTCCCTCCTATCTGAAAGAAAGTGAAGTATAGTCCTACAGCATAGACCTGGAAACTTCTGAAGAAAGTCTGATGCTCATAAGATGCTCATAAGATGCTCGTATCTTAAACTATATAAAGGCAGGAGGCAGGACACCACACGTGTAAATCGAATACACTAAAAGATAGGACATAATAATGTTAACTGACACGAGAATAATATAAATGCGCAACGGTAGCAATGCTCGACACTAAAAGAAGTACTTCCTCATCAACGAAACAGTCTGCTATGGTTGTGCGGCTCAGCAACAACCTAGACTAATAAATGCTGTGAATAATAATGCGTACATATCAAAGAGCTTATAAAAAATATTAACAAGTGTCTATTCGATTAATAATGTCTAGCTGGGATACTCTAGGTAAGGAACTGGGGTTGACCAAGACAGGCTCGTAGCCTAGCGATGTCCTTAAGACTGCATCCTTTAAGTTACGTTAATTGACTAGGGTGCTCTCTCGATAGATCCAGATCACAAGTATCTGGTTCTATCCTGGCGACCCTCAAAAGACAAGCAAAGAGACAGCAAAGTGTGGAACTGGTACAGGCCAAAACCCTCAGTCAACACAATGCTGCACTCGCAAAGGACGCAACCGAAAAGACAACCCAGGCTACCACAGGACCGGTCGAAGTCGTGTAGGTATAAGCAAACTGTACACACATCGGAGACAACGACTACAGTTACCTTATCCCAGTCTAGCATTAAATAAAAGAGCAGAAACACTAAATCAATAATGGAGACACACACAAAGTTCTTAACCTATACTAACTAAGAACCCTCAAAACCTATTCTAAGTACATGTAAATATCTCTGAGGACGGCGCATGCAATACAATGGGCCGGCTATGGAAACCGTATGCAGAACCCAAGGGGATAAGTAATTGAATAAAGGCGAGAAGTAATGGAAAAGAAGAAGTTCAGAGAGAGAAACAGTGATAAAGGTGGTGATCGGGGGAGAGTATGCAAAGGGATGTTAGAAGCACGCGCGCCAAGCCTGTCCTGACGAGGACAGCTCCTGGGGACCCTCATGCAGGAGGTAAGTTACACAGGAGCCCGCAAAGGCGCGATGGTCGGCCAATCACAGGCCGATACATCACAAGACAGCAGGTGTCACGTGACACAGCCAGACACGCCGGCCAATGGCGAGCGAGAGGCAGGAATGCACACGTGACTCAGACACTTACTACCTTCTCGCTCTGAAAGTCTTTCTCATTCCCACGCTGGTACTATCATCACTACTGTTGATATAAAATATAACCCGTTGTCACAGACGAAAACAAAGACCACCACTGGACTGTCTGTGACAATGCGATTACAAGGAAAGAAAGCACAACATTCTCGGAAAACTGTAGCCCATTTCGATGTCCCTGGCGAGCGCTAGTGGCTAACGAGAGACGATTCTGCCAACGCTGGTAGACGTCACAACGGTCAAAAAGGGGATTAGAAACAATGGCACAGATAGAAGGATAGAAACTGAAGAAGGGTTGTTTGGAACAAACATCCAGTAAGAAGGAAAGACAAAGACAGTAGCATAAAGACACAGATGAAAGAGTTTGCCTGGGCAGGGAGGCAGCACGGAAGATTTTTTTTTTAGTACAACAGGATTAAAATAAACCACAACAAGAAAGTCATTCCTCAAATCAAAAAAGAAAATGAAAGAAGAACAAAAGAGAAAACCACAAAGAAAGAGGAAGACTAAACAAGACAGCACACCAACGCCTGGACGCCCAACGCCTAACCAGCTGACACGTGTGGCAACACCCAAGGAAGCTCAAGTGGCCACAATGACAGTAGAATGTTCCTCGACCCCAGGGAAGACGATTCACCCCAATACCAAGACTACAACACCCCACCTAAAGGAAGAATAGTGTTTTAGCAAGAATGAGAAAGAATCCTATCACCAAACGGGTCTGATCATGATAAATATATCTACAGTACTTAACTATGTTTCCATACCATGTTTGACCTACTAGAACAAGTCATAGTGGATCACCAGATGTTAATATTAAGAAGGTTAAAGTACCTACTAATATAATGTTAAAGATATACAATGTAAGAAGATGATTGTCTTCACCATAATAATACATACCTAATAACTCTACCAGGTGTTGTTATGTTATTAAAATAAGCAAAGGGTATACCCTACAACGTATTCCTATTATGATATATGTCAAACCTCTGATTACATGATCCTGAATAATGAATAATGCAAACAACTATACTATGATGTTATTCCATGTTTTACTTATGCAAAAACAATATCATACAAAATAGATAACCTTTTGTACTTATCTTGCTCAAGAACACATACACACATGCCTTCTCATAAGCTATTCTACTAATAGTCAGGCAGCTTAGCAAAATTATGGACACATGCCGGACAAACGCACCAAATTTGTTCCACATACTCTTTATCACCATAGCTTTCAATTTGTGGTGGGAGCCACTTCATCAAGATGGCGGATGGTGGCCATCTTGGATTTCCAAGATGGCCACTATGTCAAATCTATAAGTGTAAATATCTTGGCTTCCAAGCCACTTAGAAGGTCAATCTTGGTGTCAAAATATACATTTTCTGGGTCAAGGAATGCATTAAAGCCATTGAGAATATCACTATTGATTATTTGTGCCAATATTGAATAATTTGGTTCATTCTGGCAATATTGTCAACACAATTTTCAACTGAGCTCTTAACCCGGGAACTGCGGGGAGACTCTTAAGAGTTCCCCCGGCGGACTGCGGGAAGACTCTTAAGAGTATGGCTTTTAAAAAATCCATTTAAAACACCCAATTTTTTTTTTTTTTTTTTTTTTTTTTTGCCCCTGGGCCATGCCAAATATCACTCCTCCACCTCCCCTCCTTCCCCACTTTCCTCACCTCCTTCAGTTATCACCTATTTTCCCTGTTATTCCCTTATTCTGTGGTCTATTTTCGTGCTAACATTAGCGAGTTGCAAGCAGGGCATTGTCATCACTGTTACCAAGCGAGTGCAAGAGAGAGAGAGAGAGTATCGATCGACAGTCTCTTTCCAGACGTGGGGAAAAGTGGAGGGTAGGGAGGTTGCCTCAGCCATACATTATGTAACTCCCGGCCTGTATCGCCGATTTTGACCATCCAAACGCCGTTTCCACTTGTTTTATTGTTGTAACAGGTTAATACCTTTATAATCAACCTATAATAGGCACATATGGATAACTATTAATGCTATTTATGGTAAAATAATGATGTTAGTGATGGGAACAGCTCAAATACGTGCGCACAGGAGTGTGGTGTCTCATACCCCCCATGCGCACGTCTTGGGTTAAGCGGCAGATCACCATGTAGAAACATAACAATGTCAACCAAGTCGCTTAGGGTCTAAATATTCAATACACTTCTGTTGATCTACAATAATATTTATCAAATATTATATATAGCCTGCAGCCTCCGACTGAAGTCATGTGCACATAATGGATTGGGCATTATGTATTATATGCCAACAGCCTACCACTAAAGCACTCTGATGCCCTTTAAATGCATCGGTACCTAAAGACCTATCCGAGCCATACAAATCCTTCCTGGACAATTTAAATGCTTTCAGGGAGCTGAATATACTACCAGTATCCTTTACTTTTGAAGAAGACATTAATGTGGACAAGTTCGTCAGGCATCGAGCACAGTGGCATAAGTCTTGTCACACAAAATTCAATCTGAACAAACCGGAAAGAGCATGGAAGAGGGAGAGAGCTAGATCTTCTGAGACCTGTGCTGCAGATGAGAAACGACATCCACAATGCAAGCCCCTGGATTAGAACACATATATATTTTGCAGAAAGTCTGATGAACATCTTCACAAGTTCATGTTTCTTAAAGCAGATGACAATGTCAGGGTTATGGCCACAGACCTGCAAGAAAGTGAATTATTGACCAGAATTGAGGGTGGTGACCTCATTGCACTAGATGCAAAGTATTACCTGGCTTGCTTAGCTGGACTCTAATATCGACATCGTTCGGTAATGAGACAACAACATTATTCCTTTGACAGTCAGAAACAAGAGAAGAAAATCCAAGCCAGAGCCTTTATAGAGCTCATCACCCATGTAGAAAATTGTGTGGAAGGTGGCCAATTCTACTACAAGTTTTCATCCCTGCGTGAACTGTATGAAAACCGCCTGCTCGATCTGGGTATCCGCAAGGAAATCAACAAAGTGCGCTTCAAGGAACAAGTCCTGAAGTACTTTACCTACGCCCAGGAGCAGAGCGATGGAAAGAATGTGATACTTGTTTTTGAACAGGGAATGCAGGAAATGCTGAAGCAAGCTTTGAAGTGTGACTATGAAGAGGATGCACTGATTTTGGCCAATGCTGCCAAAATTGAGCAGGGTGATATATTCAACTCCAATGGGTTCAAACTTAATGCCTCATTTCCCTCTGAATGTCAGCAGGACTCTGTTCCTACCAATCTCAAGACCCTGGTAACCATGTTTCTGGTCGGAGTCAACCTGAAGAATGAGAGCTCTGCTGACTCACAGACCTGCCTCACAATCTTAAACAATCTTGTTTAACTGTAAGAAGAGGGCCCCAACTGACAAATCTCGACATTCATTGGAGTACGAACAACCCTTGCCCCTTTACATGGGATAAGTGTGCACACGCAGACTAGGTCAAAGAAGTTGATTGCACAGCTGTATGAGTAGGGCCTCAGTGTAAGCTATGAAACTGGAGAATCAGCTGGCTACTGACATCTGTGAGAACATTGCAAAGAATGGTGTTGTGTGTCCTGCCCAGCTATGTAAAGGGTTCTTTACCTTGAGTGCCCTAGACATCCTTGATCATAACCTATCATGTACTACAACTAAAGGGGCATTCCATGGCACAGGCATCAGTCTCTTTCAGTTCCCCCCCAAGTCCAATGAGGGACACTTCCAGGATGGAATAGGCATGCATTCACCAGAAAGAAAGAAGAATCATCGGTTGCCTGACAACTTCTCCACTGTGCCAGCAGTTGTACTGAAAAAGGTCAATGTGGCTGTTACCCAAGACTCTCAACCTGATTACCGCTTTCGAAGGACACCTGGGTAGAGTACACATGAAAGAAAAATGTTGGCTCGAGCAATCATTCACTCAAGCTGATCGAAAAGGAAGACATTGTGGGAGACATAGTGGCCTGTTCACCCTACTATGTATCTTTAAAAGATGTATCAGATGATTTACAGCCTGCTCTCACACAGCTGTTGCCACTTTTCTATGAGAAGACTGCTACAGCTTCCATGATCAAGCAGGGGATGGATGTACAGCGCAAAGTAACACAGCTTATGAATCCTGGACAGATCCCAGTAACGACTGTGGATGCACCACTGTATGCACTGTCCAAATTTGTTCAGTGGAACTTGCCTCTAACACATGGTGACGACAAGTCTGTAGTCTTGTTTGGTGGTCTCCATATTGAAATGGCAATGTGGAAGACATGTGTGGACTACTTGGAGGCCTCTGGATGGACCACTGCACTGACTGAGACCTGTATTGAATGTTCTGGCACAGCCGACTCCTTCCTCAAAGCATCCCACCTTACTAGGCCAAGACATGCTCACCAAGTGAGCACTCTAGCATTGGCCAAGCTGCAGCAGGATGCCTTCTTGGACATAGTGACGGAGGTACTACATGAAGAGAAGACCAACGAAGCTTGCTGACAAGATATGATCATCAAGAGTCCAACATATCCAGTACTGGCATACCATCCTCAACATGGAAATTCTGGGTGCAAGCTCACAGAGAACAGGATTTTCCACTCTGTGTGGAGTCACTGAAGGCTCTTGTCCCATGGTTCTTCGCCCTTGATCACCAGAACTATACCAGATGGATTCTGGTCCACATCCACGACATGGAAAGCTTGCCCACATCCATTCACGAAGAAGTTGAACAACATGGTCATTGGATTGTTCCCAAGACCACAAACAGATTATCAAGCATACTGATAGACCAGGCTCATGAGCAGAACAACGATCTGGTGAACAGTTCTGAGGGTGCAGCGGGACTCACAGAGAATCTTTCAGCATTCAAGAAGTGGATGATCGCAGTGCCTGAACAAGCACGACCCTAAAAGAGTTTGATCAGGAGTATATTTCAGAAGAAGGCAATAAACAACAACACCATGAAGAAGGAATGTCTACACAGAAGACATTAAATAAGAAAGCAGTAGCTCTGGTGCACACCATCAATGGGATGAGCAATCCCTTTCTAGATGATACACCCGAGCTACTAATGCTGGACACACAAAATATGATTGATGAGTCTGTAGGTAACACAGTCCGCACCTGTGGAATCAGTAGGCAGAGATCAGTACAAGTACCATAAGACAGTGATCAGTGACCGCACACATTCCATTCACGAGCCCATCATCCAGCCGCTTAAGAACCTAGTAGAAAATTATTGGGATGCATTGCCAGAATGAACATATTGATTTGATCTAGTAACACATAGTCACCTAGTGATATTCTCAACGGCTTTAATGCATTCCTTGACCCAGAAAATTTATATTTTGACATCAAGATTGACATTTAACCCTTATTTAGCGGCGAGCAACATAAGTCGAGTTAAATAAAGCTGGACTATGTGGCGGCGCTCGACATAACTCGAGTGGCAATTTCAGCACGTAATGTGGCTGAGAGAGAGAGACAAGTGGTGGCAGGAGACTAGCGAGCGTATGACTGCTCCAGACCACCGCGGCGAACCTACTGACACAAATCTCAGCTCCCTCCTCCCTCTCTCACTCGCTACATACTCAATTATGTACTGAAAGTACCGAATTACCTGTTTTTTGCACTCGCGTTGCACGGTTATTGCAAGAAAACTATCCATCATACAAGGATCGTTATGGTGTCATTCGAAAGCTCTGTTTATGCCCTTTCAGGGATAGGTACTTGTTTTACGTTCTGGGTCTTATTTAGGCATGAAAATGATCACGTAAACAGCCCTATTTTGGCTAAAAACACCCTGCTGTGCGGTACACATAAATAAACCGCATAGGCCGCTCGTAAGGTGTTAAAGTGTCTTGGAAGCCGAGATATTGGCACTTATAGATTTGACATGGCGGCCATCTTGGAAATCCAAGATGGCCACCATCCGCCAATTTGATGAAGTGGCTCCCACCAAAAATTGAAAGCTATGGTGATAGAGAGTATGTGGACACAATTTGGTGCTTTTGTCTGGCATGTCCCCATCCTTCTCGAATCAGGTCCTAAGCCACCTGACTATTGCGAATCAAATTAAAACAAACCCGAAAAAATTGTATAGTTATATCAGAAAGAATAAAGTAGTTACTTCAACTGTTGGACCGTTAGTCGATGAAAATGGAGAATACACCAAAGACGAAGTACAAATGAGTAATGCCCTCAATACCTTCTTTGCATCAGTTTTTACAACAGAAGACCTCAGTGATATCCCTACACCATCGCCAATTCAGATTGATAATTCAGATGTTCTAAGCAATATCACCGTTACAGAGAGAGAAGTATTGAATTGTTTAGATAAACTCAAGGTAAATAAAACGCCTGGACCTGATATAATCTCGCCTAGAGTTCTAAAGGAAGCTAAGGATGAGCTCTCCAAACCACTGACATTACTATTCAATAAATCCTTGCAGTCTGGAACTATGCCTGATCAGTGGAAGATAGCCAACGTAACACCGATATTAAAAAAAGGCAGCAAATCCCTACCCAGCAACTATCGTCCATTTTTTTTTTTTTTTTTTTAAAGACAATGAACGGAGGAAGGAAAACACAGATAAAACTAAAAGGTCCATGTGCCTAAAGGCATCCTCCATTCATAAAATGTTTGTAACAACTGGATTTAAACATTTGTAGATTGTAAGTTTGTGGAAAGCAATTCGAGGGAAGTGAATTCCAAAGAGTAGTAGTTCTATGGATAAATGAATTTTGATAAGCAGAAGTTCTGCATTGTGGAGGAGAAAGTGTAAATTCATGGGCGCTCTCAGCTGCCCTAGTTCTACGGGGAAAGATGTGGAGAGGCGGCACAATTGAAGCAAGTTCCTCGGAACAATTGCTGTGAAAATATCTGTAGAATAATGCAAGGGATGCAACGTTTCTTCGTATGGATAATGTAGGAAGGTCCTGTGTGATTGCAGGGTTATTGATTAACCTAACAAGTGCGCATGGGGGTAATTTGACACCTCTCCCTGTGCGCATGTATTTGTGGTGTTTCCGTTACTAAAATATTAATTGTACCATTAATAGCATTAATACTTATCCATACGTGCCTATTATGGGTTGATTATAAAGGTATTAACCTGAAACAACAATAAAATGAGTGAAAACAGCGTTTGGATGGTCAAAATCGGAGATATAGCCCGCGAGTTGTATAATGTATGGGTGAGGCAAGCTGCTATCCCGCCAATTTCTCCCAAGGCCACTGAGACACAGTCGATCGATACTCTCTCTCTCTCTCTTGCACTCGCTTGCCATCAGCAAATAGCACGAAATATAGCACGATCTATATACGATAAATATCTAGCACGAAAATATACCTCAGAATAAGGGAATAACAGGGAAAATAGGTGATAACTGAAGGAGAGGAGGAAAGTGGGGAAGGAAGGGAGGTAGAGGACTGAGATTTTGCATGGCCCAGGGGCCAAACAAAATTTTTTTTTTTTTTTTTTTTTTTTTTCGATGTCAAAAGTTTTTTTTTTTTTTCTGACTCTTAAGAGTCTTCCCGCAGTCCGCCAGGGGAACTCTTAAGAGTCTCCCAGCAGTTCCCGGGTTAATCTAATAGCTTTATTTTGAATTTTGTCCAACTGCCTCAATGCAACCACTCCACTTCCACTCCACAGAGGTGAACAGTAATCCATCTGAGAACGCACATGACTTTTATATATTACGGCCAACTGCTCGTCAGTGAAGAATTCTCGAACTCTGTACAGGAGTCCCAGTTTTTTAGAGGCATTCTTAGCAATGCTTCTAACATAATGTGTCCAGCTGAAGTTAGTAGTTAATGTTACACCGAGAATGTCAATACTAGGGGAAGTGGGAATATTTACATCATTAAAAAATATATGGGAGTCAGTGAGATTCTGTCGGTTAGAAAATTGAATGTACTTGGTTTTCTGTGCATTAAAGGAAACTAGGTTCTTTTGTCCCCATTCTTCAATTCTAGAAAGGTCCTGGTTCAGAGAAATTGCAGTGCTTATTTTTGAATTTATAAGATCGGGTTGGGTGAAAGAATTGGTAAATGTGAAGGAACTGTGGAGTGTTGAGTCATCTGCGTAGGAATGTATTGGATTATGAGTGGTAGATATGAGATCATTGATATGAATGAGGAACAGAGTTGGGGCCAAAACTGATCCCTGGGGAACACCAGCATTTATTGAGTGAAATTGAGAATAAAGGCCATCTACCATTACATATATTTTTCTGTTATGAAGATAAGAAGAATTTAGTGGAACTAATGATGCAAGGCCGTAGTGTGACATCTTCGACAATAAGGATTGATGCCAGACTCTATCAAATGCCTTTGATATATCCAGCTTAACCTCAGTTGTATGTAAAATGCTAGAAACTGTCATACGAGACAGACTCGCAAATCACTTAGAGGAAAATAACATACTTAACCCTTAAAGAGCCGCGCTCGACTTAAGTCGTGCACCAATTTGCAGCAAGTTAGGAGCATTATTAAGACTTTTAAAGGGTTAAAATCGATTGCAAATGGCCGGGAGCGCAGCAGGCCACACGTCCGACACCCAGGGCTTACCGCCACCCACTGACTCACGCTCCCTCTGTTCTCGAGAGGACGGCAGTGTTACCATTAGTGAGCGTAGTGGGAAAGAATATGCCGCTATACGCTAAACTCCCATGTTGGTGGCACCACTGCATGAGAACCACGAGAGCTACATAGCTCGTTCTGGTCTCATTTTGAAGCTTTTAGCGCCTAGTTTTTTGCTGAATACATTTATTTTCAGGCAGATACTTGATTGATCATTCAGGAGGGCCTGAATATGCCCAAAATAGCCCAAAACACCCCGCTAGACAAGGGTTAAAGATACTCAACACGGCTTTCGTAAAAAAAAATCCTGTTTAACAAACTTCTTAGACTTCTTCCACGATATCCTCAACCTCTACGATGAGAGTAAAGCTGTAGATATTATATACCTTGATTTTCAAAAGGCCTTTGACAAAGTTCCCCACAAACGTTTACTGCTAAAACTAAAAGCGCATGGAATACAAGACGGTGTGTTGAAATGGATAGAAAATTGGCTCAGCAACAGAAAGCAAAGAGTAGTCATAAACGGTAAGGCATCTAAATGGACCAATGTAAGTAGCGGGGTACCCCAGGGATCGGTACTAGGACCAATTCTCTCTCTAATTTACATCAACGACATAGATGAGGGTCTCACCTGTATAATCTCAAAATTTGCTGACGATACAAAAATTGCAAATAGCGTACTCTCAAAAGAACAAGTTAACGATATGCAATACAATCTAGATAAATTGTCATGTTGGGCCCAAATTTGGCAAATGAGTTTCAATGCGGATAAATGTAAAGTACTACATATCGGATACCTAAATGAGAAAACAAACTATTCGATGAATGGCACTCAGCTTAAGAATGTAAACAGAGAAACCGATCTGGGAGTAACAATATCGAGTAACCTAAAATCGAGTCAACAATGTTCAGAAGTTGTTAAGAAGGCAAACAAAATAATTGGCTTTATAGGCAGGTCATTTGAGCATAAATCCAAAGAAGTTATCCTAACCCTTTACAATTCCTTAGTCCGCCCTCTTCTGGAATACTGCGTTCAATCATGGTGCCCTTATTACCAAAAAGATATAAACAAGCTAGAACGAGTTCAACGTAGAGTTACCAAAATGATACCTAGCTTAAAGACCAAACCATACGAAGAGCGTCTTAGAGAATTCAATCTATTTCCTTTAACCCAGCGCAGATTAAGAGGTGACTTAATTCAAGTGTTCAAAATCATCAAAGGCATCGACAATATGAATTGTAGTAAGTACTTCACTATCGACCAATCTAATTACACACGGGGAAACGGTTGCAAAATTATTGGTAAATCTTTTAACTCGCACGAATCTAAGAATTTCTTCTTCAATCGAGTTGTCAACTTGTGGAATGGGCTTCCTCGAAATGTTATAGACTGCATCACCGTTGATTCATTTAAACTCCGCCTAGACAAATATCTCGCATCAAACCCGCGACTGACTGCGTTTGTAAATGAATAACTTTATTTTATCCCCCCCTCAGTTACTAACCCATCTGTCCTCTACTAACTTCCTAATCCTGCCACGGACATTAGTTCCAGGGCAGTAATTCCCTTTCCAATGTTCCCTTACCCACTCTAAACTACTGTTTGGACACTTGATCCTCAGTGTTTTGGAGGACAAGCAACCTAGAAGGGTCACTAGATATGTTGTTGCTTGATTTCCTTTGTACTCCTTTGTACTATAATAAACAAACCACATTACCTTTCTCATGTCTTTTTACTTCACTACATATAATTGCTTATTCTAGTCTATTGTGCACATCCCTACCTTCACGTCTCCCATTTTTTTTTCTATGTGATTGAGGGAGGCAAAAGGCAGAACTGCCTATAGCGAGTGCCTCCCCCATAGTTGAAAGAGTGACAGGGCCAAAATCAAGGGACGTTCGAGCCAAAATGCCTGGGCACACTGACTTTGAAGCAATTTAAGTCATAGGAAGAGGGAAAGACTGCTTCTGGGAGAGAGTTCCAGAGCTCAGCTGTTGAGTAGAAGAAAGACTGAGAGAAACGTTTCACTCTTGGGTTGGAGAGTTGCACAGAGTAGGGGTGGGATTGAGTTAATCACATACGCTCACCGGAATACCAACCTGAACTCGCCGGCATACCAACCTCTCAGAATCTTTGCTCGCGTATAGATACCATTTTCTTATACAGAGAACCATTTCCCTTACCAGTTTTCAGTTAATAAGATAACCAAACTGTTAATATACTCCTGTATATAAATCCTAAGTGTAATAGACTACTCTTGTAGCTCTTGTTGTTGTTGTTGTTGTTGTTCCCTAAGCTGCCTGGCCGAACAGCCCCGAGTCCCTGAGGAAGGCCATGGCCACGATCGGGCTTTCCCACAGAGCTCTCATTGAGTGTAGGTTGTGTTGTTGGCGTAAGTGGTTGTGTGAAATGCAGTCTTCTATGATGTGTTTAATGGTATGGGGTGCTGTGTTACATCCCGGGCAGGCGTCGACAACGGAGTCATCCAGTCTCTTCTGATAGCTCAGGAGAGCTGGATGGTGTCCGCATCTCAGCCTGGCCAGGTGGACTCTGTCCTCGCGAGGGAGGAAGGATTCGGAAGGATGGATTTCGGGAGGTCGTGCATGCAGCTGCGTGTTGTCTGTGAGTGAGTGGATGGATTGGCGAGAGATATGAGTATGGATGTGCTTCTGGAAGTTGGTTCGGGTGGGCAGGGAGGGAGAGAGGACAATAACTGTGTGTGATACCGTGTGCTGGGTGTTGTTTTGATATTTCTTGGTGTCTGTGGTGTGTTGCCATGTAGTTTAGTGGGTGGTCTTGGTTCGTGGAGGCTGCTGCCAGGAATTGAGTGCCTCTCATGTCCAGATGGTCTTTGACTTTGAGGATTTTGGTTTCTTGATGTAGATGATCTGTGGGTGCAGTAGCTGTGCAGCCTATAATGATCTTCAGGGCTTTGTTTTGGATAGTCTGTAAGGTCTTATGATGTGTTTCAGCTAGGTTAGAAGCCCAGGCTGGGCTTGCGTATTCCATTACTGATCTTATGTATTGTTTATATACTGTGGTGGTAGTTTCTTTGTTGTGTCCAAATTTTGTGTGAGCAAGTGACCTGAGGGCGTTAAGTCTGGGTGTCAGTTTCTTTTTAATGTTTGTGGTGTGCTGTTTGAATGTCATATGAGTATCATATGTTACTCCTAGGATTTTGGGTGTGTGTGTATGTGTTAGGGGTGTGTTGTTTATGGTGAGTTGAGGGATGTATTCGTGTTCACCTGTCCAGCTTGTGAGCAGGGTTGCGGTGGATTTGGCTGGGGCTAGATTCAGTCTGTTTGTAGTGCACCAGCCATGTAGTGTGTTGAGATAGGGTTGAAGGAGATCTGTTGCTCTTGGGTCATGGTGTGTGCATGTGAGTGTTATGTCATCTGCATAGGAGGCTAAGTTTATTTGGGGAGTATTGGGTGTAGTTATATCGTGCATGTACAGATTGAAGAGTGCTGGCGATAGGACGGATCCCTGTGGGACTCCGTTTGGAAAGTTTCTGATTTTAGATGACTGACCAGCAAAAGATACGTGTGCACATCTGCCTGCTAGGAAGTTGGCCAGCCACCTTTTTGTGTTGTTGTGCATGTTTGTGTTGTAGATATTGTTTGTTAGGTTGTGGCGGGGGATGGCATCGAAGGCTTTACTAATGTCGAGTGTGGCTAATAGTGATCTGTGTGGTGGTCTAGCTGAGTTGATGCCGTCAAAAGCTCTTTGTGTAAGGTCTGTGAGAAGAGTGTTTGTGGAGTGCAGTGGCCTAAAGCCATGTTGTGTTGGAGCTAGGGGTAGGTCGGGTGTAATTAGTTGTAATACTAGGCGTTCCATGACTTTGAAGGGGGAGCAAAGGAGTGTGATGGGGCGGTGCGAGGAGGGTAGCGTGGGGTCTTTGTTGGGTTTGGGGAATGTGATGATGATACCATGCTTCCAAATGTCTGGTATTGTGTTGTGTGAATAGCTGTAGTTTGATATGTTAGTGAGTGTTTGTATGCCTTGTGGTCCCAGGTGTCTGAGGTGTATGTTGCTTATGTTGTCTAGGCCACAGGCGGGTGAGTGCTTGAGATTGTTGATGATATGCTTTGTCTGGTGATTGGTGAAGGGTGTATAGTCAGGGTCTGTGGGGAATTGTCTCTTACGTCGGATGACACGTCGGTCGTCTTTGTGAGGTTTTAGGTGGCTGACATGTGAGAAGTGATTGATGAGAGTGTTTGCTTGTTGTTTACATGAAGGAGTAGAGTCTGTTGTTGTGATTGCAGCATGTGATTGTGTTGTGTTGCTGTTGGAAAGTGTGATGCTGTTTAGTGTTTTGTAGAGTTTTTTGGGGTTTGTTTTGTGATCAAGTGTTTGTAGGAAGTTATTCCAATTTAGTTTTTGTTGTTCTTGTATTTTGTTGTTAGTTTGGGTGTTGAGTGCTTGAATTTGTTGTGTGATGTCTTGTGTGTGGGGTGCTGGGGAGTGTTTCAGTGTGTCGCGTTGTCTGATGAGGGTTTGAATTTCTGGTGTGAAGTTGGGGTTGTGTCTTTTCCTGTTACCTCTTGGAATGTGTTTCTTGTCAGCGTTTTGGATAGTTTTATTGAGTATGTGTACAGCATTGTTGATGTTAGTGATGGGTGTACTGTTTAGAGTTGTGAAGTGTTGTTCTGTCTCATTTGTAAATGCTACCCAGTTAGCTCTTTTATAATTGGTGTATGTGTGTTTGTGGTTAGCTGGGGTGAGTCTGGTTTTGGTGGTGATAATGATCGGGAGGGGGTCAGAGCCTAAGGTTCTGACCACCCTCCAGGATGTTGTGGGGGCGAGTTCTGGGGAGCAAAAGGTGATGTCTGGAGATGATGGGTTATAGAGGGCTTGGTGAGGAATATGGGTATGTTGATGGATGTCGTTAAGGATGATGAGGTTATCTGTTTGGTTTTGTAGTACCAGCCCTCTGTCTGTGTCGGGGTTGTCGACAAACCAGGCTCTTGTAGGTTAATATAACGGTCAGGATAGACGAGTATCAACAATAAAGCTATAGGCTCAGAATACTCGTGTTAGTCCGATGTGGTGCCCAACTGTTTAATTACAAGTTACGGAGCCACATTTAAGACCTCACACCCATTAACCCATCTGTAACCTACTTCACACGACCGGCCAACCTAGACGGCCTACGGAGACTCAGAAGACTACAAGCAGCCAGTGTTCTACATATCTGCAAAAACAAAAAATGGGAAAATTTATCTAAGACGATGCCAGTGATGAGGCAAAATAAGTTAGAGTTCAAAAGTTCCTTATTTCAAAATAAATCATCGAAAGTGTTAACTAACTTGAGTCTATATAAGCAGATTCTCTCTATGAATGTACCAGTGTTAAAATCAGTATTAGTACACCTCTCCGATATATACAAGGAATTAAATACAAATAAGCTGGTTTTCGCATGTATTAACTCTGCCATAATTCCGCCCAGTGATAAATATGGCAGAGTCCAAAAGTTCCTTATTTCGAAATAAAGTATCGAAAGTGTTAACTAACTTGAGTCTATGGAAACAGATTCTCTCTATGAGTGTACCAGTGTTACAATAAGTATTAGTACACCTCTCTGATGTATACAAAAAATTAAATCCAGATAAGCCGAATTTCGCAGGTATTAACTCTGCCATAATTCCGCCAGTGATAAATAAGTTAGAGTCCACAAAAGTCTTATGTTGATTTTATGAGTATACCAGTGCGCTTGGTGAAAAATATTAATAGAAGATCAACATGATAACTCTATCTTGCCCTCGTCAATAATAGCCGCTGAATATACTACCCCTAAGTATAATGTGAACGTTAGGTATCCGACTAGATAATTGTCCTATTTCTATAACCAGATATTTATTAGATTCTAGGTAAAGGAATGTATCCAAACTAAGCTGATCATACCTGAGCTCCATCTAGATCCGCGATCATGCTGGAAGAATAAGGATTTAAGTTGTACCATATATGTTTCTCATGTTAGCATATTCTTGCTCAATTATATGTCTAGGGCATAAGTGAATAAACTGTACTACAAATTATATTTTTATATTATATGTATCCTCTGTTGTCTTCCTTATATGTATTTGTATGAATTTGGAAATCCAGTCTTGAAAAAACTCACCTTAACCAATAGCTGAACCTGAATAAAATCAGTGCATTACAATAACATACCACCTTGGTGTATTACTAAAGTATCATCGAGTTATTGATAAAAGTAAATTAAGTTGACCTCTCACTAGAGAAAGAAGGACTCTCTATCCTAACAGAGAGTGCGCGCTCACGCCCTTGCTCTCCTCAAAGGGTGAACGGGTACCCCTCAGTAATCGTCAACACTATGCCAAGAAAATCTGAGAGGAGTAAGCAATTTTGAGGCTTCTTGATCACTGTCCTACCACGTTAAGAAACCTCAAGATTACCCTCCCATTCAGTTGGATATATGGCAAGCCGAAGTCTATATTGTCTGAAAGTTAAAAATCCTATTAAGGGATCTTTGTTAATTGTGGCATGCCATCAGTTAACATAGAGGCCTCTAGTAGGCTGTATAGCCAGTATTAAAGGTTGAAGGCATGCCTACACTTCAACATTTATTATTGTAGTTACGGTAACTGTGTCCTATAAAAAGATCCTTGTTATTACGGGCATACCAGTGACTAACATTGATGCCTTCTCTTAGGTTACACTTTCCATAGTAGAAAGTTGAGGTACATATGGGGCATACCTACATCTCAACATTTTACTATTGAAAGTTCACAAGTGTCCTATAAAAGGGATCCTTGTTATTACTGGCATACCAGTAACTAACATTGATGCCTTCTTCATAGGTTCTACTTTTAATAGTAGAAGTTGAGGTATCCAGGCATGCCTACACCTCAACACTCTAATATTAAAAGTTCAAACTCCAACTTCTCACAAGGGATCTTGGCATACTACGGTAGCTAGTGTTAGAATGGCTTGGCGAGACACCCTCATGGGGACTCTGCAGACACAAGTCCTAGGTGCATTTTCTCTGTGGCACACCACTAGACTCTGCAACTAAAAGGTTTAAACACCGCCCTGAGTTCCTTGAACCTCATAAAACGGTCAGAGACAGACAAGAAGATAATTACTTAAGTTTTCTTGCGTTAGTCCGATATAGTGCTATATCGTCATAACTGAGGCACTATATTCAAGACCCTACTCCAAGATTACCTTAACGGAATTTCATCAACGGTTAATATAACGGTCAGGATAGACGAGTATCAACAATAAAACAATAGGCTCAAGATACTCGCGTTAGTCCGATGTGGTGCCCAACTATGTAATTACAAGTTTTGGAGCCATATTTAAGACCTCACACCCATTAACCCATCTGTAACCTACTTCACACGACCGGCCAACCTAGACGGCCTACAGAGACTCAGAAGACTACAAAAAGCTAGTGTTCCACATATCTAAGAAAATAAATATTGGAAAATTTACCGAAGTCGATGCCAGTGACGAGTCTATAGATACAGATACTCTCTTTAAGTGTATCAGTGTTAAAATCAGTAATAGTACAGCTCTCTGACGTCTACAAGGAATTAAATCTAAATAAGACAGATTTTGCATGTATTAACTCTGCCATAATTCCGACCAGTGATAAATAATTCAGAGTCCAAAAGTTCCTTATTTCGAAATAAATAATTGAAAGTGTTAACTAACTTGAGTCTATAGATACAGATTATCTCTATAAGTGTACCAGTGTTAAAACAAGTACACCTCTCTGACGTCTACAAGGAATTAAATCTAAATAAGTCAGATTTCGCATGTATTAACTCTGCCATAATTCCGCCCAGTGATAAATAAATCAGAGTTAAAAAAGTTCTTATTTTGAAATAAATCATCGAAATTGTTACTTAGCCCGAGTCTATAGATACAGATTTAATATATAAAGTGTACAAGTGTTAAAATAAAGATTAGTGCACATCTCTTAATTCTATAAGGAATTAAATCTAAATAAGCCGAAATAAGTTGAATATTGACTCTACCATATTTCCTACCAGTGATAAATAAGCTAGAGTCCACGTAAATCTTAATTTGATCTTACGAGTATACCAGTGCGCATGGTGATAAATATTAATAGAAGATCAACATAATAACTCTGTCTTGCCCTCGTCAATAATAACAACTGAATATACCACACCTAAGTACAAAGTGAACGTTAGGTATCCGACTAGCAAATTGCACTATTTCCATAACGACATATTTATTAAATCTAGATAAAGGAAATTAGTCAAGCCAAATTGATCATACCGGAGCTCCATCTAGATCCGCGATCATGCTGGAAGAATGAGGACTTACGTTGTACCATATATGGTTATCATGTTAGCACATTCTTGCTCAGTTATATGTATTTAGGGCATAAGTGAATAAACTGTATTACAAACTATATTTTGGTATTATATGTATCCTCAATTGTCTTCTTTGTATGTATTTGTATTAATTTGGAAATCCCAGTCTTAAAAGAACTCACCTTAACCAATAGCTAAACCTGAATAAAATCAGGGCTTAACATTGGTGGCTAGCGGTGGTTCTTGGTTCGGACAGAAGAATTCACTACATTTCACATAACTTGAAACAATAGAGTGTTGTATGACATTTTAAATATGGCAGCTGCTCGCTCCCACATTCCCATCCCCAAATACGATGGGAAAATATATGAGATCGAAGTTCACATGGACATAATGAAGCCAGTATTAGACTTGGCATACAACGCGGACCGTGAGAAAATAGCCCTCCTCTTAACTCACTTGGGAAAAGCCATTTCCCACGTTGCCTCACAGGTAACCCCTGCACTCACCTGGGACCAGTTTAGGCTCATGGTAGTTGATGCAATTAAGCCATCAGTGGGTATTTTCGTCGCCCATGCCAGAATTAAGGACATCAAGCACGGAGGCGATTTAGACGCCACTTTAACAAACGTCACTCAGGTGAAAGCTGCTTTTCCTTCTCTCCCCAGGGCTCAGCAGGAACAACATAACCTTGTACAAGTGTTACCGTTGGCTGTACAGGAACACTTTGCAGTACATGACCCCGTTGGATTTCAGCGAGATTTAGTAACAATCAGGAAAATCCTCGCAGTCCGCCCCAAGACCAACACTATAGCCACCATTAAGAGGTTTCCTACTCATCCTCAAATACCCAGCAGGCCCAGAGAACAAACCAACTTAAACCGCCACTCAGCTCCAACACCTAAGCCGACCTATCACTCGGAACAATATCAACCCAGCAGGTCGAAATTCACCCCAAATCAGCTGAGTAGAGTGTACCAAAGAAACCAGTCAAACAACAACTACAAAGGTAGGAATCATGCAGCCTCTCGTCATTATCAATCCTTTCAATTTTCCAGCCTGTAATAATAAATGCTCCCTCCATGATATTCGGGGTTCCGCCAAATACAGACCACATAACCCTCGCATATCTTCAAAGGAGGAAGAATTTGGAGAAGACGAGACTGAAGAACATGAGGATACTGAGAATATAGCTCAGATCTTAACTGGAGAAGAGGAAGACGAAATCCTGGAGGACGAAGAGATAGACCCCCAGGAATGTTAAAACCTCCCCCGCCTATGATGGCTTCGGCGGGGGAGTCTGCAAATGATAGACCACCCCCAATATACCACCTTGCAAAGATAAAGAACATTCCTGTAAGCTTATTGATAGATACAGGCGCAGCCCGCTCACGTATTTTCAACTCTTTTCAAACTCTCAAAGTCCAACCGCGTGCGCGTGAGCGCGCAAACACATGTTTTTTTTGGGAAATTGCCTTCAATTTTTTACTCTTGTAAAATCCGTTTTCGGGGACTCCGTAGGACCAATTTTTGAGCTTTTTGATCGGTTTTTCGTGGTTTTTCCTTCATTCCTAACCCATTCGCTATTGTTTCTGGAAAAGAAAAAAATCAGAATCAGCCGGTCCTGGGTGGTACATTTATAAATATTTAGCTGGTACTCAGCGGGTTAAAGCCCACAATCACCAACTTAATCAGTGCTGGAGACACCCCTCTTAAAATGCGAGGGGAGACCAGACTCCTTCATGTCACCACCATCCTACCTCATGCCAACTGCTACCACCCCTTCGTAGTGTTCTACTCAGAATGTCAACACTACGACGGCTACCTGGGCTTGGACCTATTGCAAAAGCTCCAAGCGCAAGTAGACTGTGGACAAAGGTTAATTACTTTAAAAAAAGAAAAACAAAAATTCAACTGAGTCCCAACAAACTTAATCCACTCATAACAAAATCTCCTCCTCCCTTTCCCCCACTAGACGAGGAGAGGGACATAAACTCGCAAACATCAGTCAAAATCAACAAAATGACCTCAACTTGCCTAAATGAAATTCTCAGCTCTCAGATGTAACAACCCCAGCAACTAATCAAATTCAAAATACCTCTGAACAACCAAATCAAAGCGTTTTACCAGAGACAGCCCACCCTGAACATTTCATTCCAACCTCCAAACCAAGAAAAAACAATCAAAACATTTTGCCCCATACCACTATCATCAGCCCCGCTATCACTAGACAAAAAAACTCAATTCCCCCTCAGCATCAAAAATGGGTGTCGATTCACCAAATTCCGCAAGATGCCACGATTCTGACCCTCACCAAGCTCACTACTGGTCAAAATCGTTGCATGAGTCAGCTAGCAATTATATCATCACACCAAAATTCCATACTCATTGCAAATATTTCGGATGATACGTTGACTCTACCCAAAGGCCTCATCATTGGGGATTTGGAAACGTTTGACGAAATTGCCCCCACTCATGATGATAATAACTCTCCAAGTGTACTACACATCATTCCCGACACCTTGACTACCCTGCAAACTCAACAAATGCAACAAGTCCTGCAAGAATTCAGAAATGTTTCTGCCCAAACAATTACTGAAATAGGACAAGGGTCCATGGAGAAGCACTCCATACACACTACTGGACCACCCCTGCGTCAGCCCTCGCGTCGAAAAAAAAAACGTACAAAGGCAAGAAGAGGAACGTCAGGTCCAGGAGATGTTGGCCGCCGGAATTGCCACTCCCTCCGTCAGTCCATGGTCCTCACTTGTAGTCTTAGTAAAAAAAAAAAGACGGATCAACAAGATTTTGCGTAGATTATCGCCGCCTTAACACCTTACGAGCGGCCTATGCGGTTTATTCATGTGTACCGCACAGCGGGGTGTTTTTAGCCAAAATAGGGCTGTTTACGTGATCATTTTCATGCCTAAATAAGACCCAGAACGTAAAACAAGTACCTATCCCTGAAAGGGCATAAACAGAGCTTTCGAATGACACCATAACGATCCTTGTATGATGGATAGTTTTCTTGCAATAACCGTGCAACGCGAGTGCAAAAAGCAGGTAATTCGGTACTTTCAGTACATAATTGAGTATGTAGCGAGTGAGAGAGGGAGGAGGGAGCTGAGATTTGTGTCAGTAGGTTCGCCGCGGTGGTCTGGAGCAGTCATACGCTCGCTAGTCTCCTGCCACCACTTGTCTCTCTCTCTCAGCCACATTACGTGCTGAAATTGCCACTCGAGTTATGTCGAGCGCCGCCACATAGCCCAGCTTTATTTAACTCGACTTATGTTGCTCGCCGCTAAATAAGGGTTAATGACGCCACGATCAAAGATGCAACTCTGTTACCTCGTATAGACGATTTCCTAGACTCCCTTCATGGCTCCAAGTCGTTCACCACCCTTGATCTACAAGCCGGATACTGGCAGGTTCCAATTAAAGCTGAACACCAACAAAAAACAGCTTTCTCAACCAGAGGAGGACATCTATACGAGTTCAACGTGTTACCTTTCGGATTGTGTAACGGCCCAGCCACGTTCTCCTGGCTCATGGTATCCGTATTAAAAGGACTAACTTGGGATACTTGTCTCGCGTACCTGGATGACGTTATTGTATACTCAGGAACTTGGCCTGAACATCTCCGAAGACTCCGTCAAGTATTACAACGGAGCAGGGAAGCTGGGTTAAAACTCAAGCCTTCGAAATGCGAGATTGCCAGGAACTCGGTAAACTTCTTGGGTCACGTTATCTCTGGCGAAGGCATCTCACCCGATCCAAAGAAATGATCAGCAATCAAAGAACAACAACCCCCCACCACAGTAAAATGTGTAAGATAATTTCTCGGCTTAGCCTCCTATTATCGACGTTGTGTACCCAACTTTGCAGCCATAGCCAGACCACTTCATCAACTCACTCATAAAGATACAGAATTCGTGTGGACACACGAAAGAGAAATAGCATTCGAAACCTTAAAAATAAATAAACTTGTTCAAGCTCCAGCAGTATCTTTTCATGACTACGAACAACCTTTTCGTCTATATACCGACGTATCGTTGTATGCCATTGGAGCCGTATTAGCTCAAATGCAAGACGGAAAAGAACACGTCATCGTTTATGCCAGCTCAACATTAAACACCGCCCAGCAAAATTATGCAGCCACCAAGAGGGAATGTTTAGGTATTATCTGGGCCCTAAACCATTTCCGTTCGTTTGTTTTAGGAGCAAAACTCGACATAATAACAGACCATCAATCCCTACAATGGCTTAGAAAATGCAAAACCAATTCAGGCTTATTAGTACGTTGGAGAGAGACACTAGAAGAGTATGATTTTGTAATTCATTATCGACATGGCAAATTACTTACGAATGACGATGCTCTCTCTCGCCTTCCCATACCAGAACAAGTAGCCACCAATCTCGCTGCTTTACAACACTCCACACTTGCCATCATACCAACATCTGTGACCACGACACCCCCAGAACCTCCCCTACTACAATCTTGTGAGAAGAAAACCAAGCCAAATTGGATTCCAAAACACATCTTCCAACATCTCAGTCGATGGGGAGATCAACTTACCATTGAATTGGGACATATAGTTCTAGAACCCCATCTAGTCCAAGAGTACCTGATCTCGATTCATCAAGGAAATGGAATCCATTTAGGGCAAAAGAAAATGCTCAAAGTCTTCCAAGATCAATACTGGACAATCAACCCGTCTGGTATTGCAAACAGAGTCACAGAAGCTTGCATACCCTGTGCTCTAGGAAAAGACAGATGTAAAACAGCAGGACCAGCAGGAACTATTTCAGCACATAAACCGTGGCAGACAATCTCCCTCGATGTGATGGGACCTTTTTCTGCTAGCCAAGGTAAACGTTTCATAGTCACGTTCGTAGACCTCTATTCAAAATTCCTGATAGCTTGCCCTACCAAAGAGCACAGTGCTTTAACAGTAGCCGAATTACTCGCCACAGAAATTTTTCCTATATTCGGTCTACCCATCTCCCTGCTTTCTGACAACTCTCCCGAATTTACAGGACAAGTTTTGGAAGCCTTTACTAAGAAATGCGGCATACGCATTAAACACTCTTCACCCTTCTGGCCCCAAGGGAATGTAGTGTGCGAACGTAGTCATCACACATTTAATAACCACTTAAAAACAAGAATGATTTAGTTAAACACCTCCGACTGGCCAGAACAAGTGAAGATGATTAAGTGGGAAATAAATTCTTGCCCCAGAGAGGACGGAATTTCTCCCCACGAAAGAGTTTATGGCGTCGCCCCTCTCTTACTACCCTTTCACCATCTTGCTCATCCCTCCACCACTCAACTCACTGTCGATCTCTTCCAACATTTGAAGAACACTCTGCATACAGCCCAAAACTGTCAAGACATAAAACAAGATACCATCAATAAGCAAATCCGTTCGCAATAGGCGATACAGTGATGGTAGCCAAACTACCAGTAATCAATAAATTAGGTCCAAGATATGTGGGCCCTTACAAAATCTCTCAAGTCCCAAATCCTTATCAAGTGGTAATTAACTATCATGGGGAAACACGAACTTATAGAAACTGGTTCGTCAGAATTTACCATCCAATCACAACAGAAGTAGATCCACCTATGTCAGACAATCCTGTGCAAACACAAAAGTCACCTCTACAAACTTCCCCTGCTCCCTACTCCAGCCCAGTGCCTCAAATTAAAACCACAATTCCCCCATCCATCAAACCAAAATCAACATCAAACAACACCAGCATAAATCGACAAAAAACCTTACTTCAACACACACCACGAACACCACACCCATTACATTTGTCTCCATGTGCAACTCCACCCCAACAACAAACAGAAACCGACACATCAACACAGAAAGTTCCCAAAACACTTCCTTTACCCTCACACTACAAACTACGACCACGAGCAAAGCTGAAACCTCCAATCAAAACCACCAGATACCAACCTTTAACCACCACAAAGTTTTCTCATCAAAGTACCACAGCTACTAACCTCAAACAACTTCATCACCGACGTTTTTCTAACTCATCAACCTCTCTTTCTACATCACCACCACCACCCAAAAGACCACGCCCTCATCTCTCTCCCTCCACCTCACCACCCATATCCACCTCTAATTCAGACAAATCAAAGTCTACCTCTTTATCACCCTCCTCAAATTCTGAACTACTTCCACAAACTCTCGCTGCTAAAAAAAAAAATTCTCCCACAGTTCCTGCAACCATAACTACAAAAACCTCTACTTACACAACTCCACCAAACACAACACTTCCTAAACCTTTCTTAACAAAGAAACAACAATCACCTCCACAACCTCAATCATCAACCTCTACACACAAACCTATTATTCCTACTCCTCAACCTCGCCTTGCCTCGCCAAATCTGTCACCTTTTCCCTCCACTGTTTCACCGAAACACAATCAAACATCAAACAAAACCTCCTCCAATAAAAAATAAAAACTTAGTATAAAACTCTCTCCTCCACCACGCACACTCAACCCTCGACCACCCCGGCACAAATCATCATCTTCATCAGATTCTAGCCCAGAACCGCCACTCCGATCAAATTTCCGTACTAGATCAGGTCGTCTCGTAAAACCACCGAGTCGATTTACACCAATTTTGTTAACATCACGTAAACCTCACAATTGTTTATCCTTAAGTGCAAACACAAAACACACAACATACACAAACAAGCCTACAACACTAAGAATAGCTTCTATAACTAACACAAAATCAACAAGTTCAGCTCACTCACCCTCAATTTCTGACAAGGAGATTATCCCCGGTACTTTTGCTTCCGCAAGTGGTATTAACTACACGAATGTCAAAGGTCAAGTCATCACTTGCTCACCCACCACCGACGAATCAACAGCCACCTCCTTCAGCCACCACCAACTTCCGGTCACTAACATGACGTGCCAAACACCTTTCATAAAACGTGTAAAATGGTCGGCCGACGATCAGAAAATATTCTCCAGAATTCATCACATTGACGAAGCCATTACAGCTTCTCTTATGGAAGACGAAGTAGCAACCATAACTGTCACCATCGACCCCGTCAAAACCCCAGACCAACGTTCTCTAGCCTGGTGGCAATATCTACACTCTCTTCCTCATGGTCAACACCACAGGAACTCTCTTACCTTTACCCTTGAGGCACAGGGACGTGCCTATTATGAAGGGGAGGGAAGTAAAATACAGAGAAAAAGAAAAGACACCCCAATAGCGAAAGATAAAACAGTAGAAGAAGAAGGACAAACTGAAGTAAAGAAACCTAAGAAGACGACAGAAGAACAAAAAAGAAAACGAAAGGAAAAGAGTAAGACTAAACAAGATCTCACACCAACACCTAGAAGCTTAACGCCTAACCAACTGACACGTGTGGCGACACCCAGGGACTCCCGAGTCGCCACAATGACAACAGAATGTCCCCCGACCCCAGGGAAGACAATTCACCCCTCTAGCAAAGCTACAACATCCCCACCTAGAGGAAGAATAGTGTTTAGCCAGAAAGAGAAGGAATCCTATCAACAAAGGTTCTGATTAGAATATCCTAAACTATGTTTTTGTCATACCATGTTTTCTCTACTAGAACACGTCCTAAGAAATCACCAGATGTTAATATTAGAAATGTTAAATTACCTACCAATGTAATGTTAAGATATACAATGTAACAAGACGATTGTCTTCACCATAATAATGCATACCTTATAAATCTACCAGGTTTGAATATGTGATTAAAATAATCAAAGGATAACATATAAAGTATTCCTATTATAATCTATGTCAAACCTCTTATTTCATGATCCTGAATAATGAATAATACAACCAACTATAAAATGATGCTTTCCATGTTTTACTTATGCCAAAAACAAAAATCATATACAATAGAAAACCTCTTTTACTTATTTTTCTCAACAACATATATTCACATGCCTTCTCATTACTAAGCTATTCTACTAATACACAAACCACATTACCTTCCTTCATGTATTTTAGCTTCACTAAGTACAATTCCCTATTTAGTCTATTGTGCGCATACCCTACCCCTACTTTGTGAAGTCTAACAGATATTCACATACGCTCGCCGGAATACCAACCTGAACTCACTGGCATACCAACCTCGCAGAATCATTGCTCGCGTATATATACCTTTTTCTTATATAGAGAAACATCTTCTTTACAAGTTTCTCTAATGATAAGATAACCAAACTGTTAATATACTCCTGTATATAAATCATATGTATAATAGACTACTATTGTAGATGAAATACCCTGATGCGCATAGTGACCCTCACTTTTTATTTCGTTCCTTTGCCCTGGGTTTTCCCACTGGAAGTTTAAAGCCCAGGAACCTTAAACCTTGAACAAAAGTTGTATTATTCCGGGAACCTCACGACCCTGCCTTGTGATATAACAATCCAAATAAGCCTTGACTCAAAACCTGTCTATATAACATACCACCTTGGTGTATTACTAAAATATCATCGAGATATTGATTAAAGTAAAATAAGTTGACCTCTCACTAGAGCAAGAAGGACTCTCTATCCTAACAGAGAGTTCGTGCTCACGCTCTTGCTCTCCTCAAAGGGTGAACGGGTACCCCTCAGTAATCGTCAACACTATGCCAAGAAAATCTGAGAGGAGTAAGCAATTTTGAGGCTTCTTGATCACTGGCATACCACCTTAAGAAACCTCAAGTTTCCCATTCCCATTTCCCATTCAAGTTTCCCATTTCCCATTCAGTTGGATATACGGCAAGCCAAAGTCTATATTGTGTGAGAGTTAAAAATACTATCAATGGATCTTTGTTAATTGTGGCATACCATAAGATAACATAGAGGCCTCTAGTAGGCTGTATCGCCAGTATTAAAGGTTGAAGTAACCAGGCATGCCTATATTTCAACATTTATTATTGTAGTTCCGGTAACTGTGTCCTATAAAAAGATCTTTGTTATTACTGGCATACCAGTGACTAACATTGATGCCTTCTCTTAGGTTACACTTTCCATAGTAGAAAGGTGAGGTACATATGGGGCATACCTACATCTCAACATTTTACTATTGAAAGTTCACAAGTGTCCTATAAAAGGGATCCTTGTTATTACTGGCATACCAGTAACTAACATTGATGCCTTTTTCATAGGTTCTACTTTTAATAGTAGAAGTTGAGGTATCCAGGCATGCCTACACCTCAACACTCTAATATTAAAAGTTCACACTCCCACTTCTCACAAGGGATCTTGGCATACCACGGTCACTTGTGTTAGAAGGGCTTGGCGAGATGCCCTCACGGGGACTCTGCAGAAACAAGTCCTAGGTGCATTTTGTCTATGGCACACCACTATACTGCAACTAAAAGGTTTAAACACCGCCCTGAGTTCCTTGAACCTCTTCAAACGGTCAGAGACAGATAATTACTAAAGTCTTCTTGCGTTAGTCCGATATAGTGCTATTTCGTCACAACTGAGGCACTATATTCAAGACCCTACTCCAAGAGTACCTTAACGGAATTTCATCAACGGTTAATATAACGGTCAGGGTAGACGAGAATCAACAATAAAGCTATAGGCTCAAGATACTCGCGTTAGTCCGATGTGGTGCCCAACTATTTAATTACAAGTTGCGGAGCCACATTTAAGACTTCACACCCATTAACCCATCTGTAACCTACTTCACAAGACCGGCCAACCTAGACGGCCTACGGAGACTCAGAAGACTACAAACAGCTAGTGTTCCACATATCTAAGAAAATAGATATTGGAAAATTTACCTAAGTCGATGTCAGTGATGAGTCTATAGATACAGATTCTCTCTATAAGTGCATCAGTGTTAAAATCAGTATTAGTACACCTCTCTGACGTCTACGAGGAATTAAATCGAAATAAGTCGGATTTCGCATGTATTAACTCTGCCATAATTCCGCCCAGTGATAATTAAATCAGAGTTCAAAAAGTTCTTATTTTGAAATAAATCATCGAAAGTGTTACTTAGTCCGAGTCTATAGATACAGATTTAATATATAAAGTGTACAAGTGTTAAAATAAAGATTAGTGCACATCTCTGAATTCTATAAGGAATTAAATCTAAATAAGCCGAAATAAGTTGAATATTGACTCTACTATAATTCCTACCAGTGATAAATAAGTTAGAGTCCACAAAAATCTTAATTTGATCTTAGGAGTATACCAGTGTGCATGGTGATAAATATTAATAGAAGATCAACAAAATAACTCTGCCTTGCCCTCGTCAATAATAGCAACTGAATATACCACACCTAAGTATAAAGTGAACGTTAGGTATCCGACTAGCTAATTGTACTATTTATTAGTGGCCCCTCCATCATTGACAATATGCCTATTATTATAATAGTCTCCATTCAAACGCCCGCGGTCGCCAGTTTGAATCTACCGCCGCGGGGAAGAATGGACTACTCGTCATAAGTGTAACGCCTATTCTTTTATGGAATCGTCTTGTGATTGGGTACCCGCTACGAAAAAACCTTCGTAAAAAATACAAAATTATAACATCCTTAACCCGGGAACTGCAGGAAGACTCTTAAGAGTTCCCCCGGCAGACTGCGGGAAGACTCTTAAGGCCGCGTCATACAGAGGTCGACCGCGACCCGCCAGTAACCCAAATTTTTGCGGTTCGAGTGTATTCGGCCCAATAATCGGGCGACATTGAGTATGATTCTGGTATGTTCGAGTCGTTCTAGTCATGCTCTGGTCATCACCCGAATGTTCGGATGAGTCGGCCAAAAGTTAGTGTATGCGTTAACTTTTGGGAAATCCTTGAGTGCGTTCGGGTCAAAAAACCGTTACAAAATCCTCGAGTCACCTTCGATTTACATTCGATTCGTATTCGGCTTACATTCTACCATATTCTGATCGCATTCGACCTATTCGAGTCACTTTCGAGTCAAAAAATTTAACCCGATTCATACCAGAATTGATCGAACCTAAATCGAACCTAAGTGGACTTAGACCCGATGATGTAGACCGTAACCCGAATTAGACTCGATGCTCAGTGGAAAATTCCTACATAAACTTGTTCGAAAGTCTACTGTTCTCGATGCTAACCCGAATTTTAGGATGATGACTGGATGGATACCCGAATACTACTAGAAAATGACTCGATGCATGTCCGACATTTCTAATTAGACTCGATGATTATTCGATCGTGACCCGAATGACTAGAATGTAAGTCGAAGGCTAGTCGAAGCCAAGTCGAATCAAACCCGAACGCGAGCCGATGGGCGGAACCACGTGAAGCAGTCCTGTGTGCAGTTGGAGCGGCCCGAATTATCGTACACTGCCACCCACGCACAGGCCCTATATACATTCTGGTTTCATTCCGGTTGGGTTCCTGACTTCGGGTGGGGTTCGGTTTTCATTCGGTTTTAAGTCGGGTTACTTCGGGTGTGATTCGGTTTTAACTCGGGTTGGTATCTGCTACTCGGGTCACCGTCGATTAGCTTTCGACTCATGGTCGATTCAATTCCGTTCAACTTCTGGTTAGTTTCGAGTAATATACGGGATAACATCGACTCGTATTCGAGACGCATTCGAGTCCCTCGGGTTGCATTCGAATTGCTTTCTAGTCATAGTCGGGGTACGAATCTCATTCGGTGACTTCGGGTGAATTCGGGTGAAAAGTGCAAGTCATTGCCTTCGGGTTACTGTCGGGTCGCGGTCGACCTCTGTATGACACAGCCTTTAAGAGTCAGGGAAAACAAAAATCAATTTAAAACACCAAAAAAAAAAAAAAAAAAAAAAAATGTTTGCCCCTGGGCCATGCCAAATATCACTCCTCCACCTCCCTTCCTTCCCCAGTTTCCTCCCCTCCTTCAGTTATCACCTATTTTCCCTGTTATTCCCTTTTCCTGTGGTCTATTTTCGTGCTAACATTAGCGAGTTGGTAGCAGGGCGTTGTCATCACTGTTAGCAAGCGAGTGCAAGAGAGAGAGAGAGAGTATCAATCGACAGTCTCTCTCCAGAGGTGGAGGAAAGTGGTGGGCCTTAGTGGTTGCCTTAGCCAAACATTGTGTAACTCCCGGCCTGTATCGCCGATTTTGACCATCCAAACGCTGTTTCCACTTGTTTTATTGTTGTAACAGGTTAATACCTTTATAATCAACCTATAATAGGCGCATATGGATAAGTATTAATGCTATTTATGGTAAAATAAATATTTTAGTGATGGGAACAGCTCAAATACGTCAGCACAGGAGTGTGGTGTCTCATACCCCCCATGCGCACTTCAGAGGTTAATAATTGTTATACTACAGCTTTCCATCTCGTGGATTTCTTGTGCTGACTTCCCTGACGTTGCTCCCTGAGTCGCCATACTTCCTTCTACTCCCCGCGGGCAACCGGTCTAGACGTGTGTCGCCTGCGCTCCGCCACATTCTTCATTCGCGCTCTTCTCGTGAGTCCTTACTCATTTGTATATATCTGAGTTATATTGAACAGGGTTTAGATTAGCTAGCACAGGCTATCCCATTGGTATGCCCGCAGGGAGTGTTAATATTATAGGTTTGAGTCCCGTAGGGAAGAATGAAAACCTAATATTTAGTAGTGGCCCCGGAATCATTGACGATGCGCCTTACGTAGGTAAAGGCCAATCTTTGAACTCTTAAAATACGATTGCCTTACATCGTGAGCGAAACGCTCTTAATAACCACTCACGGACTCGTCCTTATGATGTGGGTCCACTACTAGAAAAACTAGTAAAATAAATAAATAATAAAAATTAAAATTAAACTTGACCTAGCTTTGCGCTTCCCAGGCTTCTGCTCTTGGGTACCGCTCGCCATCTTGTTCAACCCGAGCGCTCTTCCTTAATCTGGCATATCGAGACTCTCAAAAATGTAGCAGATGAATGGGAAGGGGATGGACGGGAGGGCAAAAATCGTCAATGATTCCGGGGCCACTACTAAATATTAGGTTTTCATTCTTCCCTACGGGACTCAAACCTATAATTTATTAGTGGCCCCTTCATCATTGACGATGCGCCTGAATTCTCAAGACTGGAGTGGGGATATTCATCATAAATATCGCATACCACTAATAACCCAGGTAATCAGGTCAGTTTAGTATCAAATAAAAGTATAAAAGTTACAGGCGGCGTTTCTTAACCCTTAACTGGCGGCGTGCATCATATGTCGAGTGAAAGAAATTTGGACTATGTGGCGGCTCACAACATAAGTCGTGTGGAATTTTCAGCACGTACTGTTGCTGAGAGAGAGAGACAAGTGGTGGCAGGAGAGTAGCGAGTGTATGACTGCTACAGACCACCGCGGTGGACCAACTGACATGAATCCCACCCTCCTCCACCCTTTCACACTCGCTACATAGTGAATTGTGTGGGGAAAGTACCGAATTACATGGTTTTTGCACTCGTGTTGCGCGATTGTTGCAAGAAAACTAGCGGTCACACAAGGATCGTTAGGGTGTCATTGGAAAGCTCTGTTTATGCCCTTTCAGGGATAGATACTTGTTTTACGTTCTGGGTCTTATTTAGGCATGAAAATTATCACGTAAACAGCCCTATTTTGGGTAAAAACACCCCGCTGGTGGCTACATATTATTTACCGCCTAGGCCGCTCGTTAGGTGTTAAAGGAAGCCTGTGGTGTTAGCATCTTTAAGTTTAATAGAACAGTTGGTGTAACATAAGGATAAAATTAGTCATATAGTCTATATATTTCAGGGAAAATGAAACCTTCATTATCACCCTATTTTATTAATATGTAGGATTACATATTCATGGTCTTTAGGTACTGTATTACAAAAATATTTGTACTCTTATTCTAGATATAATCCCTGAGATTAATGAGTATATTGGAAACCCTATTGCATTCATAGTGTTTCATCCAAACGAAAAGAAAATGTATCCATGTTCCTGACTAGGCTTACTCTAGCCTAAGGAACGGGTTAACACATGACCTTAATACTCGTTACATTTTGTCTCACTTCCGAGGCAGGTAGAGTCCTTAGCTAGGACACTCCCCCCCCCCCCTCTTTTTTTACATCATGAACTCAGCTTAAAATTAGACTTTCTGCCTTAGTGCTATACATGTACGAGAAGGTTTCATGAGATTGACGGACAGGTATCGTGTGAGAAAGGTATGATTTGATGATCACAATTGGGTCTTCTGAATATCTTCTAGAGAGTAATTATGGAGGAATCTAAGTGATGCCGCCCATTTACGGATATCGTGTGATCTTGCCAACACGCCCGGATTACTCTCTCGAATGACTTCCACCAGTAATGCGGCTAGTCGGCGTTTTTGTAATCGAACACCTGTCCGTGAAACCTAGAGGGCTCCCGCCTGTGATGGCCGGGAAGCCTGCATAAATAACCTAAGTGACTGCACTGGACACAGTAAATGGTGCCTGTCACCCTGTTTCAGAGCCAGTATCTCGAACTCTGTAAATACATGATTAGAATGTTCATTCTTAGCAATGAAGTTAGGGGCAGGAGCAATATGTACACCCATGTTGCGCCTTGTAAATCTTAAACAGTTTGGCTCCGAACTCATCGCCGCAAACTCAGACACCCTGTCACCTGTAGCCAGTGCCATCAGAAAGATGGCCTTTTTTAGTATTAGGTCAAAGGGAGGATCTTTGCAATATCTACGGGACTGCAGCATCTCAAGGGCTAGGTCCAGAGACCATAGGTGGGTGTGAGTTGATGGGGGGGAGGACGAAGCTTGGAGCATGACCTCATTAACCCCTTTTCTTCTGCCTCCGGTACAGCTAGACCAGTTAAATTTAAAAATGGTGTCCTAATTGCTATGTGATTCCTTAATGTGATAACTGACAACTTTTGAACATCAAAAAGGTAATTTAGATACTTAAACACCAGAGCCACGGAGGACTGTTGTTGACCGGTTTCTACAATCCTGGTAGTAAATGCTTTCCAGTGTAATTGGTACTGTCTTTGGGTTGATGGAGTACACTGACTAATTAATTTATGAGTCACGGTTTCCCCAAACTGGCCTAGCCACTTGGCCTTCTGAATGTCCACAAGGCGAAAGTCAGCGAGGTCTTGAGGTTTCCAATTGTCTCTAAGTGGAAATACGAGATCGGGAGTGACACCGGGTTCTCGCACCACGTCTTCAACTGGTTGTATCACACTTGAGCCAGCCACAGGGGCGCGATCATCGAGACCATGCCCCGATAACCCCGTAGTTTTTTAACTACTTTGCACATTAAGGATGCATCTGGAGGTGGAAACAGATAAATGGAGCTCCATTTGTTCCATTCTACTAGAAATGCGTCCGGACCCCCCGCCGGAGTTAGACTTCGGTGTGTGAGGTACTGAGGGAGCCTGTGGCTTGCCTCTGATGCGAACAGATCCACTTGTGGATGGTAGGGCTCCGCAATCAACTTTTGAAAGATGTTTTGCCTGAGGGCCAATTCTACTTGAGTGCTCTGTCTCCGGGACAGAGCATCCGCCCATACATTTGCCACGCCGGGCAGATATGTTGCGTGAAGATAAATCCCGAGCCTCGCGGCTAGCCGAAATATCTTTTCCGACAACCCTTGTAACACTCGTGATCTCACTGACCCTTGCTTTTGAATGCATGTCACTGCAGTCAAATTGTCCATTCTGAATGCTAGGGACTTCCCCGCTTGGCTTGGGCCGTGCTCCTGTAAGAAGAATAGTGGGACTAGTAACTCCTTGGCACTGATATGAAGGTGATTTGATGTTGACCAACGACCCTGGCTCTGGTGACCTAAGTTCGATTGGTAACTCCACCATATGATTCCTGACGCGTCTGTATCTACCCAAACCGTCGGAGGTGGTGCTGTCCAAGTCAAGGATGAGTGGATAACTTCTGGCTTCGTCCAAGCCGCTAGGAGGTTGTGGATTAAGGTTGGAATTGTCCTCGGTGTTTCTGCCGGTAAAAGTGGAAAACACCTGTTTCCTTCCAAGATAATTCTTTTGACCTTTAGGCGACCTAACAGTACCGTCAGTTGTATCCAGTTGAGTGTGCCTATTAGAGATTCCCAAATCTTTTTCGTTGTCGTCCGGGAGTGTAGGAATCGGAAGAGTTTCTTGCGAAACCTCTGGCGATTGTCTACACTCTGACTCAGAGTTAGTAATTCGGTATCCCAAATAAGGCCCACCCATTGGATTTGTTTGGTGGGAATGAGAGATGACTTTGAAAAGTTTACTCTGAACCCTAAGGCTTTTACATGATCTAATACTAGTTGAACATGGTGAAAGCATATTATCTTGGATTGGCCTACTACTAGCCAATCGTCTAGGTACCATAAAATCATAATTCCCTGTTTGAGCAATGGTAGCAATGCCTGTCGTACTAATTTAGTGAAAACACTGGGTGCTAGATTTAACCCAAAGGGCATTCTTTGGAGGACAAACGTCTGGTCTCCGTTGCGTAAGGCTAGGAACCTTTGAAAGCGTTTGTTGATGGGGACATGCCAATAGGCATCTTTTAGATCTATCGAGCACATCCAGCCTTGTGGCGGGAGTGACAACCTGATCTGATTCACCGTCAGCATCCTGAATGACTGATTGTGAATGTGGGTGTTGAGATATGAGAGGTCGATCACTGGCCTCATCTGAACACTGTCCCTCTTTGGTACCAAAAACAACCGGGATATGAACACTGGCATTGACGTAGGACTGGCGATTATGATCTGTTTTTGTTCCATCTCTTTGATAACTGATCCCACCTCTAATGAGACTCGGTTGAATTCTATGGGGAAACGTAACCGGGGTCTCCAGGACCACCGCCATGAGAGCCCTTTGCGGACCACTGTCCTTGCCCATGTCCGTCGGGGCCATGCTCTGAAATGGTCTCGGAAGTTGCCAGTCATGTGACTGGTCTTGTCCGGCAGAGCTTCTCTCGGATCCGTCTTGCCTTGTCTTGGCATTGGAAGTGAGAGAGCCCTGTGGCATGTCTCAGTTAGTGGAGGATGACTGTGATTCTGACTTTGGTTTGGGGGGATGAGAGGTCTTGCTACCATTGCTGCTGTGATGCCCCCTGTATTGGCCCCGAAAGCCCCTCCCTCTACCCCTGAAGCTACCGCGCCCTTTAGGTGCCCCGGAATGCGCAGGGGTTGTGAAAGTCCTGGCAGATTGCTTGGACTGTGGCTAGCCACGGAAGGAACTGAACTGTGACTGACCACGGAAGGAACTGAACTGTGACTGACCACGAAAGGAACTTTTAGGTTTGAATTTCTGTGTAGTTGCCTTCTCATCTCTTTGTTTAGAAGTGGTGGCAGTTGTGTGGTCTAGAAGGATTGTCACTATCTTCCATGTTTCTTGGGAGACCAAAGTGGTTGTAAAAATATCAGATAGGAGTAGCCTTCTAGCGATCTCTCCCGGAAGTTTCTTCGCCAAATGCACTCTCATATCTTGGCGTCCCCGTACAGCCTCAAAGATAGCTGTCCGGATATCGCCCGGAGATTGAACTGAGATTTGGAGGAGAAGACGTCTGGTCAGAGAAAGGGCCTTCTTAGATCTGGCGTCCGTAACCGATTCAGCCATTCTAGCTAGAGAGGCTGCTAATTGTAGGCTGAGTAGGTGTGGAGACGCCAGTCTCCAGGCCTTCTGTCTTACTTTAAAATCCCTGTCAGTCTGAGCCTGTGTGGGTAAGCAAAAAGGTTCAGGTAGATCCCAGAAAGATAATTTTGGGGCACTCAAGAAATCAAGTATATGTTGGGGGATCCCGTCCACCTTGCCTACTGGCAGAGAAAACCAATTATTGTCTTCTGCCGGAAGTTGATGACTATTTTTGTTGGTGATGGTGTTGGCCAACATCTGGGCCTCTTCACCCCAAGTAACCCAGTGCCCATGCTCCCCTCCTAATGAGGTCCCATGAGCGTCCCTGAAAGGAATGGAATTTAGTCCGAAAACAGTTTTCCGGTGGAAGCAGGAGGCAAGGCGGGGGATGTTGTATACACAAAAAAATACGGATTGAAATAATGTGGAATGGCCTGGATAACAACATCAAGTACCTCACCTAAATGGTTCTTGGCCCTTAATTTCTTCTTCCCACTTACTTCTATAACCCAGTCTTCTGGGACAGGTGACTCGCCTGAATGCAAGGTGTGTGCGAGGTCTGGGCGTAGTGGTAGAAGTGGTGACCAAGAAGTGTCTGGTCCATACAAGAGTGGCATAGGGCCCTTTTTGTTGGGGATGGACTTGTTTAGTGGGGGAGCTAACAAACCCGAAAACAATTTCATGTGAGGTTGTAAGAGAGCAGGGGTGCCTGGAATCGAAGCCATAGGGCTGATTGTGGGGGCAGGGGGAGGAGAAGTTACTGTAACTTGAGGATGTACCACTACGTCCCCCAGAGGTCGCACTGTCGGGGTTACAGGTGTTGTAATAGTCATCTGTCTCTCACTTTTAACTTGTTTCATAAAACAAAATAGTTCTCGTAACTCGCTCTTTGTTAATTCAGCCTCTCTGTCTAGTTCATATTGGGATGAGGGTTGTGATGCCTCTGAGCCCTGCGTCCCAGATTGTGGAGCTTCACTGTCTTGTTCATACTGGGATGAGTGCTGTGACATCTTTGAGCCCTGTATCTCAGATTGTGGAGACTGTTCGGTGAGTAGGCTCCACTTCCTCAGTATATCCCCCCTGTTGGTACATCTCTATCAGTGGCCCTTTCTTTAGTGATTCCGTTGACCGGGTCGATGGGGCTGGGTGATCTTCCCACCCAAGCTCATCGGCCCGGGCATAGGTATCATATGTATCTGTTTGTGATTAATAGGAATCCTCATGACCGGGGAGATTAATCATATGCAAATCTGCAACCTCAGCCATGGGGAGTCCCTGAATAGTTGTATCCCGTTCTGTGGGGCTGTCTGTACCCGCTGGTGAGAACCTACACTGCCACCTCTTTCTTTCCCTAACACTGGTAACGTGACAGGGTTTGGTGTAGGTTTATGGGGGATAGTAAATTTGTGGGAAGAGCTTGAGACCGAACTAGATGTGTCTCGTGATGTCTTTCTCTTTTCTGAGGATTTGTGTCTAGATTTTGACGGTTCCTTAGCTGTCTTCTTACTTGCTGAGGAGGACGTCTTATGTCGGCTCGACTTTGGTTTGTCCCCGGCCTCCAATGCGGAGTCGAAGTCCGAGCGGGGCCTCTTGCCCTCCTGGTCTGTTGCCTGTGGCTTAATTTGTGGCAAGGGCGACTTTGACCTGTCTCGCCGGCTGGTTGAAGGTCGTTCTGTCCCGAGGTCTCTTTCGGTGGTTGGAGGAAGAGTCTCCCGAAGAAGATCTCGGAGGGGGTGAGGTAGTCTTTGGACTCTTTAGTGCCTCCTCCAGAGTTTTATCATCTAACTGGAGGGATTTATGAGCCTTTGTTTTACAATATGCAACATATTCTGATTTAATATGTTGGAGAATAGCCTTGCATTGACTATCTCTATCGTTAATAAATGCATTGCTGAGGGCTGAGCAGTTGGGACAGGATTTTGACAGCCATCGACCTCTCGAACGGTCTAGGCAAGTGACACACTTTATACAGAGTAAGTGTCCCATGAGTGCTAATCTGTTGCAGCCTAGAGCTGCACAGAACAAATATTTAATTTTTTCCATGATTACCTCCTCACCCCCGCAGAGGTATTATTCTTCCTAGGGGTCTCACAGTCGAACCTGAGTGAGAAGAAATTTCAAGAATCAATGCTCATAAGGACACGCTAGGCTGGAATAATTATAGGTTTAACTCCTGTAAGGAGATAAAGAAAACCTAATATTTAGTAGTGGCCCCGTAATCATTGACGAACATGCCTATTACATAAGGCATCCTCTTCAAACACTAATCCGCCGTAGTTTGAATCTACCGCGCAGAGCATTTAAAATCTGAGGAGCCTTCATCATGAGCGCACGCGACCTCACTCATGGCTTCAGTCATTATGAATTGGGTTCTCACTACGAAAAAACTTCGTAAAAAATAAAAAGAAAAAGAAAATAAGAATAACTATTCAATAAGCTTTCCATCATATCGTGGATGTACTAGTGTGGATCTTTGACCAGACGCTGATTCAGGCGTCATACTTCCTTCACTGACATATCAAGTAAACCAAAATCCTTAATACATCAACGAATGGGAAGGGGATGGTCGGGAGGGCCCCAGTCGTCAATGATTACGGAGCCACTACTAAATATTAGGTTTTCTTTATCTCCTTACAGGAGTCAAACCTATAATTTATTAGTGGCCCCTCCATCATTGACGAACATGCCTGATTTCTAAGACTGGAGGGGGACATTCGTAATCATATCATAACTCTAGAAAAGCAGATAATCAAACAACCACATAGTATTCTTACTTTTGTAAAAAAGAGATATTCGGGTGCATAAACTTTATACACCCTAAATCTTCAAAAAGGGGTACAAGCAGGAGCGTGCTTCAAAGAAGCCTGCTTGAAAAAGGGTTAACTCTGAGACTCTGTGCACAGATCTGCTAGTTAAGAAGGCACCCCACTTAAAGTAAGTGGTGAAAACTAAAAACGTATAAGTTTACATGTGCACATATAAACCCCATTAACTAGTGGATATATTCTTAAAAATATAACCAAACATAAATTAATTCTTGTGCATTCGTAGAAGTACTGAACTCGTGTACTTATGCAGAAGTAATTACTTCAAAAGTAAAAGTCGTAGTTGCAACTACCGATATTTCTCAAAAATCTATTGCTTTACAGCCAAAGCTACTTACAACAAGAATTGTTGTAACACTATTATTGGCCTTTAGCACAATTTCCTGCAATGAATACTACAGAGAAATTTTATAATACAATGCCTACAACCAGTATCACAGCTCGTATGTTCCGTATACATACTCCGGAGGGGTCTAGGGTGTCCTATGTCACACAGACTGCACCTCCCCCCCCCTTTTCTTGAAATTAAACAAAACGTGACTAAAAGGGCCACCTAGACCCTCTGCCGTAGAGCTATACATGGCAAGGAAGGTTTGTCCAGAGCTACTGAAAGGAATCGAGGCAAAAACTCCTGATTAGAGGCCCACAACTGTGAGGACTTAATAACTTCCACCGAAAGATTATTAAGGAAACGTAAAGAGGCTGTCCCCTTGCGTAAATCGTGGGTCTTACCCACAACGCCGGGATTCTTCTCTTTAAAGTCCTCGACCAAGAGAGAAGCCAGTGTACGCTCCATCAAGCGTTCACCCGGACTTGCGACCCATAAAGCACCCTGGTGATTTAGAGGTGCCACTCTTAAATATTTGGTTAGAGCTTGCACTGGGCCAAAAAAGATGGTGCACCTTTCCCCTTTTTAACGCCGGCACCGTGAACTCTGAAAACACGTGTTCACTGTGCTCAATCTCGGCTATGAATCCTGGGGAAGGTGCAATGTGAATACATGCATGAAGCCTATCAAACCTGAGGCAATTAGGTGCGTTGCTCATCGCCGCCAGCTCAGATACTCTGTTCCCGGTAGCCAAAGCCATAAGGAATACTGCCCTTTTGTAAAATCTGCAGTCTTTGGTACATACGGGAACGAGAATAACGACGATGCTTTGTCCAGAGACCATGTAGGCCTGAGCCGACGGGGAGGTGGGCGGAGTTTAAAACCTGCCCACATAAATCACTTTCAGATAAATGTTTCTGCATGAACAGATAAATTAAATAATAAACAACCAACGCCACCGAGGGCACAGTTTGTTTTGTTCTAAGAATCCGAGACGTAAAAGCTTGCCAATGCGATTGAAACTGTCGCTTTGTAGACTGGGTATATTGATTCGCGAATATCTTGGTCACGTCACTACCATATGGTGCTAGCCACTTGGCCTCCTGAATGTCCAAAAGGAACAAGTCCACGAGGTATCTAGGTTGCCAATTGTGTTCTAAGTGGAACAACCCGACCAGGAGTGACACTAGGTGCGGGCACCACGTGTTCAAAAGCTGGTACCACACTGCGCCGGCCACAGGGGCGCGATTAGCGAGACTACGCCTCGCTAATCCTGTAGTTTGTTGACTACGTGGCACATTAGAGACGCGTCTGGTGGCAGAAAATAGATAAATGGAACTCAACCTGTTCTCGTCCGTCATCAAAGCGTCAGGTTCGCCCGCCGGCGTTATCGTCCGGCGGGTGAGGTACGACTGTGAGTATCGCCATACACCTTGGCTGTGGCTGTCCCTCGCTTGCGAGCTCGGTATACTCCCTGAATGGGAGCCCTCGTCCGAGTCCCGTAAAGGTTTATGATAATTAAAAGCTCCCATAGCTCATTAACACATTGAAAGCAGAGCTGGTGAGCAAAATCATAAAGTATACTAATTAATTTAATTTATATTTTAATTGTATTAAAATAAATTACTATAAATAAACACAATATTATCATAATATAATTATAGAAAATATATATGTTTATTATGATTCAGCTATTAACTTATTTCATTAACAAATAAAAATAAGATAGGGCTACCTGAGCTTAACGGCGTTGAACATACAGCAATGAGAGGTTCAAGTGCCGACACGACAGAGACTGGGGGAAAACTACCCCGCCCCCAGGAACTACCTGGTCACCTGGTGCAACACCGGTACTTCGCCCTGGAAAGAGAAATTTCCGGGATTAATGCTCATAGGGTTACACCCAAAAAATGGTACAAAATATGTGCCTCAAAACCGCCGGTCAACGAACCGTAGCACTCCACCACTACTTTTCGTTGTCCTTTAGTTTCATATTAAAGATTTCAGCATATCTTTACCTGTCCAGAAGATTTAAGCATATCTTCTGAATCCTCATAAAGATGAAGCATATCTTTATTAAAGATGAAGTCTTTCAAGTATCCCTTTACACTTGAAACACTAGTAAGATTCCGGCATCTTTTTATCCCATAAAAAGTCTAAGCCTATCTTAATCTCTAATCTGGCTTCTCCCAGAAGCCCTCATAGATCGCCGTCTTGAAGGCTGTGATACCCTATTGTATCAATCAATTGTTTGGCAAATTATCGCGAATTGCAAATCAGTTAATATAACCACCCAAAGGTACAACCGCCGGGTTTTATATGCAATGTCAAACCAATTGTACCTGCCCCAGACCTCTTTGTAAAAAGGTCGCCGGGAGGGAAAGACTAAACAAACAAACGGCATTGTTTCAATGGCTTATTAAAGATTTCAGCATATCTTTCACCTGTCCAAAAGAATTAAGCATAACTTCTTAATCCTCATAAAGATGAAGCATATCTTTATTAAAGATGAAGTCTTTCAAGTATCCCTTTACACTTGAAACACTAGTAAGATTCAGGCATCTTTTTATCCCATAAAAAGTCTAAGCCTATCTTAATCTCTAATCCGGCTTCTTCCAGAAGCCCTCATAGATCGCCGTCTTGAAGGCCGTGATACCCTATTGTATCAATCAATTGTTTGGCAAATTATCTCGAATCGCAAATCCGTTAATATAACCACCCGAAGGTACAACCGCCAGGTTTTATATGCAATGTCAAACCAATTATACCTGCCCCAGACCTCTTTGTAAAAAGGTCGCCAGGAAGTAAAGACCAAAAAAACAGACAGCATTGTTTCAATGGCTTTGAAAAGCAGAGAAAACCAAGTCCAACAGGTGTCAGCCTGATCACCTAGAAAACTGTGTGGAGCCCCCCTCGATGGGAATAACCCAGGAAGCCTGATCCCAGGCTCGACCATAGAAAACGCAGTTTCTGATGAGCCCTCAAGCGACCAAACTCGTCGGGGCAACTTACCTATTTTAGCCATCCTGACTAAAACTCGGTAAACAAAAACGGTGTTCTCGGAGCAACGAGAAAAACGCCGGAAAGGTAACCCACACTAAACGATACATTACAGGAGGGCGTAATGCATAAAGCAATGAATAACACAGGAAGCCTGATCCCAGGCTCGACCACAGAAAATGCAGTTTCTTATGAGCCCTCCAGCGACCAAACTCGTCGGGGTAACTTACCTATTTTGAGCCATCCTGACTAAAACTCGGTAAACAAAAACGGTGTTCTCGGAGCAACGAGAAAAAAAACGCCGGAAAGGTAACCCACACCAAACGAGACATTTTAACACATTTTATACAAAGGGTGTGCGCAAAAATAGGGATACCTGAACAGGAGGGCGTAATGCATAAAGCAAAAACCGGGGCAAAGGTAGCCATGACAGAAACTGGTGGGATACTTACTCCAGGTTCTGCATAGACCCGCCGGGACCCAGCTCTGGAAAAAAAGAAAATTTCCAGGAATTAATGCTCATAAGGTTAACCCAAACATGTTCGCACACAAGTGTTAAATAACCCGCCGGGTAACGAGACGTAATACTCAACGACTACAGCTCGCTACGCGGTGGGGTTTCCTAAGTAAACGATTTCAGAATATCTTAATTTGTCCAAAAGATTTATGAATACCCTCTGACATAATATATAAAGACCAGCATGGCGTTTATAACTGATTAAGTCTTTCCGGTGGTGTTTGTTTCAAGATTCAATTTTGGAGAAAAAAAAAACTAAAAAAGACGCCGGCCCCCGAATTATCTCGTAGATCAAAAACTGGGAAGCCTGACAAATATACGAGATCTAACTTCTCCCGAAGTATCTTTTTAGATCGCCGTATGTTGAAGGCGGCGATACAAAACGTATCCCTCAATTGTCTGGTTAACTAACCGAATTGTAAATTCGTTATTCCCATCCCTCCAAGGAGCACCCGCCGGGTGTGAATATTAGTTTAAAAAACGTTAACCCCAATTGTGCCCTAATGCGCCGTATGTTGAAGGAGGCGATACACAATGCATCCCTCAATTGTCTGGTCAACTAAACTGAATTTTGCAAATTTGGGCATCCCATCCTTCCAGGTTGCACCCGCCGGGTGATTTAAAGTTTAAAAGTTAACCCCAATTGTTCCTAACCCCACTTCTTTGTAAAAGATCGCCGGGGAGGAAATACAACAACAGCATAGTTTTATATTGGCCTTGCCAAACCGAAAAAACTACAAACAACACGTGTCCGGATGAACACTGTTAGATGGGTACAGCCAACCCGCCGGGAATCAAAAGGAGCCTGAAACAGGCACCCCAGAGACGCAGTCCTGGGGAGCCACAGACACCCACTCGCCGGGGAAACAAGCCTGTTTTTTAAACCACGCGTGGCCAAAACTCGGCAACCAGCCGGGGTTATCAAGGTGAAACCGAGAAAAACCCGCCGGAAAAAACCCACCCCGTCCAGATACCATCTGAACGCACCACCGGACCGAGGCGTAGCCAAAACACAACTAACGCCGGGCCCAACATAGTCCGTGGAATTAGCCAATACACAACTAACCCAGGACACATAAATAGTCCGTGGAATTAGCCAATACACAACTAAACCCGGACACACATGACACAGTAGTACATATTTAGAAAATAAATCAATAACACTTGTATATGTGGTAAAGCTACGAGAGGCTGGCTAGGCCTAGGCAGACGGATAACATTAACATTTCGGAATATAAACAAAAAGCACTGAATTATATCACAACAGGAACCACCGCCAACGCACCACTGTAGCAAATACTTCCGGCAAAGGGAAGAACTGACTCGGGACCCAGAAAAAACTTCACTAAGTGAAGAAAAATACGCTGGGAACGTCAGCAAAAATACGATACCTCATCAGAAAGATAAAAAGAAGCAATAACGCGTAATGAAAGCCGCCTGCATCACAAAGCTAGCTAACTGTGAAAAAGTTCACCTGTCCACAACAGGACCATGGCACTGCGGGCAACCAGCCCAGGACACTCCTGCTACGCATATCCTAACCTTACTCGATACATCCCGGAGTAAACAAATGAGAAAAAACTCACTAGGGACGCAGCAAATGCGGGACCAGCAGAACGTGGAGAGACACGTCCGGGCCGGTTGACCGCAGAGCAGAGAAGGAAGTATGACGCCTGAATCAGCGTCTGGTCAAAGATCCACACAAGTACATCCACGATACGGTGGAAAGCTTATTGGATAGTTATTCTTATTTTGTTTTTGTTTTTATTTTTTACGAAGTTTTTTCGTAGTGAGAACCCAATTCATAATGACTGAAGCCATGAGTGAGGTCGCGTGCGCTCATGATGAAGGCTCCTCAGATTTTAAATGCTCTGCGCGGTAGATTCAAACTACAGCGGATTAGTGTTTGAAGAGGATGCCTTATGTAATAGGCATGTTCGTCAATGATGGAGGCGCCACTAATAAATATACATATATAATCTCTACGTTAAGAGAATAAAGTTTGAGTAACTCTTAAGCAATCTTAATTCCCTTTACGTTAACCATTTCTTAGAATGTAATCGATTATTGTGTAGCCTGTTATGTACTACTAATTTGTAAGAAAGAATGAAATTTGAATAATTCATAAACAATTTTAATTCCCTTATGTTAACATTTCTCCGAAATGTAAATGAGTATTGTGTAGCCTCTTCTGTGCTACTATTTTATAAACTTCTTACCTCATTCGTTTTGTGATATATGAATCAAACCCCGGCGATCGTCGAGTGCTGGATTATTATGATTCTAGATCCGGCGGATAAGTTGCCAATAATAAAGCTAAACAGTCGAACTGGGAGCTATAAGATCGAAAGGGGTGAGTTTATTTCTCGGCTCCGCCGTGGCTGTTGCGGCGATGGCTTCGCTGTGGCTGTTGCGGCGATGGCTTCGCCTTGACTCGCGCGGCGATTGTGGGGCCCACTTCTTTTATTTTTTAGCAGCCGGCGTAACGTTCGTCTATTTCAAGGCCAAAGGTTCATTAACTTTTGGAGGCGAAAAAACGTGATTACGAGGGGGGAGGGCGTCGCCGTTAACCTTCGTAACTCGAATTATTGTTAGTGACATGCTGGCTCTATACGCCTTAATTAACCTAATTCTAATTCCTTTGTAAACTGTGCCAGTCATGGAATATTGAATTTATCTGTCTTAGGCCAGAAGAACAATTTGTTGTTTGTGTTAGTTTGTTGTCGGCGGAAGACGTGGTTAAGGGGGGCGTCGCCGTTAACCCTCGAAACATGACTTCTTTTTTGTAATGCCCCGGCGGTATACTATATGCCTCAATTAACGCAAACTAAATTCCTTGTAGACCCGTACTCGGCGGTGACCACTGAATTATAATATAGCTCAGAGTGTTTTCCCGGCGGGGGGCCCCCACAGTACACCTTGAGATACGTTGTTCTTTTATTAAAGGTTCAGACTCGCTAGAACTATATAATAATCCCGCCGGAAGGGGGCCCCTTCGGTCATTGTGTAGGGATAAACAACGTGTACAATACATACATGGCATAGTTATATATCATGAACAATTAAACATCAATAATAACACTCCTTAACCATATATATATGTGTAACCTAATGAGGCCAACTAGATGGGAGCCCTTGGTGATGGATTCGTCAATGGCTCAAACCTGCGATTCAGCGTCGACCTCGCCACCTGTAGAAACACCTGATGATACGGTTGCAGAATAGATTGGTTCCGTGCCGGACCCCTCAGCTACGTGAGAAAATCCGCTGGCACTAGCCAGCTTGTTGCACATCCTGAATGGACCGAGCAACAGGCTCCAGTTCACCCTAAAAGAAGCCTCATGCCTAATAATTGAACTAATAATGGAATAGGGTAAGAAAACAACACATTAGGGGTGACGTGCCTTATATCACGACGCGAACACCCCTTAAGTATAAGGAAACTACGCACTAGGGGCGGCGTGCCTGGTCACAACACGCACACTCATTAAATTCCTTAATCAACACGGATGCTAAGGACACAGAAAAACAGTCTCCAGGGCCCGTATTTAACACTTCAACCTACACCGAATCTATAATTTAACCTTATTTCAGCACTGTCATGGACAAATGAGCAAGGACTCACTAAGTGATGAATTAAGGTGACGAATGGGGTGTGGGTAGGAGCGTTTGGGATCTACGTCCTCTCGATACGAGTCCAAGGAGATTAAGGAAGAGCACTCGGGTTGAACAAGATGGCGAGCGGTACCCAAGAGCAGAAGCCTGGGAAGTGCAAAGCTAGGTCAAGTTTAATTTTAATTTTTATTATTTATTTATTTTACTAGTTTTTCTAGTAGTGGACCCACATCATAAGGACGAGTCCGTGAGTAGTTATTAAGAGCGTTTCGCTCACGATGTAAGGCAATCATATTTTAAGTTCTCCTTGGGCGGTAAGTTTGAACAGCAAGCCTAGAGTTCAAAGATTGGCCTTTACCTACGTAAGGCGCATCGTCAATGATGAAGGGGCCACTAATAAATAGGGTACTTTTGTACAGGCGCTTACGAGTTCTCCAGGACCAGCGCCTCTTGTAAGTGTATTTTTGTTTAATTTACTGCGCCTTAGCTGTTGCTTCAACTAATTAGTTAGGAGGCTTCTATCTTCGCAGGATATAATGCTTCAGGCCGTCGCTATGAGGCAGTTGCATTTTTTTTTTTTTAGCAGACGCTCTAGTCTAAGGGTTGCCACACGTGGTGCAGAGCCTTCTAGCGTCCGAGTCTGCATGCTGGCCCCTTTCGTGGGCCTCTCTTCCTCGTGCTACGACTATGGATCTTCGGTGTAGGGGTCTACAAGACGATGATTCTGCATGCCTTGTGACCAGCCTCTCTAGGGGTCTCTTTAGTGGGCTAGGGGTACTTATTATTGTATTTACAATTATATGTGTTTGCCCCCTTGGCTCCCTCTTTCCCATGTCTCAGCCACATGTTTTGAGGGACAGGATACGTCCTGCTTTTGTTGTAGGGTTTTTTCCGGTTGGTCAGTCTTCTCAGTTAAGACGACTTCCCCGGTGTTGGTGGCCCCGCCGGGCCTCTACGATCGAGGCCCGGATTCCCGCCGGAGGCGGAAGGGGTTCTTTCCAACTTCCCCACTGTAGTTTTACTACTCCTTCCCCGGCGGACTTGCGTAGTCCGGCGAAAAGGTCCCTCGATTTGATCGAGTTTGTCTCACCCTGTACATCCACATACCTAGTACGCTCAGCGTCACCTTGGTGGTCCTTTGTCTATCCAGCCAGTCCAAATAGCCAATCGGATAGGACTTTTATCTAGCTAGTCCAAATAGCCTATCGGATAGGATGAAGTGGTTTCTAAGGGTCAGTGACTTAGGTCACAGGTAAGCAGTCAACCCGTGGTAATTCCTTAAGGGGTGGAGTTCCACGGTGGTTGCTCAAATGCGGCGGAATACCAGAATAAGTTCCAAACTGCTTTTCCGGCGCATTGGAGAAGGTAGGATGTATTAACACCTCTCGGGTTATACTTATGAGCATTGATTCCTGGAAATGTTATTTCCAGATCACAGCACAACCGGAGGAAGGAACTGTTCCCGGCGGGGAGGGGAAGTTCAGAACCATGCCTCAGTTTAATATTTGTGCTACTCCTACCTGCTTGCTTATACCAGTGACAGCACATCAACTTTGTATTAGGTGTATCACATGTTTTGACAGGTCAAAATTTGTTTGGACATCAAACAATTGTCCAGTTTGCTCAGACCTTTTGGTTGAGTGGATCATTAAACAAGATCTCTCGTGCCTAGTAGTTCTAATAGAGATCCACAATAAATTTAACTCTTACGCTAATTAAGCAAGTGGCTAACGTAGAACTCCTTTGTGATAATGCAGAATTATTACGGCTGATTCGCCTATTTTCTTTTGATGATCCCCTAGTATCACAATCAAACCCCAGTCCATTAGCTAATACCCACCACTCGGCTGACCTATTAGCTACCCTCGGTGATCTAGTTCTTTCCGAGGCTGACTCCCGTCCCCATCACAAGAGTGCACGCTCAATTTCACCGGACACCCGGACAGATCGACTACCTGAGTCCCAGTCACCCAGGCGGTGGGGTAAACAGTCTTCCAGCAGTAATTCCCTGTCTCCCAAGAGGCAGAAGTTATCAGAACTCCCCACACAAGTCCAGGTTACGGCGGAGATCCACGTCGGCCCGACCGACTCAGAACCCTGGGGTTGTAAGTCTAGTTCACACCTGAGCCCAGCAGCTTCTGACCCGAGGGGGCCGGTGTTATTTCCCGGCCCCCTCGAGCCAGATGTCGAGGTTAACGGGTCGTCTGTAAGAGTTAGACCTAAAGCAAAAGTGATTTTAAAAGGTTCAAAGTTAATGCTCTCTAAAATTGCTGTACCTTGTGACAAGGACAGACCTTCAATTACTACGGCCTATGCTCCTGAGCAGCACCACAAGGTAGCGGCGGGGTTGACAACACCCTCTTCAGGTTCTCAAGATCACATGTTACCTCTGTCAGTGTCGAATCACCCTGACTCTCCGGCGAGCACTCTTCCAAGTACTCCCGCGATATGTAACGTTTTAACACCAAGTAGACTTGGACCATTGTTTGATGACAAGCACAGTACGACAGAGGAGGCAACCTGCTCACCACCGGTTCCTCAGGGTGGCGGGACGTAGGTGGGGGTATCTTATACCTTGGCCCGTCAGGCAGCAGGCCCGGCACGGGCAGTACCAGGCCCAAGTAAGCAGAAAAGTAGCAAGTCGTAGGCAGGACCGGGCTCTAGTAAGGAGATGGGGAATAGTGAAACGGTAGAGAAGGTATGATCTAAATCTCTCAAGAGATCCCGTAATCAATGTGTCACGGCGAAGCATTTGGATGAGTTATTACAGAGAGTTTTACAGCAATGTGCTATGTCTAAGAAGTCTCGCGATGCTCTCCCAATGGTAACGAGTGCTACCCCAGTTGCTTCAGTGCTTCCCCTCACCTCAGACGACATTAACGTTTTGCCTCTACCACCAATCCCTTTGGTCAACGTAGAAGCTCAACCGAGCTTGTTCGTACATCCCCTATTGCCAGCTAAAGTTAACGTACTTTCGGCCCTGGCTTCGGATACGGCCTCACCGCCGCTGAACGTCTACTCCCAACCTAAGGCCGTCAGTCCTAAGTCTAAAGTAAAGTCTTTTTCCCCGGCGGAAGCCAACCATCCTAAGGCCATCAGTCCTAAATCTAAAATAAAGTCCTTTTCCCCGGCAGAAACTAACCTTGGGCCCACTGCAGGGGCCACAATTTATCATTGCTCTAACCCAAAGTTTCATCCTTAGTCTGTAAGTAAACAGCACCAAAAATCAGACATCTCCCCATCTAGATATGAACAGAGTGGACCTTGGTTTCCGGTAGGTCCTACTGCCGAGGGTGGGGGTGGAGCACATATCAATAAAGGGGGAGATCCCAGTGCCGAGTGAGTGGGCAATAGAGATCAATCAAGATAGGGACTTACGGGCAAAAGATGCCCAAGGTAGAATTGTCAATTTACAAATTTGGGCTGTTCCCAATAACACAAATTATCAATATTTTGTATATGTACCAGAGCAACTTGCCCCGCCTTCCCCAGGAGACCTGATATGTCCTGACTGTTCCCGGCCTTACGGCGTTCACGGATATGATCCCTTTAGGATTGATGTACCGAGATTGGTTACAACCCCGGCTACTTTTCCGACAGAACAGCGGGAACTAAACCTGGGGCAGGTCGGGCACGGGCCATGGGTGGATTGGGCTCAGGAGGTCCAACAGTTTGCGATTGCCTTAACATCCCAACCAACACTAGTTATTCCTCCACCTAACCAGCTAGAGTTTGACTTTCTAAATCCGCAGCCAGGTGGAGTTCCCTTGTCAATTTTTGAGTTTCTCATAGCTCCCCTGTTATCCCTCAAAGATTTCCCAGAACCATTCATAACTCCCGACCTCATTGAACTCCAACGCGAGTTCTTGTTGTGTGATAATGCTCACAGAAAATTTGCCATATTTTTGCTCAATAGAGACACAGCCCAGTCCATTGCTAAGCCAACAGCTCCTCAGCCGGAAGTGGTTAGAGTATTCCAACAGCTCCTACTACCACACCCGGTGAAGTCTCTCAGGGACATACGGACAGCCCTGTTTGAGGAGGTCCGGGCTAGACAACTACTCAGACTCAGTATGGTGAAAGGTTTACCCGAGAATATATTTTACCAGGTAATAATCTCCCCAGTGTTAACAGCATCCATAATGAACGCAGAGACCAGAAGGGATGTGGAAGTAATGCTCAACCATTCTCTAACAGACAATGCATAAATGACAGGGTTAGGCCATCTATTAATAATAAGTAGTAGGACGTGACTATTGCCAATGACAAGGCGAGCGTCGATCTCATCCTACATTATCTGGTCGATTCCTTTTTCTCTCCATCTCCCAAGGCCTTACCAAGGTTAGTGGATCCGGAAGTAGGTTCCGTAGAAGCACCCTGGCAAGCGTCAGGGACCACGACGGTAAACTCCGGGTGAAGCCCCGGCGGACGTGGCCAACTGGCGTGTGACACCCGGCGCTCGCCACCCAGCTACGGCGGTGACTGGGGGACTGCCGACTCAGTCGAGGTCCATGCCTCACCAACATCCAATGTTGGCATGTTCGGTTACCTGGGAACACAGCCTGCCAAAGTATTTTCAAAAGACTTCTGCCGTCAGCTATTATTCAGGCCGGCACAACCAAGGTATTTCCGATGATGCTAGAACGACGGCCGCTGGTCGGAGGCAAAGTCGGTCTGTCCAGATGTTTCCATGTCTCTTTACCATTCCTAATACTCAAGTCTTAGCAATAACTATGTCCAGGGCTTAGAAGATATCTCTTACACCGCAGTTGTAGGACAAGATTCACAAATGGCCTAGGGTCCCTCCAACGTTTTTTTCACGCCAAACGCTAGAGAGGGTTATTTTGCATGTTATGGTTAAGGCACAGACTTAAAAGGTAGGCCACATGCATGTAAGTGAGTAAGGATTCAGTTTAAAAAAAAAAAAAAAAAAAAAAAAAAAAAATATAAGGTCCCACCCCTTTCCCATTCTTAAGTAAGCCATTTTAGATTTACAGAAGAGTGACCATTACTTGCATTACTGCATGTCCACAAACATTTCAGTAATCTAAGCATGTTTCCTTCTATTTTTTTTTTTTTTTTTTTATTAAGGTGACAGTTACAAAGTGGTGTACAATCTATCTTATTCTAGTTACATTGTAGTTTATCTTATTGTACCAGTACCTCCCTACAATCAACCTAGTTGTTCCCCAATTCGTCCCTCCGCCACGACCATTTCAAAGTCCAAGTCTCTCACTCTTGTCCTCTGTAGCGGGGAGGACCTTGTACCCCTGAGACATAGGAGTGCAGACCTGAGAAGAGAGAAAGAGAGCCGGCATCTCATCCAAGTTATGACTTGGCTTCTATGCTGGCGCTTTTTCTCCGATATTTGTTCAGCTAATCTGGCATAGAAGACACTTGCAGAAGGTCCCATACCTCCCGACGATGAGAAGACCAGAGGAGTAAAGCTTCCTTGATCCCTGTTCAAAATTCTTTCTTCATAAGCACGTTTTTTCTCACTTTCGTTTCTCAAGTATGCCGCCTTGTGTCCTCGCTCACGATATGTTTGTGCTCTTGGGTTGAAGATTCTGATGTCGAAAAAAGCCCGTTGTCCCCTCGTCCAAAAACCTCGAGCACTTACGTCCACTCTTGCTTCATTTGAAGTATTTGCAGTATTGTGGGCCAAGCACTGTCCGTCCATAGGCAGAAGTTCCGGTTCGATTCTGACATCATGGCACACCTCGTCCAGCATTTGTGCAGTGATGTCTCGTACTTCATCATGCCGGATACAGATGAATCCTCCTTTCTTGCAAGTCATACAGTGGTCTGAGTTGTTTATTTCACCACATGCACATTTCAGCGGCAGGTTCGAAACTGGCCCACCCTTCGGTAAGGATTCAGGTTCACACCCAAAAGCAAACAAAGGGACGGCATAAACACCATCCCATGTTTTGTTTTTTCAACACGGGTGCAATATGGGACAGGGCTGGTCGGGAACAGCCTATTTGCACCTCAGTCAGAGTGTGGACAACTGTAATGCGGTTCAATAGCAACGGCGGGTAGTCGTCCACAAGCTGGGTTACGGGACGCAAGGAAAATCCCAGCTAGGCCCAATGAGCAATTAAATCATACACCCTCCCTGTAAGTACACCTTAAAGTCGGTTGAGGGATAAGCATTAAGTTAGCAACCAATCATTAGGTGCATTCCTCCCCCACCTATGGTAGGGGTAGTTTTAGATGCTTCAGAGACAATAAATTAAGGATTTAAGCCCGGTCTAGACCACCAAGGTCAAGGTTAAGGGGGTCCTGTTTAAATCAGAACTTTCAGCTCTTCAGGAACTATTAGTTTCTTTTTTACTTTGCCGACAATCTCACAATAGTCATGACGGGACAAGCACTAACTGTTCGAAGGGTCAAGGTCAAGGCTTTTATGCTTTTAGAGGGCAAAGGTCAGTGAAGTTCAGAAATTGCTGGAATTGTCGATACAGGTGGTTGCTCGGGCCGAAGCGCTGTGCACCATCGACACGTATCTTATCGTCACCGAGCGTATCCAACAAACGGGCAAGGTAATGCCCAGGAGTCATAGCACCTCAGAAAAAGGGACGCTCAGGCAAAACGTCTTCACAAAGATGATTGCAGAGTCCTACCATCCACAAGTGGACTTTTAACTACCCCTCCCTCACTCATCCGCCGGGAGAGTTTTCACCGGGAGAAGGGCAAGGAAGGGAGAGCTCCGGCTCCGTTATAAAGTCGGAACTACCGGTTTCTCGGTATCCTCCGCGGCTCCAGTTAGGCATCAAGTAGTTTACAAACTACAGGGTTTATCGAGGCATAGCCACGTGAAATCTCGCCGCCGACAAGCCGGGATTGGGGTGGAGGGGCAAGGAGTAATTCCAGTAGTAACAAGGGGCAGAAACGCCGGGGTCACTCCCGGCCTCCCAACCCCACTTTAGAGGCAATGGGTAATCTCAAGACCTTACTGACTTTGGCCTTCGGGAAGGTACAGGTAAGACCTCGGATCTGACTCAGTACAGAATAGGGGTGATATATAAAATCCTTCATCAGGCTTTCTAGGTCCGCCAACGGACTAGTCCAATTGAATTAGAGTACATTAGAATATGCAAGAGGAGACTCGGCACATTCAGTCACCTCAGTAGCCGGAATCTTATACAGTAATGATTTAAGGGAATGACGAGGGCTAGTCATGCTCGGCTACCACCGGCCTTCCAGGATAGAAACCCCGGTCATATCTTTTTCTAGTATATCCATGCCGTAGGCGGAGGAGGAAAAGCACATGTACTCTTAAGTTCAGGCTATATCATCACGTCAGCTCACACCTACCGGTTCATGAGATGCCGCTTACTTTTAAGTGTTCAACAGCATATGTAGAACCATGCGCCGGTGTTTTCTCTTTGGTTATTAGCACTCTTGACGCCGTAGGCAACAGGAAAACTGGTACCTGAGTTGATGGCGATGAGCAATAGTCCTATTTCTTTTTTTTTTGTGCTAAGGAGGAGAAACTGACGACCAGTGACAATTCGCTCAGTTCCCCTTTCCTTGTTTGGGGTTACAAAGAATAAAACAGGGCATATGGTTTATTGGAATTGACAGTCCCGGCATTACAACGAGGACTGACATATCACTCTTTGTACCCTTTATTGCATTCACTTTAAGTATGAGGACAACAAGTCCTCAATAACCAAGCTTCCGACGAGCCAACCAAGACAGGTCTCGCGCCATGAGAAGGAAAAGCGTTGGCTTTTACCTTAGTCGTATTTAAGGGCGGCAACACCTGCATGAAGAACAGGGCCCCTAGTATAAGAAAGTGAAACGTCTCTCAGACAGTTTGGCAAAAACATTCAATTGAAGCCCCAGCTAACATGTTGTGGGCTTTTCATACTTTCTTGACACGAGACCTGTCGATAGCTCGGGAATAATCATTTTTTTTAACCTGTTTAGCATGGCAGTGGTGGGTCCAGTAGTCTCGGCTATTACTAATTAAGTTCTTATCTTAGGTGAAAGAAAAGAACGGGGGGGGGGGGGGGGAATGCGGAAAAGCCAAGACCCCTAGAACCCCTCCGCCGGTTATGGCAATGAGATCACGAGTTGTGATACTTAAGAAATAGAGCTGGTTCTATAGCTCAAAGTTTTAAGAGAATCTGTCATAGTTACAACTATATAGTGTAAACAAAGGATACACAATTTTTTAAAGGTGTACATTTATTTTAAGACCAGAGTATAATCCAAAGAATTATAGTCCGGCAAACCGTTGATAAGGGAATATGGATATGTCCCCAGTCAACAATGGGACGGATCTCAAGTGTAGACCCGGCCAATTATAAGCAGATCTTCTTCGAAGTAACGCACTGCTTTTTTCCCTTTTTCTCTTTTTTTTTTTATATATTATTGTATGCAAGCAATAAAATCTTTGAAATTGTTACGGATTCTTTGTCTCTACCTGAGGTAATTTGTTAGTGTGTTGACATTGTCACGAATGTCCCCCTCCAGTCTTAGGATATCAGGCATATCGTCAATGATGGAGGGGCCACTAAAAAATTATAGGTTTGATTCCCGGAGGGAAGAATGAAAACCTAATATTTAGTAGGGGCCCCGTAATCATTGACGATGTAGGGCCCTCCCAGCCATCCCCTTCCCATTCGCTTGATGTCTTGAGGTTAGTTTTAATATGTCAGTGAAGGAAGTATGGCGACTCAGGGAGCAACGTCAGGGAAGTCAGAACAAGAAATCCACGAGATGGAAAGCTGTAGTATAACAATTATTAAGGATGTTTTTATTTTTTATTTTTTACGACGGTTTTTTCGTAGCGGGTACCCAATCACAAGACGATTCCATAAGAGAATAGGCGTTACACTTATGATGAGTACTCCGTTCTTCCCCGCGGCGGTAGATTCAAACTGGCGACCGCGGGCGTTTGAATGGAGACTATTAAAATAATAGGCATATCGTCAATGATTACGGGGCCCCTACTAAATATTAGGTTTTTATTCTTCCCTCCGGGAATCAAACCTATAATCTCCATAACGACATATTTATTAGATTCTAGATAAAGGAATTGAGCCAAACCAAATTGAGCATACCTGAGCTCCATCTAGATCCGCGATCATGCTGGAAGAAAAAGGATTAAAGTTGTACCATATATGTTTCTCATGTTAGCACATTCTTGCTCAGTTATATGTATCTAGGGCATAAGTGAATAAACTAACTACAAACTATATTTTGGTATTATATGTATCCTCTGTTGTCTTCTATATATGTATTTGTATGAATTTGGAAATCCCAGTCTTGAAAGAACTCACCTTAACCAATAGCTAAACCTGAATAAAATCAGGGCATAACAGTAGGAAACAATGGTAGAGATTGGGAGTTGAATTAGTTGCTGTTCTCTGATGACACAATGTTGGTGGCGGATTCTGAGGAAAAACTGCAGCGGGTAGTCAAAGAGTTTGGTGTGGTTTGTGGGAGGAGGAAACTGAAGGTGAACGTCAATAGAAGTAAAGTAATGGTGTGTAATAGGGGTGATCGTAGGGTGAATCTAGATGTGAGGCTGCATGGGGAAATAATAGAACAAGTAGAGTGTTTTAAATATCTAGGAGGAACGATAAGCAGGAGTGGAGGTATGGAAATGGAGGTAAAACAGAGAGTGTGTGAAGGAAAACATGTTTTCGGAGCAATGGGAAGCATGTGGAAGATGAGAAATCTCGGAATTAAAGTAAAAAGTGCAATGTATCAAGGAATTGTTGTGCCAACATTGATGTATGGGGTTGAGACTTGGGCTCTGAAGGAAAAGGAGACAAAAAAGCTGGATGTGATGAAGATGAGCTGCTTGAGGAGTATGTGTGGAGTTACTCATAGAGACAGATTGAGGAATGAAGAGATATGTAGGAGAGTGGGGCAGCAGGAACATTTGTCGGCCTGAGTGGACAGAAGGGTGCTGAGCTGGTATGGTCATGTTGAACAAATGGAAGATGAAAGGCAGGAAGACCCCCATTGAGATGGAGAGACTGTGTAAGACAAGCTTTGGATGACAGAGGAATGACTATAGATCAGGCAAAGGAAGTGGTAATAAACAGGAATGAATGGAGAATGCTTGTGAATAGATAAATGTAAGCGCTATCGTTTGGGAGAGAGGGTTATGCGCCAGATTAGCTAGATAATAGTCCATCAGGCGCCTGGCCCGGGGAGCCGGTGGTAATGAAGGGTGCGCCTGGAAACATGGTGGGTGGGCTTGTGGTGGTGAAGCTTTGTTGCGGGTCTGCCTGCGGAAATCTGTGCCTCTCCAGGGATCTGGGAGCTGCGAATCTTTTGCTGGGGACCCCAAATGGGCCTGGGTCTCTGGGTATTTATCCTTGTCGACTTAGATGTGTGTGAGATTTAATGTTTTGTTTTGTGCTGTTTTTCTGATGTGTTGTGATGTCCCTGTTCGGGCTCTGTCTCGAGTTGGCCACCCCCTTGAAAACAAAAAGAAAAAAGGAAAACTGGTGAAGGTGCCAGAGTATATACATACATACATACATATAATATGGACAATCGACAAACTAATGGCCACATTATGTGAAATCACAGTTCAATAATGCAAGGCAACAACACACAATTATGAAAGAAAAACATACAGAAAAGATAAATTATATACCTTATATGGAATAGTTAACGAAATAATGCGAATAGCAATGCCAGGAAAAACTAGCAAAGATTTTCACAAACAGAATAGGAGAGAAACATAGAAATACAAAATAATTTTAACACTAATATAGGACCATATTTAAGCATCAATTTTGTGCAAGAGGTCGTCCATTGCAGGAATTACCTCTTGATATGGAGACGATTCATTAGTGTCCACTTCTTAGGACATCAAGGCGTATGGCAATAACACTACGCTTAACCCGTTCAGTACCAGCGACGGCAGAGAGCCGTCAGTAAATAAATCACTCCCCCAGTCTCAATGACGGCTGCCAGCCGTCAGTTATATATGATCCTTGTAACTGCCAGTATCAGGCAGTATCTGGTACCACAACGTTTAAGCACTGCTCTAAGATCTAATTGGCAACACTTCTAAGCTTATATCCAAGCCCCCACATGCTGGGAGAGGCAGTATTCCTCCATCTTTTGAGGTGGGAGGTTGTTATATCTTTCCTCTGAAGCCATTTTGGCCACATTGCTTGGGAATGGGGGTACATTTATGATAGTACCCTATGGTACAGTAGGGGTTAAGCCTCAGTCGAATTATCAGTTGGTGAGGGTTGGATTTATAGATAAATGTGATAAAGTAGATATTTGGATAGGGGCATAGTTACAGATGAAAATATATATATATATATATATATATATATATATATATATATATAAGGAGAAGACAGTGGTGGAACGAAAGTCACTGATTGATTATATATGTGTGGATGAACGAATGAAGAAATCTGTGCTGGATGCTAGGGTGTATAGGGGTATTGGATAGGGTCTGTCAGATCATTATGTAGTAGTAGCTAAAATTAGGATACAAAATAAGTGGGTGAGGAGAGCTGGAGGGAGGCGAGAGGAAGGTGGAATGGTGAGGAGGCTGGAGAGGCTACAGGAGGAGGAAATCAGGAAAGAGTACAGGAGAGCAGTAGAAAGATGACTAGGTGGGTTCGACCTGGAAGATATGGAGGAATTGGAGGAGATGAGCAAGGTGTTAAGGGAAGAGATCTGTGCAGCATGTGAGGAGGTGTGTGGAGTGAGAAGAAGAGGGAGGGGAGTGAAAGGTACAGCATGGTGGACAGAAGAGGTAAAAATAACTGTGGAAGACAAGAAGAAATCGTATAGAGAATGGTTGGGCAGTAGAGGGAATGAAGATTTGGAGAGGCAGAAACGAGCGAGGTACGTGGAGAGAAAGAGAGTGGTGAAGAGAGTAGTGAAGGAAAGTAAGAGAAGTATAGATGAGGAATTTGGAAGGGATCCGAGTGTAAAATGGAGGGAGTGTAAGAAACTGTTCTGGAAAGAAGTCAAGAAAGTTAGGGAAGGTAGCAAGGGAAACAGTAAGGGTGTGCAAGATAAAAATGGGAGAATGCTAGTCAAGAAGCAAGAGAGAGACGAATGATGGAGGGAGTACTTCAACGAGTTGCTAAATGTAAGGAATAAAGAGCCAGCAAACATAGTTGGATATGGTATGGGAGGGAGAAGAAGAGAAGTAGTTGAGGAGGAGGTGGGGATCAGGAGGTCAGACGTGTGGGAAGCCATGAAAAGAGTGAAGGTGGGGAAAACACCAGGAACAGATGGAATGTGTGGGGAAATGTTGAGGTATGGTGGTGAGACAGTGATCGAATGGGTATGGAAAATGTGCAAACTAGCATGGGAGAAGGGGAGTGCACCCGATGACTGGAAGACTGGCATAATAGTTCCCCTATATAAGGGCAAAGGGGAAAGATCATGTGAGGCGTTCATTCGCGGAACGTGTTGACCGCCCAAAATAAAAAAACGAGTAAATCGCGTCTGAAGTTTGCCGACTTATAAAAAGCTGTAACTATCAGACCCGATTAAGGAGAGAGGTGACAGTGTTATCAAAATGTTCGGAAAATAGTATCTAGCCACGTACCACAAAAAAAATAATAATAAATTGCTTGTAATTTATCGCAGAACATGATAGTTGCCCAAAATAAAAAAAGGAGTAAATCGCATCTGAAGTTTGCCGACTTATAAAAATCTGTAACTATCAGACCCGATTAAGGAGAGAGGTAACAGTGTTATCAAAATGTTCGGAAAATAGTATCTAGCCACGTACCACAAAAAAAATAATAATAAATTGCTTGTAATTTATCGCAGAACATGATAGTTGCCCAAAATAAAATAAAAAATAAATCGCGTCTGAAGTTTGCCGACTTATAAAAAGCTGTAACTATCAGACCCGATTAAGGAGAGAGGTGACAGTGTTATCAAAATGTTCGGAAAATAGTATCTAGCCATGTACCACAAAACAAATAAAAATAAATTGCTTGTAATTAATAGTAACGTGAGTGTGATTGAAATAATCCCATGATTTTATAACCCCATATCAATTCAATACTGTAGAAACGTTGAGAAAAAGCAAATGTATAACAATAAAACATAAATAATATTATCAGTGAATAATAATAAGACATGGAAGAGTAGGGTAAGATAATAGAAACATAATTTTATAAAATTAATAAGCGATAATAAAGATTAGAAAATGGAGGAAGACATGGTGAATAATAATGAATAAGTAAAACACAAGAATAGAGTAATAATTTTGCTACTTTAATGTTATTGATTTATTATTATAGAAAGTAAGCTAGTATTAATGTTAATTAATTAATTTGGGATGTTTTATTCAGCTTGGGAAGGACATGATTTTACAAAATTTTAATCTAAGGAAGGAATTTGATGGCTAGTTACTATAATGTTCTTGTGTAAAGATTGCTATTGTTTAACAATTTGACCTTACTAAAATGCATTATTACTCTATTCTATTGTTACATTTATATATTCATACTCACCGAGTAGTCAGGCAGTGTCGCTATCACTGTCACTATCATCTGCATACTCTTGCAGGTTGTCATCAATATCAGAGGAGTCAGAGTTGTTGTCCAAGGCTGGTCTAGCTGCTCTACTGAGGTCCCTCTGCATACGAAAAAGTTCGTGGTAATACTCCGAGTGGATTGGCGGAATGTAGGATAGCAGGTCGTGGACGGCTTGGAGTTTGTCAGCTTGAAGTTTGATGGCAGCTGGGTACTTGGGGGTGAGTGGCACTCGTGACAGATTAAAGGCCGATGGAGCATACTTGGCTTTACCTGGCATAAGCCTGAGACAATGCAGAGGCCCCTCGTAGCCTCGAGACAGCTGATACCCATCCCTATATTGCAGAGTAAAGCAGAATCGGCGACATTCAGAGAATAGGAGTGGCTTGGCGGGTGTACGGTGAGTTATGACACTTTGCAACAGGTCTAAGTTTAGAAAGTCCTCTCTCACCATGGGAATGACCTTGTTACCTGCGTGGACCGCACGCTCAATCACCTTGATATAGTGTTCAAAATCATAGATGTTCCCCTCAACCCTGAAGCGCTTTTCTATGTTCCCAAAAGCCCTGTCACACGCCATGTAACTATGTCCTGGGATGAGGAAATAATGGACCACTTCCTGAAGACGGCGACTGTGCAGTTCGTAAAGATGGCAGAGCATGATATTAATGTTCTTATTCTGTCCACCACAATTGTCACTGAATAGTATAAGCTTGCCAAAATCACCATGACGCAGTACTTCATTCTCGATCCACTTTTTGATGCACGAACCCACCTCGACCGAGCCACGCCCACCTGTCACCTCATCCCACACGAAGAACTGGTTTTCACCGGTCTTGAGGTTGGAAATGCATAAATTGTACAGCCAGACTTTCTTCTTATAGTAGGCAGCATTAGTGGTGAGACGAGGTATTGGCTGTGTCTGTTGGAGGTCCAAGGCTATGACACGAGTATCATCGTCCCTGTCCTGCCCCAGAGTCTTCATAAGTGTTTGTGCCTGCCGTGCCATCGCCAGGTGTTCATCAAGTTCAGCCTGCAAGATTGCCTTATCTGCGTCATTACTGGCATGTTTCAAAGTGGCCTTAGCTAGGTCACAGGTCGAGCAAGTATCAGTATTTGGTGGTGAGAAGGAGAGTTCTTTACTTTTGAAAACTTTCCGGTAATAACTTTCCTTGACTACGCTGTTGTTAGGATAATTCTCAGCCATCCAGGTAGAATACAGGTGGTACATCCGGCTTAAACTCAACGATGTCTCTAGGTACCGCAAATTGGGCGATTTGGCTCTGCTATAATGGCTGGTAACGCTGGGGAATGATGCAATGTGTTTGTGCACACGCTTTGCATCAGGACCTGCAATGGTGACACGGTTCTTGTGTTGCCCGCGGCCGTCTCTCTTCGGTGTACCAGTGTCACTCACGTGGGTCAGGGCATTCTCTAATCTTGTCCTACCTATGGCTAAAATGTTGATGAAGGCTGTCTTGCAAACCTTATAAGTTGTAGACTGGTAGGAGAGAGTAAATTTGCGGGTGCATGACCGATGGGGACCAAGGTTGTTGATGTCGGCAGGCTTTCTTCGTCGTTTCACTGGCACTGACAGAACGTGTTTCTGAATGAAGGTATTCTGGACTAACCAATCTCCAGTTTGCCAGAAGTTATTGTGGATTGCTTGGCGGATAGGTTCAGCAATTTTATCGTAGCATCCATCATTGCAAGGCGGCCCAATAACTCTAGCATTCACTGTATTTCCTGTTTGGCGGCTGACATATTCCTTCCCAGTATTTCTCTTGTTCCTGGCGATTATTTCAGACCAATTGTCCGGGTTACACCTCTTTTTTATAGGTGGGGGTGGGCTCCCACTATCACTCTCACTTTCACTATCACTCATTGTTCAGGGAAGCACTGCAACACGGTCAAAACGGCACAAAAACAACACCAGGTGCAAGGTAAATGATCCGTACGGCGTGAGAGCTGAGCTAGACTGTATTGTGGCGGGAGAACAGAGAGCAACGTGCGCCGTGAGTGGCTGAGCTGGCGCCCACGCGGTACCATAGCCGGGCTGTCATTGGCTGGCTGAACACACGCTGCCTGGGTGGCGCGTATCACCCTATGCGATGCAGAGACTAGGGCTAGGCAAACGCCCTGTCAACACGGATGAAAGTGCGTCGTACTTTATGCGATTTTCAACCATGTTGACATTCTCAAATATAGCTCCCTACCGCGGCTCCAGATTCGAGAAGGTTGTGGCAATATAATGCGATAATATAACGGCTTTTGCCAGAGGTGGCGGTTATCACGTTCCGCGAATGAGCGCCTCATGTGTGTGGTAAACCACCAAGGAATATGTCTTCTAAGCATAGTAGGGAAGGTGTACAGTAGGGTAGTGATTGAGAGAGTGAGAGTCAAAACGGAGAAATGGATAGGCGACAAGCAGGGAGGTTTTAGGAAGGTTTTAGGATGTGTAGATCAGATTTGTACCCTAAATTGTGTTGTGGAGAAATATCTGGAGAAGCAACAAAAGGTGTATGTTGCCTTTATGGACATGGATAAGGCCTATGACAGAGTGGATAGAGAAGGTATGTGGAAAGTACTTAGAATATACGGAGTAGATGGCAAGTTGCTGAAAGCAGTGAAGAGCAAGTATAAGGGTGCAAAGGCGGCAGTACGTGTGGAGAATGAGCAGAGCGAGTTCTTTGACCTGAATGTTGGGTTGAAACAAGGGTGTGTGATGTCCCTGTGGTTGTTTACTGTATATATGGATGGAGTCATGACAAAAATACTATCAAGAACAGTGGATGTTGGTGTATCGCTGAAAAGGGAGGGAAATGAGTGGAAGCTGCCTAAACTGCTGTTTGCGGATGATACAGTTCTGATGAGCAATAATGAATGGGAGTTGCAGGGTCTGGTAAATGAGTTTGGAACAGTGTGCGAAAAACGGAATTTGAAGGTAAATGCGGGGAAGAGCAAGGTTATGGTTTTCGAAAGGGGTGAAGTCACAGAGTGTGAGGTGAAGTTCAAAGGTCAGGCTATGGAGATTGTCAACTCTTTTAACCCTTGTCTAGCGGGTGCTCTGTGGCCGTTTTGGGCCTTTCCAGGCCGTTCTGACTGCTATATCAACCATCAGTATGAAAGGAACTGTATTGCGCCGAAAACTAGGTGGAAATCGCTACACAATGACGCCACATACAGCTACGTAGCACTCGTGGAGCACTGACAGTGTTACCTCGAAGATGGAAGTTTAGCTGATTTTGCTACATTGCTCACTTTTAGCGAACTATTGGTTACACTGTCATCCTCCCGCGCGGTGGGGGAACTGGAGTTAGTGTGGGCCGGGAGGCCACAGATGTCGGACGTATGGATCATTACTATCCCACCCATTTTCACTCGATTTCCACCCTTTTTTCACCCGTTTTTTGCCAGTTTTTTCAACTCGACTTATGTTGCGCGCCGCTCTTTAAGGGTATATCTGGGCAGTGTGTTGAGTAAAAATGGGACTATGGATGAAGAAGTGCGGGAGAGGGTTCAACAGGGGAAGATTGTTGTAGGAACGCTGAAAGCAGTAAAAAGAAATAGGGTGGTCAGTATGGAAGTGAAGAAGTCCTTGCATGACAGTTTGATAATCCCGACATTGACTTACGGAAGTGAAGCATGGACGTTGGTTGAGAGAATCAGACCAAGAGTGAGAGCGGTGGAAATTAGTTACTTAAGAAGTGCGTGCGGAGTTACATGGAGGGATAGACAGACGAATGAGGAAGTAAGAAGGAGGTGTGGTGTGGAGGTAGATGTGCTGGAAAGTGTGAAAGGGAACAACTTGAGATGGTTCGGCCATATGGAACGTATGGAAAGCGAGAGAATGACTATGAGTGTGGAAGGACAGAGAGGAAGAGGTAGACCGAAGGAGAGGTGGAAGGATGGAGTGAAGAAGTATATGGATAAAGGCGGTGCTGGTTGGGAGGAGGGGCATCGACTGACTGGTAACAGGTGCATGGGGACGGTTCGTTCATGGCCACCCCTTCGGTTATCACGGAGTCAGGCAATATATATATATATATATATATATATATATATATATATATACAGTATATATATATATAATTATATCTATATATATATATATATATATATATATATATGTGTTAGTAAAGCCAGGTAATACATTTTCTTTAATGCATACAAGGTTAAAGGAAGTAGCAGTTTCAGCATTCAAAGTGTTATTATTTAGAGTTTCTATATTTCTGATTTAATCTTCGTTGAGGTTCAGTGAGCAGGTGGATAAGGTTAGCAAAATTCATGGTAATTCGACGTTTCTCTAGTCTTCTAGCATCTTCAAGGAATGATTACATTATTCAATATTACAGGTATATATACTGTAGCCTACAGGTGTGTAGATCAGGGGGCGAGGAGTGGGCGGGGCTAATGCGTGTTTGGAGGCCTGACATTGGTTGAGGGTAGCCGTCTTGCCAGTCGCGCGCTGCATTTTTTATTTTTTATTTTTCTCTATGTGATTGAGGGAGGCAAAAGGCAGAACTGCATATAGCGAGTGCCTCCCCCATAGTTGAAAGAGTGACAGGGCCAAAATCAAGGGACGTTCGAGCCGAAAGGCCTGGACACACAGAGTTTGAAGCAGTTTAAGTCATAGGAAGAGGGATAGACTGATTCTGGGAGAGAGTTCCAGAGCTCAGCTGTTGAGTAGAAGAAAGTTTGAGAGTAACTTTCACTTTTGGGTTGGTGAGTTGCACAGAGTAGGGGTGGGATTGAGTTGCAAGACGGGTTCCACGTGCCCTACGTAAAGGAGGTTGTATACACTGGGAAAGCTCTGAGGATCACTGATTATTATTGTAGCGATAGAATAGCGAGAGAGATGCAACATTGCGGCGGAGAGAGAGAGATTGCAGAGAGTTGGTGAGTGGACGGGAGTTAATGATACGAAAGGCCTTCCTTTCAACTTTGTCTAGGAGAGCGGTGTGAGAGGAACCTCCCCACACATGTGAACAATACTCAATACAAGGACGCACTATGCCCCTGTACAGAGCAAGAAGCTGTGCAGGGGAAAAGAACCCCCTAAGGCGGTTGAGCGGTCTGTGGTTGGCTAGGGGTAGGTGAAGTTAACGTTGATTGGCTGCTGGAAATCGTAGGGGTAGACAGCTGCGCTCTGGGGTGCGTAGACGCAGGAGGTGCTGAAGGGAGGTGAGGAGTGGGGGCCGTGGTGGGGTAGTGGTGTTTGGCAGAGGGTAATATTTGTATATCAAGTGTTTGGTTGTTTATGCTGGGGTTTAACACCTTAAGAGCAGCCTATGCGGTTTATTTATATGTACCGCCCAGCGGGGTGTTTTTAGCCAAAATAGGGCTGTTTACGTGATCATTTTCATGCCTAAATAAGACCCAGAACGTAAAACAAGTATCTATCCCTGAAAGGGCATAAACAGAGCTTTCGAATGACACCATAACGATCCTTTTATGATGGCTAGTTTTCTTGCAATAACCGTGCAACGCGAGTGCAAAAAGCATGTAATTAGGCACTTTCCCCATACAATTCCGTATATAGCGAGTGAGAGAGGGAGGAGGGAGGTGGGATTCGTGTCAGTAGGTTCGCCGCGGTGGTCTGGAGCAGTCATACGCTCGCTACTCTCCTGCCACCACTTGTCTCTCTCTCTCAGCAACATTACGTGCTGAAATTGCCACTCGACCTATGTCGAGCACCGCCACATAGTCCAGCTTTATTTAACTCGACTTATGTTGCTCGCCGCTAATTAAGGGTTAAGGCTTGAATATAAAAAGCTTCAAGTATAGAGAGTCTTCTGGGATCATTTTCTTTGTCAACTATGGAGGTGTGGTGATTTAAATCGTTGAGGGTAAGGGGGGGGGGGTGATGGTTGTCATTCATCGGGCTCTTAGTTTTGGTGGAAGTAGGTCTGTTTCGGAGAACAAGGTTGGTCTTGGGAGATATATAGTAAATGATTAATTTAATTTTGCTGTCAGGGTTGGTGAGTAGGACATGTATGTTGATTATTTCTTTCATGATTGATTCGTCGGTTTTGTGATCAGAGGACATGTAATTACGGTAGAAAATCTTGATTTCGTCTGAGGGGTTGGTGTTAGGGGGATTTTGAGTATACCATTTCTCTAGGTGGTGGTTAATGGTGCTGGAGACGTCAGAATTAGAGTACCCATTATTCACCAGAACTTGGGAGAGTCTTTCAAGTTCCTGGTGGGTGTCTCCCCAGGTAGTGCAGTGTGAGAGGGCTCTCCTAACGTAAGCTGAGATGGAAGATAGGAGGTAACGGCGGGGGCATTCACTGTCACCGTTGAGGCATTGTCCGCTGTTAGTGGGTTTGGTGTAAATTGTGGTTTTGAAACCAAGATCATTCAGTGAAACAAGAAGGATGAGGAAGGGTAATTGTCCGTTGGTGGATTTCTCATAACTGAAATCGAGTCCAGAGGAGGCCATGAAGCGCCGCTGAAGTTCCATAGGCATATCCTGGGGTGAATTCTCCAATAAGTTTTTTTGAGGTGAGCTCCTCATATATATATATATATATATATATATTAGTGTTCTGTAATACTTTGTTGATTGTGGTTGGTACACTCTGGTCGAATCTGGTCGATTCTCTGCTGGTAGACTCTGGATTACCCTCCTTTATTCTACTTATAATAATGCTGCCACCGTATCTCTATTACCATAAATATTATAATGTTGATACTTATAAGTAAATGGGTAATTTATTTAAACAATCTTATCCAGCCACAGGATATATATTATGCTTAAAGATGAGGACTTTAACTTGTGAAACAGGAACTGTTATGCGTCGTTGTAAACCAACTTGCTATAATGTTTAATTTCATAAGCTCCTTGTTTAGGATAACTTAGAATATAATCCTGCCCGACAGGAACACAACTAGCATTACTAATAATATTTCTAGATTACTCAATCGCACCTCCAAACACAATAAACACACGGAGTAAGGACAATAAGTTTGTATTTCTTAAACACTATTTACATCATCAAGCATGGATCTTAACTATGGAGTATGGAGTATGCCTTCACGTATACAACAAGCAAACACTCTCATCAATCACTTCTCTCATGTCAGTCACCTAAAACCCCACAAAGACGACCGACGTGTCATCCGACGCAAAAGACAATTCCCCACAGACCCTGACTATACACCCTTCACCAACAACCAGACAAAGCATATCATCAACAATCTCAAGCTCTCACCCGCCTGTGGCCTAGACAACATAAGCATCATTCACCTCAGACACCTGGGACCACAAGGTATACAAGCACTCACTAACATATCAAACTACAGCTACTCACACAACACAATACCAGACATCTGGAAGCATGGTATCATCATCACATCCCCAAACCTAACAAAGACCCCACGCTACCCTCCTCACACCACCCTATCACACTCCTTTGCACCCCCTCCAAAGTCATAGAGTGCCTTGTACTACAACTGATGACACCTGACTTACCCCTTTCTCCAACACAACACGGATTCAGGCCATTGCACTCCACAAACACTCTTCTTACAGACCTTACACAAAGAGCTTTTGACAGCATCAACTCAGCTAGACCACGACACAGATCAGTACTTGCCACACTTGACATTAGTAAAGCCTTCGATGCCATCCCCCGCCACAACCTAACAAACAAAATCTACAACACAAACATGCACAACAACACAAAAAGATGTCTGGCCAACTTCTTAGCAGGCAGATGTGCACACGTATCCTTTGCCGTTCAGTCATCTAGCATTAGAAATTTCCCAAACGGAGTCCCGCAAGGATCCGTCCTGTCGCCCGCACTCTTCAATCTGTACATGGATGATATAAATACACCAAATTCACCCCAAATAACCATAGCCTCCTACGCAGGCGACATAACACAAGCACGCACCAAAACCCAGACACAACAACAAGACTCCTTCAAGACTATCTCGACACATTACATGAATGGTGCACTACAAACAGACTCAATTTAGCCCCAGCTAAATCCACTGCAACCCTCCTCACAAGCTGGACAGGAGAGCACAATTACGTCCCGGGAGTCAACATAAACAACACACCCCTAACACACACACACACACCCAAAATCCTAGGAGTAACATACGACACCCAAATGACATTCAAACAGCACACCACAAACACGAAAAAGAAACTGACACCCAGACTTAACGCCCTCAGATCACTTGCCCACACGAAATTTGGACACAACAAAGAAACCACCACCACAGTCTACAAACAATATATAAGATCAGTTATGGAATACGCAAGCCCAGCCTGGGCTTCTAACCTAGCTGAAACACATCATAAGACCTTACAGACTATTCAAAATAAAGCCCTTAAAATCATCACAGATTGCACAGCTACTACACCCACAGATCACCTACATCAAGAAACCAAAGTTCTAAAAGTCAAAGATCATCTAGACATGAGAGGCACTCAATTCCTGGCAGCAGCCTCCACGAATCAACACCACCCACTACACTACATGGCAACACACCCACAGACACCAAGAAATATCAAAACAACACCCAGCACACGCTATCACACACAAATACTGTCTTCTCTCCCTCCCTGCCCACCCCAAACCAACTTCCGGAAGCACATCCATACTCATATCACTCGCCGTTCCATCCACTCACTCATACACAACACGCAGCTGCAAGCACGACCACCCGAAATCCATCCTTCTGAATCCTCTCTTCCTCGCGAGGACAGAGTCCACCTGGCCAGGCTGAGATGCGGACACCATCCAGCTCTTCTGAGCTATCAGAAGAGGCTGGATGACTCCGTCGTCGACACCTGCCCGGGTTGTAACACAGCACCCCATACCATAAAACACATCATAGAAGACTGCATTTCACACAACCACTTACGCCAACAACACAATTTACACTATTTGAGAGCTCTGTGGGAAAGGCCAACCGTGGCCATGGCCTTCCTTAAGGACTCGGGGCTGTTCGGCCAGGCAGCTTAGGGAACAACAACAACAACAACAACTATGGAGTATAAGTCCAATGGCAAATTAAAGGTGACTGGGAAAGATTTAACTAATGTTTTACTCTTTCATGAATATATGGGGTCACTTACAAAGCATCAGCACATGAGATATATAAAGTATACAAAATAGAACATAAAATATGATGACAATATATATACAGTATATATGTGTGTTAGTGTACGCAGAGAGGAATAAATATAAACAAATATGGACAACTGAGATGGTTTACTCAGGTGTACACAGGTAAGCGTGGCTGGGAAAATAATGGTCGCCTGACCAGGTAAACGGTCAAAGGTTGCCGCGCGAGAAGTTAGGGTCAAGGGGACTGCGGTCACCTTGAATAAATATATGATTTAGTGCAACGTTAAATCAGGCGAACAAGATAGAAAGTTATTATTAATGTTGAGGATATTACAATTTAATTTGCAATTTAACAATAATACAATACTGGAGAATAATCGCTCACACGATATCCAAAAAATAACTATAGTCGTAAATGAGCTATGATCACAGTTAATAAGGAATTCAGATTCACAAAACGCGTAGTGAATAAACATAGCTGAAATAATAGCTATACAATAGTATACATATAGTGTGTTTGAATGAATTATTGAACAACTGAAATTAAGACAATTACACAGAACGAAGTAATAATAATAATATTTATTCAGTTAGCATTTTACAGTGATGGTACCACATAATATGTTACAAATATGACATGTACCAGCCTTGCATAATTCCAACTAAGGATAGCCCAATAAGGCCGTTAGGCGTATTTCCATTGGGGTCCTTGTGGGATTAGGTTAGCTGGGGAAAGAGGGGAGGATAAAAGAAGTAGATACTTTAGAGACAGTATTTCTTGGGGGTTATTTTAAGATACCTTACATCCTACAGTAAATATCAGTAATCCGTAATCAGTAATCATTTCAGTTTGTTTTGCCTGTCTCTTATGTCGTATTTAGTAGTAGACTTAAGCTTGGTGCTCCCTTCTCGCAGCTGTCCGGTTCAGGTGCTCCTTCAGACTACATCTGAAGGAATACAGTGTTCCCTTTTCACGGACTGACTGGGGTAGGTCATTCCAGTCTTTGATGGCAGTGAAGAAGAACGTTAGCTTCCCCTGTCCTTGAATTCTCGGGACCGTAAAATTAAACATCCTATTTCTTGTATTATGTCCACTCCTCTAATTTGCTTTAACAAAATTACTCTTTAGATACTCTGGAGCTCTGTCATAGCATATCTTGAAGGCATTAGTGAGCCTGATTTGTTTGGCCCTGTCAGAGACATTGAGCATACCTAGTGACTGAAGTTGTTCCTGGCCAACATGCGATCTGGGTCCTAGGTTCAGCATGAACCTAACCATTTTATTTTGAGTGACCTGAAGTTTGTGCTGTGCCGATTTAGATGATGCAGAGTACCAGGATGACACAGAATAGTCAAAATGACATTGAACAAGTGCTTGGCATAGGGTCTTTTTGGTCGCGCTGGCAAGCATCCCACCTGTGTATACAAGTATTTTATACGAGCTCTACATTTACTCAGGATAGATTCCAAAATTGTTTCACCTGACAGAGTCGAGTCCAGTTTTAGTCCGAGATATTTAACTTGTGACACTGTTGTTATAGGAATATCATTACAGTTGACCGAGAAGCCCACAATGTCTTTCAGTTTGCGTTTTGTTCCATACAAGATGGCTTCCGTCTTGCCCAGGTGAAGAGATAGTCTGTTGTCCACTAGCCAATCACTACACGATTCTAGTTCTTTGGAAAGTGAAGCGGCAATACTTATTGGGTCTTTTCCTGAAACCAGAAGCACGCTGTCGTCAGCATATAGTAATAATTTACACGAGACGCTCAGTTCCATGTCGTTCACATAACAGAGAAAGAGTAAGGGACCAAGGATGCTTCCCTGCGGGACCCCACAGTTAATTGGCATAGGATCAGATATATTATCATCAATTATGACTCTTTGTGTTCTACCGCTAAGATAAGATTTAAACCAGTTCACTGACCCAGTGCCCATTGCTTGTAGTTTATTACAGAGGATATCATGGTCCACTGTATTAAATGCTTTTTGTAGATCAAGAAGAACCATACCTGTGTAGTTACCTTTAGACATTTCTTTACGAATGTGATCTGTTAAGTGGATGAGACAGGAGTCTGTCGACTACATGCATCTGAAACCTGATTGAAACTTATAGAATAGATAATTTTCTTTGAGGTAGTGTTCAATTTGGGTGTATACAGCTCTTTCAAGGACTTTAGATACAATACATAATATGCTAACTGGTCTGTAGTTGCCAACATCTAGTTTATTTCCTTTCTTGAATAGAGGGGTTACAATAGCTTCCTTCAGTTCAGCAGGTACAGTGTTGACTTATAATAGCCAAAATGGAGGCTGATGAATTATAAAATATAACAAAGACACAGAACGATGTAGTGACTTATAATAGCCGAAAATAAAGGCTGTTGATACACAGAGATGTACAATAGGAATTCCCCGACTGACAATAAAATAGTATTATAATCGTATAACGTGGTGGATCAAATTATTCGTAAGAATTATTATAGATAATAAATAGTGAACACAAATTAAAGAAACTCGACGGAACGGGTTTTTACTTTTAATCGCAGAAGAAATTATATTAGAATTGATTTTATATTAAAATTAGGCGGCACACTGTCCGAGGATTTAGTTTGTTATAAAAGGATAATTTATACTCTCTTCGTACACTTCACTACGAACTTGGAACACTTAATAAATATTAACACAACTGAATAAGATCTGCGAGTGTTCATAAGTTATTACGCGTAGTGCAGGATTTATATCGTAGTTAGAAAATATATATAAAGTATGGTATGGAGTTTAAATCATTTAAACCCAGAATATTATATATATAATTAACTGGCACAGGTGTGTTTTGTTCTCCTAATGCGAGAGAGAAATTGGGGCAAGGAGAGTCCAGAATAGGCCTCTAAGATAACGTTATATTGAACACTAACATGTCTTATATACCTTCACAATAACTTCCAAAACTCAATGAACACAGAGACACTTATGCTAGGAGGTGATGAAGAGAAGATGAGAGGGAATCTCGTCGACGTAAGACCCGTAGTTCTTCCTTCTGTTTGGCACCAGAGGGAACTGCCGCTCTCACACACAACTAGAGAATGTCACTTCTAGTTCTTCTAACACGCCACCCTGCTTCCCGCAAACATGGGTAAATATACTTCCGATCGCCCTGGAGCTAGTAGAAGATATATTGCCGCGTGTTTGTCTACCGATCATATATTTCGGTCAGGTAATATTCAGATGATAATTTGCGCCTTGATTAATTCATTTCGGAATAGTAGGGACATGAGGATTTTGATCTTTTAATTATTGTGAAGTTAATAATTGCCTTAAAAATATAATTGACATAGGAATACATGGATATTGTTATTCTTTATTTCTTAATACTAAACTCATATTTTAGAAAGCTTGCATGGTTGCAGGACAATTGTTTTTCAATAATAGTTATTTTCCTCTATTATTCAGGTTGTATGCAAAGCTTTCCTTATTCTCTATTGATCTGTTATTATTGATATATGTGATTTTCTGCACTATATATTTGATTATTCTGGTCACAACTATTGAAGTAGAAAAGTAGAACATCGGATCTTGATGAGGAATTAACATAAACTCTTCTTCATTGTAATTCAGATCCGGTTCTTGCGTTGTATACGCCTTTGTCTTGTATCTCGGACCTTGTGATTGGCTCGGAAGAGACCCAGGTGATTGGTCCGGAAGGAGCCCAGGTGATTGGTCCGGAAGATGTCCTGTATTTCTCTTAGGTCTTGGTAGGTGGCATTGATTTATGCTGGTAGACTGCTTTGTTTCTTTACACCATAGAGGGCGTTGATTTTCGATGATAGACTGTGTTGTTTCTTTTTTCTGTTTGCGTCTGTATTCTTCGCTTTGCTCTCTTTCTCTCCCTGATTTTGGCGAGCCTGGCTCTGGTGTGCGTTGTCTCTTCGGGGTTTGTGAGGGCATCTGATGGGGTTGCTAATTTGTCTTCTTGCAGCCCCGTCATCTCACCACCTTCTTCCAAAAAAAAATTCGACCCAGCGACTTGAGTTGGTACGTCTTGTAATTCTTCGTCAGGATGCATGGTTTGAGGCCGTGGAGGAAGCGGCACCAAACGATTGTTGAAATATCGTTTGGTGCGTTTGCGTCGTACGTCATGGTGAGCTGGATTGATGCAGGAGATAAGGCAGCCTCGTGAATCAATTGAGCTGGTGATGCGATGGTTGTTTTAGTTATTCAGTTGGGCACGTTAATGCTGTTTATCTTCATGGTGGACTCGGCAGGATCAGTATTGGAAGATGTGAGTGGTTCTGCTGCTGTCTGGGAGATAACTGGAGAAACAGTGATACTGGTGGTGTTGTTGACCTCTGCCACCGAGGGGAGGATTTTGCTGCCCTCTAGGTCACTCCCTATTTTAGGTGACTTCGCAGTAGGTATATGGACAACTTGAGAAGAGTGTGAAGTTGGCGTCGTTATCGTATAAATACGATAGGGTATGACTCTTTTGTGATCCCGTACATCTTTGTGACGTCACGGTCGTTCCCGCTGCATGGCGTAGGACGAATAGATCGTATATTATAAGATTGTAAGTAAGTTAAGATTATAAAAGGCCTACTGTAATATGCTATTAAGCAATATTGACATGGTCTTATGTATTATATATGAATTTATCGTATATATTGATTTAATTTATCGTACTGAGCAACATAGATACGGTACGATAATTTGGGCGCCGGGCGTTTGCCAAGGCATCAAGGAGTGACTCTGAGGAAGACAGAGCAGAGCCTTCACGAACACCGACCAGTTAACATCTAATTTCCGCCTTCAGTTGATCAAGCTTTTGTGCCTCTAATCATAATACCCTGACCACAATAAATAAAGCTACACCATCACGATGCTCTCATCGACACCATGACTGACTGACAGATAAGCCTAATATTCATGTCCATTCCCATATAATAATTTGTTCCTTTTCCTTGGCCGAGCTTTAGGGCCGGTATTTGTTCCTTTTCCTTGGCCGAGCTTTAGGGCCGGTATTTGTTCCTTTTCCTTTTTTTTTTTTTTTTTTTTTTCTATATTCCAACTTACTTCCTCTCGGGCATAGGCTGAGAGCCTTAACATTCACCGCTTTACAATGAACAGTGAAGCCCGTGAGGTCTTGTTCCAGTCTAGGGAGTGAGACACGTGAAGCACGTAGAGCACAACGAGCACCTGCCATCTTGCCTTCACATGAGGCACGGTGCTCACTCATGACCCGAAACGACCCCATCTCTGAAGCCATCTCGTTCCCGTGCTTCACTGTCTCACCCACTACACTCGGACTCTCACACTTACACACACACAACGCCACCTGTTGAGCAGATAACTCACCAGGCATTGCACCCCTATAGCATATTTTGAATATGGGAATATTCATACAGTGCTATTTAATCAGGGAACAATGAGGGTATTTTATTGACGTTTCGGTGGGCTTTGTGGTAATGCACTGATACTAGGTACAGCACAAATTCCATCCCAATAATATCTTCCCATTGATACATCGGGATTTGAACCCGGGACCTTTGGATTACCAGGCCAGTGGCAAGACCACTCCACCAGACCCTCCCTTGGCCGAGCTTTAGGGCCGGTATTTGTTCCTTTTCCTTGGCCGAGCTTTAGGGCCGGTATTTGTTCCTTTTCCTTGGCCGAGCTTTAGGGCCGGTATTTGTTCCTTTTCCTTGGCCGAGCTTTAGGGCCGGTATTTGTTTCCCCGTCGTCCGCCATATTGGGTAAAACGTTCTCCTTTGTTTCGTTGCCACGGTGAACTATTGGTGAGTTAATTCCTGGATAATATTAACCGTTATAACCTTACCCTATATATAATTTATTATGTGAGACCTTTGGATATAAATTAGCTTGTTTCAGATCCAATTCAATTTAGATATGGAGTAATTCGATTTAGATTGATTTTATTTTGATTATAGCTTATAGATATTTAACTTCCATTGATAGTATACCACAGTCGTCATGGTAGGTGAGGTGACAGATGGGGCCGGCAGAGCAGGACTAGCTGGATTGACAGGTGTGGCGGGTGACCTCGCAACAGGCGGGGCAGCGACCTGAGTAGGTTGGGAAAGGGCGCCTGTCATAGTAGATGACCTGACAGGTGTGGTGGTTTTGGTGGGGGGCCACCTCCTAGTGATTGGGTTGAAGGTAGGCACCAAACGCTTTGGTTGAGTCAAATGTCGGCCAGATCTCCTACAAGGAGGATTTGAAAAAAATCAGGTTAATAATGAGGAGGGTATTAACTTAGTTGTTTGCATGCGTGAAGGTGAGGTAATGGATGTAGTGCGTGATTTGGATGATTTAGAGTTATTGTGTGAAGAAGTAGAGGGTTGTAGTGAAATGGATGTAGCAGTAGGGTGAGATGTTATTTTATGGCTAGGGTTAGTTGGCTGAGGAGATTGAATAAGAGGTTCAGGAAGTTTTGAATGAACTTGTGTTTGAGGTGAAACTTGATTTATTTCATTAGAAGGAAGATGATAAATTATTGGGGTGGTTGGTTTAGTACTGGGTGAAACAACAAAGGTAGGAAAGTCTACTTCGGATGAGGTGGTAGAGAGAGGAGTCGAAGGTTGTGGAGTTAGAATAGATTTAGTTTGAGTGGATAGGATAGGTGGAGCAGAAAAAACGCAAATAGGAGGAGGTTGATTGCTGGATAGGTTGATACGATAGGGGTTAGAGGAGGAAGAAGGAGGAGGAGGTGGAGGGGTAGGACAATGAAAAGTTGTGCCTTTCACATTTTATACAGGCGGTTGCACAGGTGGTGTTATTACCACTGGAGAAGGAATGATGGGTGGAATGAAAGGTGGTGTCAATGATTCTGTGGAGCCTAAATTTTGGTTATTAATTGCAGGCAATGTGTCATTATATTTTGGGTCAGCAAGCATAGTGATATTGTCATCAATGGGTTGAAACCTACGGACATATCTATTTCAGTAGGTGCGTGACTCTCCCTAATGATTTTTGGTGACCTGGTAACAGTTTGGTACAGTGAGTATTTCAAAAGGCCCTTTATATCTTGGCTTGAGCTTGGAAGGTACAGGAAGTTGGGCAACCATGACTAGATCGCTGACATGATGAGGACTGACTTTTGGTGTTTCGTCAGGTTGAAGATCCTGTATGTATTGGAGTAGTCAAAGTCAGTTTTTCAGGTGGACTAAGGATTTGTCAAAATTTTACGAGGGCTCATATGGAACAGACAGGTGACGTAACAGTAGTAATAGGGGTGGTATCCCAAAAACTCGTTCGTGGGGTGAAAATCCGTCTTGGCGGGGGCAGGTATTTATCCCCCACTGTACTATTTTGACTTGACTGGGGCAATCAGTGGTGTTCATTTGTTGTAGGCGAGTCATGATTTGATTTTGCAATGGTGCAGTGACTTCTTTCCCAAAATGAGTTCCCTTGAGGCCAATAAGGGGATGAATGGCTTATTTTGAAACCGCACATCTGAGAAAGTTGTGGCCATATGTGACCTGCGAACTCGGGGGCATTTTCTGAGTGAATAGCTTCAGGAAGGCCAAAATAAGGAAATACGTGCTGTATCATGGCTTCAGCCATGGCTAAGGCAGAGTGTTCTTTGGCTGGACAGGCAATTACGTACTTGGAATACATGTCCACGAAAGCTATGATATATCTGAAACCTGTTATGCCTTCCATGGGTCCCATTACATCAACTGTTAACAATTACCATTGTTTGGATGCTACTAACTTTCCTGTAGGTCCGGCGGTGCGGGTACGGTCTTTGCCTAAAGCGCAGGCCCGACAAGCTCCTGTGATTTTCTTGGCGGTGATGTATGGAGAAGGAGTCCAGTATATTTGTTGGAAAGTTGATGTTAATTTTCTTTGAGCCAAATTAATGCCATTATGAGAGTGCAGGGATTGCATAGTATATAAGGCAGAGCTTGGGGTAATTACAATTTTACCCTCTGGAGTGCATAAATTATCTCCTCTTCTTTGAAATTGTGAGAAAAGGTGCCTAGGCATCCAATCTGGTTTTTCTTGTCGTTGAAACTGCTGCAGGAGTACAAAGGAGTACAAAGGAAATCAAGCAACAACAGATCTAGTGACCCTTCTAGGTTGCTTGTCCTCCAAAACACTGAGGATCAAGTGTCCAAACAGTGGTTTAGAGTGGGTAAGGGAACATTGGAAAGGGAATTACTGCCCTGGAACTAATGTCCGTGGCAGGAGATGTTGTTGATCTGGGTCTGCAGAATTTTGGTCATGAATGCCTCGAATGGTTTGAGTACCAAGTTCTGGGTTGGATGTGTTTGCTGTTGACTCATTTGAAAGTCTAGATAGAGCATCGGCATTTTTATGCAACTTTCCAGGCCTGTAAGCGATTTCAAAGTCAAATTCTTCCAATGAATCGTGCCATCTGACAGTTAGTGCGTTCTTAACCTATTAAACGCGAAAATACCCTAGGGGCAAAGGTACTTATTTGTGAATTTCTAGCCTTGGATTCTTACAGAATTCGTTATATTTACAATATAGAGCATTATTTGTTTTCAATATGCTTTTATTTTACATATATGATGTTTATATGAACCTTCAAGAGTGCTAAAAATAAGTTTGGAAAAGCATTTGGGTGGTGAAAAACTTAAATATTCGCCACCCGGTCGTATTCTCAGGCGAGAGTGAGCCTGGCGCATCCCTCCCCTCTCGCTGTCTGTGAGGTAACTGAGGCGAGTGGGGCGGTGTCTCGGTGTTATATAACGATCATTTATGCAACCCACTTGTGCTACATTACTGCGGGAGAGAAAAATAACTGATAAATTATGAAAATAAGAGGGAAAATAGGTGATAATTGATGAGGGGGGAATAAGTTCAGGAAGGAGGGGAAGGGGGGGGGGGGGGGGAGTGAGAAATATATGGATGAGTACTAGAGGGGAATTATCTCACCTAGAGACAAATTCCTTTGTTTTGAGAGCCCCTGGGGTGTTTTGGAAGGGTTTTTTAATGGTCTTGCTTCCGTGAGGCCTATCGCGTTTGCTATGGTGACCCTTCCGTTAGGCCTATCGCGCTTCATGGGTAAATGTCAGATTTGCGTAGCCATTGTAGGGCGTGGTGGTCTGTAATGATGGTGACCTTGACACCAGCTAGATACGCTTTGAAATGTTGCAGATCACAAATTATTCCTAAACATTCTCTCTTTGTGACGGGATAGTTTATTTCAGCTGGGTTGAGAGTTCGGCTGGCACATGCAATAATGTGTTCTCTTCCTTCTCTGGTTTGACCCAGAACTGCTCCAATACCATACTGTGAAACATCGGTGTAGAGACTTAATGATTTGGCATAATCAGGAAAAGAAACTACTGGAGAGGCTACTAATAATTCTCTCAAGGAGTTAAATGCTTGAAAGCGTTGGTTTGTCCATAAAAATAGTTCTTCTTTCTTGGTTAAATCATAGAGAGGTTTGGCAATGGTGGCTAACATTTTAACAAAGCGACGATAGTATGACGCTAATCCAAGAAATGCTCGGACTCCCTTGACATTGGTGGGAGGAGTTATTGTACTGATTGCTTGCAATTTCTCTGGATCTGGGGCAATTCCTTCTTCTGAGACTATGTGTCCTAGAAATTTAACTTCTTTTTGAGCTAAATTGCATTTGGAAGGTTTGAGCTTTAATTTAGCATCTCGAATCCGTTGGAATACTTGTCTGAGTCTTTGGATATGTTCAGCCCAGGTTTTACCAAAAACAATGATGTCATCTAAATAGGCTAAACAGGTTTCCCAGGTTAATCCATGTAGTACAGATTCCATGGCTCTAGAAAATGTGGCTGGCCCTTTACATAGGCCAAAAGGCAGTACTGTGAATTCATATAATCTTCTTTGGCTGGTGGCAAAAGCTGTTTTCTGTTGATGTTCTGGAAGTACAGGTACTTGCCAATATCCTGCTTGCAAGTCGAGAGTGGTAATACATTTATCACCTAGTAAGGATACTAAGGAATCGTCAATGCGAGGTAATGGAGTGGTGTCTTTGATGGTTACGTCATTAAGCTGTCTGAAATCTATACAGAACCTGGTAGATCCATCTTTTTTTCTGACGAGTACTACTGGGGATGACCATGGACTAGTGGAGTGTTGTACAACTCCTGTTGCTAGCATGTCTTTCATTTGCAATTCCTCCTCTTGTCGTTGGATTGCATTTTTCCTTCGGATCGGCTGTTTTATTGGCTGTCCTACGGTATGGATTGGATGATGAAGTACGTCAGTCTTCCCGACGTCTCGACTGGAGGTGGCAAAGATGTCTTGAAATGAAGTCATCAAGTCACGTAAGTCAATTTGTTGTTGATGAGTTAAATGAGGAGGAATGCCAGGTAGTGAGTAAAAAAGAGGAAGAGGTATTATATGATAGTAAGGATAGTTCTTCTGCATATGTTTCAAGTTCTCCGATCGCTAAACCTTTAGGCAAAGTGATAGGTTGATCTGAAATATTTGCAATTTGAATGCAATTTATTTGGCTAGATATATGAGCTGGAGCGGTCAGGCAATCTCTGAAGAAAGGACTTTGGAGGTTCGGAGTCATTATAACATCACCAGGTAATGTAGCGAGAATACAGTAGGTATCCATTGCTCATGATGAGGAGGAAGTGTCACTATTTTTGCAGTGACAGCTTGAGTCGTCTGTACGAGGCATATGGTTGGTTAATCTTGTTTCTCTTGACTAAGATTAGACTTGAAATCCGGTGTTACATTATGCAATGTTTTAACAGTGGGAGTGCCCTTGAGCTCTGTGAGTTGCTTGATCGTGTGTTTTTTTTTTTTTTTTTAGAAGAGGTTCGAACTTCAATGTCCTTTGTTGACAATCAATGGAAGTTTGCAGGGAGGTGAGTAAGTCGAGACCCAAATATCCATCGTATTGGGTCTTTTGAATGACTTGTCCCGTGATTGGGAACAGGAGTACAGTATACCCTCGCTATCTCGGACTAATTGGGGGGAGACCCAGTCCGAGATGACCGAAAATCCGAGATGTCCGGAGTCCGGCTTGTGTCTGACCTAACAGAGGATAAAATCCGACCTAACCAATGTCCGTCCGAGACAACAATGAAATCGGAGACTACGGAAAAAATCCGACCTCAAGAGAGACGTCCGCGTCAACCTAGAAAACGAAGACAACCCTATTCGAACCATATAATCTGTAATACAAAACACAGTACAGTAAACCCCTGCACAACGAACACTCTTGCAACAAATTTTCACTTTAACGAAGGTTGCATAGTACTACCCCTTGCCCGCACAACAAACACTTTGGCTCGACTTTACATTTTTTTTACCAAGATTGATTTACCATGGTTCCGGGAAGTTTTTTGCAAGGGTATTTTTAGTTTTTTTCCACATAAAATCTCGCTCACTCCCCCTCTGCAACTCTCTTTCTATCTATCTATCTCTCTAATGCATATCTACCTAACTCCCTTACACATTAACATAACTATGTCTTATTTGGACTTTTTGTAATCTTTGAATAATTTCTAATGCGATGGAATTGAAAAATATAATATCCTTCCAGCACATAGATAAATAATAAATAAGATAGTCAACAAAATATTTCAACTCTCCCCTCCGTGGGCGAGCAGAGACGGAAGATTTACGTTTGATAGATTTTTTGTTTTGTTTTGTTTCCTCGATATACACTCTCTTTCTATCTATCTATCTCTCAAATTCATCTACCTAGCCCCTGATACATTAACATAACTATGTCTTATTTGGACTTTTTGTAATCTTTGAATAATTTCTAATGTGATGGAATTGAAAAATATAATATCCTTCCAGCACATAGATAAATAATAAATAAGATAGGCTTATCAACATCATCACAGTAATGGGGTCGGAGTTGAGGCTTGGGACAGGGAGGGGAGGGATTAGGCCTACATTTTTTTTTTTTTTTTTTTTTTTTTTTTTTTAGGTGAAATTTATCATATTAATTACACATATGACCCTTATAGTTAGCGGGGTTTACTGTATATCATTTATTAATTATAACAATTTATTATGACTCTTATTTGGTGTTTACCAACATTATAGGGGTATATGCCTGATGGTTCGGACCTAACCTAATTAATCCCATATAACTAATAGTTCACGCAACAAAAATTTGCCCCGGATGTAGATGGCGTCGGACGTCCCTTCTGTTTGTCGGATATTCACCCTTATTGCCCAGTGACGTGAGGGCGTCATCCGACAACATCGGACACTTTCGGAACGATGACGGAAATGTCCGAAATACGGAAGTACATGTCCGAGAGGCCATAGCCAGTCCGGCTAGTACGGGTTTCCGACCTCTAGAGGTCTGAGATGGCGAGGGTTTACTGTACTAACATGGAAATACGCCTAACAGCCTTATTGGGCTATCCTTAGTTGGAATTATGCAAAGCTGGTACATGTCATATTTGTAACATATTATGTGGTACCAACATTGTAACATGCTAACTGAATAAATATTATTATTATTATTATTATTATTATTATTAGTCTCTCTACAGTTAGGAATGATGCAAACATTAGCATCTATCAACACTATGGTGGAGGATTGAAGGGGGCCAAAAGATTTGTGATGTTGGTGGAAGAAAGAAGAGAAGAGACACGAACAGGAAGCCCCCATGTCAATTAGAAGTCGGACTTTCACCCCATTTAAAGTGAGGTGCTTGTAGATGGGAAGTTTCACGGTGTCTGTCTCATCGTGAGCCCCCGCCAGTTTGACAATTTGTGGACGGGGGCGGATTAAAAATCCATGGTGTCCTGAAAATCTGTAGTCTTGTGTACTACTTCAGGCTCTTCAACATCTCCTTCCTTATAATTTTCTTCGGTCCCTGTGGTCCCGTCTTCATTTATAGTGGCCACGCATCGGGGCTTAATCCAGGGAATCTGAGCCAATAGAGTAGGCAACCTGAACCTCCGCTTGGTTAACTCTGTTGTCGTGAATCCTAGCTGGTATATATACCGTAGTTTGAATTTCCCGGGTTCACGACAGCTGGTTCCTTTTTGTTTATACACATTACTTTATTTATCTTTGTGGATAAATATTACTGTGGTTGCACCAATTATATCTTAGTTTATTTTCCCTTATTATTTAATCACGGGAGACAATATAGAACCCTTAAATATATTTATATTGTTACGATAAAAGGGTATCTCAGTACACTTCACACAGAGACTTCGTCCCGTTCACAACAAACCACCAGTTGCTGCCACATAACAACAGAACTTCACTGAACTACACCTACCGACATGTCCATCACCTAACCTTCACTCTTTGCATCACAGCTAAGTTCCTTTAATACTAGAAGTACTTCATAGATATTACTGGGACTACCACAGATAACCTACACATACATGTTTACAAGTAAGTCAAACGCCGACCCGGTATCATATTTATAGCCTAGGCCATTTCATCTTCCCAGGTCTAATTATTTACTTTATATCCGTTTCTCCTCTACCCCCTAGGAATAATATTCAGGATATAATTGGTGCCGTGTGACCAGGATACTGGGCCATCTGTTATATATTGATAGTGATTGGGGGGGTATTAGGCCTGACTTGTCTGCCTTTGTGTAGAGCTGGGTGATCCAGTGGACAAATGTTGAGGGGCGCATTATGTCCGGGATTTTCCGCTGGACCGTCCAGTGCAGTGCCCTGCTTTTTTTTTTGTTAAGCAGTTCTATAGACCAGGGGCAAGGGTGGACACTGTCAGGCAGACCTCAGCCTGGGTTAGATGCGCCAAGGAGCCGGAAGGTATTAGATAGGCTACTGAACAGAGCGCATTCCTTCTTTGAGGAGAAGGACAAGGCCGAGGAGGAGCAGTAGACGCAATAGGCTAGATCTAAAGACTAGGACGATGGCTGTGGCTGTTCCTCCCTCAGAGGAGTCTTGATCCTTCTTTCTTTTTCTTTGTAATTTGTTAAAATTTAATATAGCCTAGTAAAGTAAATATTGTAAAGTAGAGTAATATGACATAGGGTAAATTTCCTTTTCTTTGATCATTTGTAAACTCACAGGGGGCACGCGATCTGCATGCTTCGATTTGCTTGGTTGCTGTCGTCATCAATGTAAGTAGGTTAGCCTAGGCTTAGAATAGATTAGAATAGGTTAGCCTACAGTGACGATTAGTATTGTTGTTCCTTAAGCTTTAGTTACCTTTAAGAATGGATGAGAAAATAAAGTCATTGCGGCGGTTCAGGGCCGCCAAGAAGGGAGGGATTACTAAGCTTACCTCTAATCTGTCTGAATTTATTGAACATGCTGCTACACTGCATGATGTAATGGGTGTGAAAATCACTATAGAAAAGGCCCTCGCTGATATCGAGTCGTATAGCATAGAGTTGTATAGCTTATATTCAGATGATCAGTTAGAGGATGAGATGGTGAAAGATATGCAGTATGTTAATCAAGTAAACAGTCAGTTAGCTGAGTTAGATAGTGCTCTACAGACAACCACTACTGGTAGATCTCATGATAGTGCAGCAAGTAGGAAACAGAAGGGTATTAAGCTACCCTCTCTGAAGTTGCCAGTTTTTGATGGGGATCCAACACAATGGGTGGGTTTCTGGGAGCTCTTTGATTGTAGTGTTCACTCCCAAACAGACTTAACTGACATTCAGAAATCTACGTATCTAAAGGGACAACTTAGTGGTGAGGCTCTACAAATTGTTAGTGGGTTTAGTTTGGTCGCTGCAAGTTATGAACCAGCGGTCACTATACTGAAAAACAGTTATGGTCAAAAGGATCGCATCAAAGCAGCTCACATAGCGAAACTGTGTAATCTCCCTCATCCTAGCCAGGAGGTCAGTGCTCTGAAAGATATTTCCGCGTCATTTGAGTGTGCGTTAGAGTCACTACGCTCTATGGATGTAACAGTAAGTGAAATGTGTGCAGTACTGTTGCATAATAAACTCCCTAGTGCACTCTCTGAAGTGATTAAGCGTGAATTAAAAGACAACTGGCTGGATGTGGATGAATATGTTCGTGTGTTTAAGACTGAAGTGTGCAATCTAGAAAGTAGACATAATCCACTAGAACAGTTTGGGGCGACCGCCACAGCAGCATATGCGGTGTATCAGAAACCCGATACCAAGCAGAAGTATGGATGTAAGTTGTGTTTAAAGACAGGACATTTTTGGGCAAAGTGTGCAAAATACAAGAACAGTCCCGCCAAGGCCAATAGAGCAAGGCAGTTGAAATTGTGCGTCGGGTGCCTGTCGTCAGAACATGGCAGCCAGGGGTGTACTAACCCTAAAATTAGGCCGTGCCGATTCTGCCAACAGAAACATTTTAATTATTTGTGTCCGACGCCACGCCTTGAACAAACTGGACAACCAGCAGTCCCTGAACCAACAGTGACCATGGCTGTGGCTTCGGGCCGTAATGCAGTGTTGTTGCCTACCATTCAGATTCCCTTGACCGACAGAAACGGTCATACCAGTAAAGTAAGAGCTTTGTTGGACCAATGTTCGCAGCGTACCTTCATCTTGCGCTCTGCTTTATCGCAGCTTGATTACGTTAGGGTCAGTAAGGAACAGCTAAAGCTCCAGGGATTCACTGGCTCACTTGGTAGTACTGAGTATGAAATAGTAGAGTTAACCTATCATCACAGAAGAAGGGTGCGTAATTTGATAGCCATTGTGGTGGAGGAGTTACCAGTATTCAAGCCAGGGAGGGGATTAGAGATGGAGGTAAATGCTATCAAGGCTCGGGGTTACAAATTAGCAGATCCAGGTATCACTGATGGAGATATGATAGGGTTACTGATTGGGGCGGAATTTTATTACCACTTTGTACATTCAGCCTATATCAGGGAAGCAAGTATAGTTATGTTACCCACAATTTATGGTTATGCACTGAGTGGCACTTATCAGTCAGATATAGAAGAGACCCATGTAGAGTTAGTCACTGTTCTTAAGTTAGCAGTAGACCCTTTAGTGGAGATACAGGAAGATATTGGCAGGAATTCTCCAGAATTAAAGGATCTGACAGCTCTATGGGACTTGGACCATATTGGTATAAGTCCTAATGAGACTGGTTAGGGTGGGGAGAAAGTCTTAAATAGATTTTCTGAAACGGTACAGTATTCCGAAGCACAGGGACAGTATATAGTGGAACTGCCGTGGAGAGATAACATAGATAAATTACCTGATAACTTTAAGTTAGCCCTGGGCAGAATGAGAGGCTTGCAGTGTAAGTTTATAAAAGATCTCAACTACTGTCAACAGTATACAAAGGTTCTGGATAATCAGATAGAAAGGGGGTTTATTGAAAGGGTAGAAAACAGGAATCAAGCTGGTCATCCCCTTCACTACTTAGCTCACCATGGTATTACCAAGGATAGTGTTACTACGCCTGTACGGATAGTGTTTGACTGTTCGGCTAGGATGGACGAGAAGGCGTTCAGTCAGAATGACTGTCTCCATACAGGTCCATCGCTAGTGGCTGACCTCACCCAGGTGCTTCTGCGCTTTAGATGCCATCAATTTGCCTGGGTGAGTGATATTGAGAAAGCATTTCTCATGGTGGGGTTGAGTGAGAAGGATAGGGATGCTACTAGGTTTCTGTGGCCCGTTGATCCCTTGGATGTTGCAAGTCCTTACATTGTCTACCGGTTCCGTGCAATTCTGTTCGGGGCCACCTGTTCCCAGTTCCTCCTTAATGCTACCATTCAAAAACACCTGTCTATGATACAGGAGAACAGTGAAGTAGTTAATAAGCTCAAAAAGGGGGCTGTATATTGAAAACTTGCAGGGGACTGGTGATGATGTAAGTGATTTGCAGCAACAATGTTGGGATGCCCGTAGAATATTTTCCAGTGCTAACCTGTCTTTACGTGAGTGGGTCATAAATAATGAGAATTTGCGGGAACAGTTGCACCTGAAGGGTATAGCTTCCGCCAAACAAGACGGGGTTAGGGTACTTGGCGTTGGGTGGCTAACTAATAAGGATATGTTACAGGTTAATTTCCGCGGAAGTAGCCCTGCATTGGTTACGAAACGCGAGGCTCTAAGTCTAACCGTGAGTGTGTTCGATCCTCTAGGAGTGTTGCTACCGGTAACCATCCGGGCGCGGAGGTTCGTACAGGACTTGTGGAGATTAGAGTGTGGGTGGGATGTCTCCATTCCAGATGACATGAGAGCTAACTGGCAGGGTATTTATAACGATACGATAGATAGTACAGGTATCATGTTTCCCCGTCAGGTCACTAATTCTAAGAGGGTTACGCTGCACCTATTTAGTGACGCTAGCTCATTAGCATATGGTGTAGCGGCCTATGCGGTTGGTGATGAGGTCAGTAGGTTAGTAATGGCCAAAGCTAAGGTGGCGCTTATTAAGTCCCTCACCATACCTAAGATGAGGTTGACTGCTGTTCATCTCGCAGCTCGTCTCGCATGTTATATATGTGAGGCCTACGCGGACGAGCTGATTATAGAGAATGTATACCTCTGGTCGGACAGCCAGATAACCCTATGCTGGTTGTCTAGTAAAAAGATTTTGCCTATTTATGTTCAAAATAGAGTTGATGAGATAAAGTCATTAGTCCCCGGCGCTCATTTTCGTTATGTGTCCACAGAGGACAACCCCAGTGATCTAGTCACCAGAGGGATTTCATACGTGTCCTTCGTTGCTTCTTCGCTTTGGTGGGGAGGGCCCATATGGCTACCTCACCAAATGCTATGGCCTGATCATGGCCCAATAGAGGGCTCAATAGGAGGGGATACCACTGTGGGTTGTAACGTGAGTCAAGAAGGAACCCTGTCATTGCCGGTACCGGTTGCTCCTACTGCCATATTGAATTGGGACCGGTATGGCTCATATATGAAGTCATGGCATGTAATGGCATGGATCCTTAGGTTTATTAGGACTCTTAAAGAGAAGACACAAGGGAACTATAAGGCAAAACCGGCATACTTGACGGTGCCAGAATTAAGAGCAGCAGAGTCAGCCATGATTAAGGTAGCTCAGAGAGAAGCTTACTCTGAGGAACACCACTATTTGTCAAAAGGACAGGGCACACCAAGCAATATAGTGAAGCAGATAGGCCTCTATATGGAGGGAGGCATGATACGCTGTAGAGGTAGGCTACACTTTTCAGCTTTACATGATAGCGCCAAGTACCCTATCCTTATCCCTAATAAACATCGTATAGCCACTCTCCTTAGTAATTACTGCCACAAAGTGTGTAACCATAGTGGTGTTAGTTATGTTGTAAATTACATAAGGCAAAGATGGTGGATCCCCAAGATTAGACAGGTAGTAAAGAAAGCCTTAAGGGGATGTATCATCTGCAAGAGATTGCAAGGTACATCATACCGTGCTGTACAGGCCCCTCCGTTGCCGGAGTTTAGGGTTCAGGAAGTGAGTCCTTTCCAGGTAGCGGGGGTTGACTACACAGGTGCCTTGCCAGTAAAAGAGAAGGGGGGTGCTGTAAGTAAACTATATGTAGTCTTATTCACCTGTGCAGTTACTAGAGCGGTCCATGTAGAAACGGTGTCTAACCTCTCCTGCGAATCATTTTTGCATGCGTTCCGTAGGTTTAGTAGCAGGAGGGGTTACCCTGAGATTATGATGAGTGATAATGCAACCACATTTGTTAGCGGAGCCAGTACATTACGGGAGTTGATGGATGATGCAAGGTTAAAAGGTACTCTAGCTGAATTCAAGTGCGAGTGGCGGTTTATACCGGCCAGGGCGCCATGGTTCGGTGCCATATGGGAACGGGTCATTGGCATCCTAAAGGCTGGCTTGAAGAAGGTACTGGGTCGAGCATTGGTTACCACAGAGGAACTGAATACGGTATTACTGGAGCTCGAGGCCACAGTCAATGATCGCCCGCTTGGCTACAGCTACAGTGATCTTGAAGACCCTCTACCCATCACTCCTTCACAACTGGTTCATGGGAGGCGGATCAGAAGCTTTCCAAGGCGGGAAGTCACTGATGAAGATCTCAAGGACACGACTTGGCGTAACAATGATTCCGTCAACCAACGCTTTCAATATGTTACGAAGCTCTCACATGGCCTGTGGAAAAGGTGGAGCACTGATTATCTAATATCACTCAGGGAGCAACATCGTCACTTAATGGTAAAAAAAGGGATAGCATCGCCGCAAGTTGGGGACGTCGTTCTGGTACATGATGACGGCCCCCGACTTTTTTGGCGTATAGGTCGAATAATGAAACTTCTTCGTGGTCCTGACCACGAATGTAGGGTAGTTCAGGTAAAAACAGGAGCCGGTTTGACCACCAGACCGGTGGTTAAGCTATACCCACTAGAGATAGATTTAGAGGTAGTGGATGGCGACAGCAAGCCAAACTCTGATAATATCCTTCCTGCTAATGGAGCAGACCGAGGTGATACCCCTCAGAGGCCGTCATGTCGGGCTGCTTTGGGTTCCTCCCAGTTGTGGCGATCCATGATCGGGACGGGACAATTGTAAATACTTTGTATATAACTGGTGACGGAGTATGTCGTGAATCCTAGCTGGTATATATACCGTAGTTTGAATTTCCCGGGTTCACGACAGCTGGTTCCTTTTTGTTTATACACATTACTTTATTTATCTTTGTGGATAAATACTTCTGTGGTTGCACCAATTATATCTTAGTTTATTTTCCCTTATTATTTAATCACGGGGGACGATATAGAACCCTTAAAAATATTGATATTGTTACGATAAAAGGGTATCTCAGTACACTTCACACAGAGACTTCGTCCCGTTCACAACAAACCACCAGTTGCTGCCACATAACAACAGAACTTCACTGAACTACACCTACCGACATGTCTATCACCTAACCTACACTCTTTGCATCACAGCTAAGTTCCTTTAATACTAGAAGTACTTCATAGATATTACTGGGACTACCACAGATAACCTACACATACATGTTTACAAGTAAGTCAAACGCCGACCCGGTATCATATTTATAGCCTAGGCCATTTCATCTTCCCAGGTCTAATTATTTACTTTATATCCGTTTCTCCTCTACCCACTAGGAATAATATTCAGGATATCTGTAAATGATTTCTTCAGTGAAATCAAAGGACATTGGGAAGTGCATAGCTTCCATTCAAAGGGGCGAATTCGAGCCCAGTGTTTAACTTTTTCACTTGGATGTGGCACCGCAGGGCTAGGTGAAGATGATGTAGAAGGGTGAGTGGTAGCTCGGCTAATGACGGCGATCTTGTCATGTTCCTTTGATTTTCTTAAAGCCAAGATACGCCGAATTACTGGCAGGTCTTCCTCATAACCCGTTGGCTCTGTTATAGCAAAATGATCTGCTACTGCACTAGGTAATATCCTCAATAGTGCTTTGAATACCCCTTTCTTTCGTTGAGCTGTAGTATCATCAAGAAATATTGTCACAGCCAGTTGATTTAACTGACTGATTGTGTCATCTAAATTTCCTGCACACTTGACCTCGTGAAAGTGACGGTCAGCTATCGTCTGACCTAATGACGGAATGATAGCTAGCTTAGTGTACTCTTCAAACTGTGTCCAGGTCAACTGAGGAGTGTCACGCACATATCCGGATATGCGAGCTGCATGTTTACTTAATTTCATCACCACTGTGTGAATCTTTGCATTTTCATCTTCCCTGAATACAATGTCAAGGACAGGTTTGACAATTTCTAGGTATGTATTGATGTCATGGTCCTCTTGTTTAAAAGAAATAATGTCTAGTGATTTACTAGCCATGATGAATCTTGTATCTGGGGTGATTGAGTAATAATTTAGAAAACAAAGCTGTTATGCTGTATCGAGACACCGCTGCCTCCAGTGTTATACATCGTTGTAAACCAACTTGCTATAATGTTTACTTTCATAAGCTCCTTGTTTAGGATAATTTAGAATATAATCCTGCCCGACAGGAACACAACTAGCATTACTAATAATATTTCTAGATTACTCAATCGCACCTCCAAACACAATAAACACATGGAGTAAGGACAATAAGTTTGTATTTCTTAAAAACTAGTTACATCATCAAGCATGGATCTTAACTATGGAGTATAAGTCCAATGGCAAATTAAAGGTGACTGGGAAAGAGTTAACTAATGTTTTACTCTTTCATGAATATATGGTGTCACTTACAAAGCATCAGCACATGAGATATATAAAGTATACAAAATAGAACATAAAATATGATGACAATATATATACAGTATATATGTGTGTTAGTGTACGCAGAGAGAAATAAATATAAACAAATATGGACAACTGAGATGGTCTACTCAGGTGTACATAGGTAAGCGTGGCTGGGAAAATAATGGTCGCCTGACCAGGTAAACGGTCAAAGGTTGCCGCGCGAGAAGTTAGGGTCAAGGGGACTGCGGTCACCTTGAATAAATATATGATTTAGTGCAACGTTAAATCAGGCGAACAAGATAGAAAGTTATTATTAATGTTGAGGATAATACAATTTAATTTGCCATATAACTATAATTAAATACTGGAGAATAATCACTCACACGATATCCAAAAAATAATTATAGTCGTAAATGAGCTATGATCACAGTTAATAAGGAATTCAGATTCACAAAACGCGTAGTGAATAAACATAACTGAAATAATAGCTATACAATAGTATACATATAGTGTGTTTGAATGAATTATTGAACAACTGAAATTAACCCACTGATCCCCAGGCAATATAATATACTGTAAATGTACACTCCAGGCCCAGCAGGTTGTAAAAAAAAAAAAAAATCAGAAAACACCTGGAATGGGTTAGAAATGAATGAAAAAAAAAAAAAAAACGATCCCCTAGTTCATTTAAGGGGTCCTAAGGGGCGCCCGAAAATCGGAATTAACATGGGGAAATGGGTAGGCAAAAACATGCAAAAACACGTTTTTGCACGCTCACTCGCACACGGTTGGAATTTGAGAGTTTTCAACCATCGGCATTGTTGCGTGGGATACTTACGCAGTTCCCATACAAATCTGAGCCCTCTAGGTGCAATAGGACCGGAGTACTTAACCGCGATGCACCCTGGGGTGCGTCGCTGGGGTTTAGCGTTACATACATTGCCGACGCATACACTGCGGCGCTGGGGTCCTGTGGGTTAAGACAAACATACAGAACGAAGTAGTGATTGTTAATAGCCGAAATGAAGGCTGATGGATTATAACATAAAATACAGACACAGAACAATGTAGCGACTTATAATAGCCAAAATGGAGGCTGATGAATTATAAAATATAACAAAGACACAGAACGATGTAGTGACTTATAATAGCCGAAAATAAAGGCTGTTGATACACAGAGATGTACAATAGGAATTCCCCGACTGACGATAAAATAGTATTAAAATCGTGTAACGTGGTGAATAACATTATTTGTAAGAATTATTAAAGATAATAAATAGTGAACACATATTAAAGAAACTCGACGGACGGAAATTATATTAGAATTGATTTTATATGAAAATTAGGCAGCACACTGTCCGAGGATTTAGTTTATTATAAAAGGATAATTAATTTTATACTCTCTTAGTACACTTCACTACGGACTTGGACACTCAATAAATATTAACACAACTGAATAAGATCTGCGAATATTCATAAATTATTACGTGTAGTGTAGGGTATATATCGTAGTTACAAAATATATATAACGTATGGTATGGAGTTTAACCCTTATTTAGCGGCGAGCAACATAAGTCGAGTTAAATAAAGCTGGACTATGTGGCGGCGCTCGACATAACTCGAGTGGCAATTTCAGCACGTAATGTGGCTGAGAGAGAGAGACAAGTGGTGGCAGGAGACTAGCGAGCGTATGACTGCTCCAGACCACCGCGGCGAACCTACTGACACAAATCTCAGCTCCCTCCTCCCTCTCTCACTCGCTACATACTCAATTATGTACTGAAAGTACCGAATTACCTGCTTTTTGCACTCGCGTTGCACGGTTATTGCAAGAAAACTATCCATCATACAAGGATCGTTATGGTGTCATTCGAAAGCTCTGTTTATGCCCTTTCAGGGATAGGTACTTGTTTTACGTTCTGGGTCTTATTTAGGCATGAAAATGATCACGTAAACAGCCCTATTTTGGCTAAAAACACCCCGCTGTGCGGTACACATAAATAAACCGCATAGGCCGCTCGTAAGGTGTTAAATCATTTAAACCCAGAATATTATATATATAATTAACCGGCACAGGTGTGTTTTGTTCTCCTAATGCGAGAGAGAAATTGGGGCAAGGAGAGTCCAGAATAGGCCTCTAAGATAACGTTATATTGAACACTAACATATCTTATATACCTTCACAATAACTTCCAAAACTCAATGAACACAGAGACACTTATGTTAGGTGATGAAGAAAAGTAAGTCCATGAGAGGGAATCAGGTCGACGTAAGACTCGTAGTTCTTCCATCAGTTTGGCACCAGAGGGAACTGCCGCTCTCACACACAACTAGAGAATGTCACTTCTAGTTCCTCTAACACACCGCCGTGCTTCCCGCAAACATGGGTAGATATACTTCCGATCGCCCTGGAGCTAGTAGAAGATATATTGCCGCGTGTTTGTCTACCGATCATATATTTCGGTCAGGTAATATTCAGATGATATAATTTGCGTCTTGATTAATTAATTTTGGAATAGTAGGGGCATGTCTATTTTGATCTTTTAATTATTGTGAAGTAAATAATTGCCTTAAAAATATAATTGACATAGGAATACATGGATATTGTTATTCTTTATTTCTTAATACTAAATTCATATTTTAGAAGCTTGCATGGTTGCAGGATAATTGTTTTTCATTAATAGTTATTTTCCTCTATTATTCAGGTTGTATGCAAAGCTTTCCTTGCTCTCTGTTGATTTGTTATTATTGATATATGTGATTTTCTGCACTATATATTTGGTTATTCTGGTCACAACTATTGAAGTAGAACATCGGATGTTGATTAGGAATTAACATAAACTCTTCTTCATTGTAATTCAGATCCGGTTCTTGCGTTGTATACGCCTTTGTCTCGTATCTCGGACATTGTGATTGGCTCGGACAAGACCCAGGTGATTGGTCCGGAAGGAGCCCAGGTGATTGGTCCAGAAGAGGTCCTGTAGTTCTCTTAGGTCTCGGTAGATGACGTTGATTTATGCTGGTAGACTGCTCTGTTTCCTTACACCATAGAGGGCGTTGATTTACGATGATAGACTGTGTTGTTTCTTCTGTTTGCGTCTGTGTCCTTCGCTTTGCTCTCTTTCTCTCCCTGATGTTGGCGAGCCTGGCTCTTTTTTTTTTATTTTTTTTTCTATGTGATTGAGGGAGGCAAAATGCATAACTGCCTATAGCGAGTGCCTCCCCCATAGTTGAAAATGTGACAGGGCCAAAATCAAGGGACGTTCGAGCCAAAATGCCTGGAAACAAGGAGTTTGAAGCAATTTAAGTCATAGGAAGAGGGAAAGACTGATTCTGGGAGAGAGTTCCAGAGCTCAGCTGTTGAGTAGAAGAAAGTTTGAGAGTAACATTTCACTGGTGTGCGTTGTCTCTTCACGGTTTGTGAGGACATCTGATGGGGTTGCTAATTTGTCTTCTTGCAGCCCTGTCATCTCAGGAACAAACTTTAAATACAGGAACAAACTTTTTGATGCAGGAACACATGATGTAGTATTTAATATAATTCCCCATATAAGGAGAATCTACACATGGCTTATTGACTCTAAGCCCTCTATTTAAGTGAACACAAATGTTCTCAAAACCTTTCTCTATCCATCAGCTCCACTCCCTCAGAGATGATGGAAAATTCCTATCAACAGTTCCATATCACGTGGATAAGGCCTGTTGACCTCAAGCATGTTTGAGTTGGGTGTAGCATATATCTGACACGGGAATAAACGACCAGGACATGACATTGATACAACCTCTAGATATACAGTTGCCTGCTTAACCCTTGTCTATCGGGGCCCGACTTAAGTCCGTATCTAAAAATCTGGACTATGTGGCGGGGCCCGACTTTAGTCTGTGTGCAATTTTGGCGCAATATTGGCTCTGAGAGAGAGCCGAGCGGTGGGAGGAGCGTAGGTTGCCTCATGACCGCTCGCCACGACCGTCGTGGGCCCACTGACAAGTACTCCACACTACTCCACCCTCATTCACTCGCTACACACGTAATTATGTAACGAAATGACCGTATTTTAGCGATTTTGCCCTTCGGTTGCACGATCGTTGCAAGACAACCAGTGATCGTAGAAGGATGATTCGGGTGTCATTGGAAAGCTCAATTTATGCCGTTTCAGGGATACATACTTGAATTACACTCTGGCTCTTGTTTATGCATGAAAAAGAGCACGGAAACAACCCCATTTATGGTAATAAAAAAAACGCTGGGCGGTACATAGAAATTACCGCCTAGGCCGCTCGTTGAGTGTTAAGTATACCAATTCACTGCAAGTAAATTACCCCTCTCCGACATATGACGCAATTTTGAGCCTATTAGGGATACTTTAAAACCTTTGTTACCATCAGGGGTATTTAGAAACCTTTAGTTTAGTTACTTCAACCTCTGCAGTTGTCTTTGTGTTAGCTGTGGGCAGAAAAATAATTTTTGGAGAGGTAATTATAAGAGTGAGAGAACTCTATTTCGTATTGCAAATATGGCAACCTCTGCGTCATATGAGTCTGAAAAGGTTAACTTAAAAATATATGAGAGTTGTATTATTAATTCCTATATTAATTACCAAATGTAACATGTAATACTTAAATTACGCGCTATTCCTCAGCAAGGTGTTATCTTAAGGGAGCCCACCTCGCCTTTTTTCTCTTTCTCTCCCTCTCTCTTTGGCTTGTATCCATTCGGCCCCATTCAGCCTACTGTTTTAAGATGTTTACCCCCATCCAGGTGTCAATATTTTCCTGGCGAGCGGTAGCGAGCCTGCATATATATATTTTTGTTTTGACAGCAAGCTAAATTTGTATATTTTTTGATAGAAAGGTGTTACGATCCAGGTTCTCAAAGACACAGGGCTCTTCAACATTGGACTAGATAATGGCAAAATGCAACAACGGTAACACTAGATCCAACCCCTGCCTTAAACACTGGAAAACAAAACACCATTACCGCCCTGAGTCGTGCCTGGACAACGAGGTATCCTATGACTCGGTAACTGGTGCACACACACTAGGCTGACGCTCAATGAAACAGCCTATTCTCCAACAGTAAAAGATTACTCGATTAGGTTACACAAAGAAAAGATAGTTAACGTGATTAATTAACGTTATGGTAGATACTCAAATAACTGGCACTCCTGTATTAAAGAAAGTGCAATGCTAGTCCTGCAACATCAACTGGAAACTTCTGAAATAAGTCTGATGCTGGGAAGATTTTCGTAAGGAATCTTGAACAATTATAATGCAGAATACGGGTCACAATAAATGCTAGGACATATAGTAATAATAGGCAGGCGAATAATAAAGACTGCGCAAAGGTAGTAATGCTCGACAACTAAAGAAATGCTTCGTGACACAACGCAACAGCCTGTGGGGGTCGTTTTTTTTATACCATACCCGAAAGAGGATTTATGGAGCTTCGATCTTACTCTCAACCATCTGAACAATTTAACCAGCACACCTAAACTTCGTTAAATGCGGAAATAGCCTCACGAAAATATCATGCCCTGGTGGGGGCACGAACTCTCGACCCTTGGGTGTGAGGCAGGCACCTTACCAGTTAGACCAATAGAGATATCCCACTTGGCCTGTTCGGCTCAGGGTATTTCCGCATCCGAGGTCTGTTTAGGCTAGCCTATTTTCACTGACTTTACACTACTTCACCTTCCGGGAAGCGAAAGCTCCGAACAGAGAGGAACGAACAGAGAGGAACAAGCTTGAGCCGAATCGACCGAGAGTCCGTCAGAGAGATGAACGGGAATGGTGAGACAACTTCACTGAGCGATGCTACACGCACCTACAAACTGCCCAGTTGGCAACTCGCTTGGGCGGCTGGCAACTCCACAACCCAACCCAATCGAGTCTCACAACACTCCCTGCTCTCTCCTATCCTCTTCCTTGTCCTGTGGGGGTCACAGGGAAGTACACAACAAGACGACCACAACAGGGACTCTACTGTACATTCTAACAAGATCCTATATAACGCCGGGCCGGCTGACGGGCTCTGGGTGCTAAAATCTCAGGTTGATAGTCTTCCTCAACCGGCATTTCAACTTGCTCTACCTGCCAATACTCCTCACCCACGAACGGTTTCACTTTCTCAGCGGCCCTTTTCATAAACGCACCCGTATAGGGATTTACTAGCTTATACGCAGCCCCGTCTCGGACTACTTCCGTAACTCTAAAGGGACCCACCCACTTTGCGTTCAACTTTTGGCTAGTCCCGGGTAGTGGATTCTCATTCCTGATCCATACCATGTCGTCCACATTGACCTTTTCATTCCGGCGGTTCCGATTAGCCACGTCTCTAAACTTCCTGGCCATGGTCAGTGAGGTCTGTTCCAGGACCTCTTTCGCGACGGACATAGCCTCTTGGCGTTCCTCATTTTCTATTGATGGTAACGCTGCACCTAATTATCTGGGAGCGTAACGACCAAAGAATGCAAAATGAGGTTGTTCCCCTAGCGTCACATGCACTGCACAGTTCAAAACGCGTTGACACTCGCCTACATACTGGGGCCACCTTAAGGGGTGCCCTTTACACAAGGTTGCTAAGACCGTCTTTAATGTCCGATGCATCCGTTCGGTCACACTGTTCCCACGCGGGTGATAAGGAGTCACATATCCCAACTTAATATTAAATGAAGTGCATAAATCTCGGAACTGTTGCGAGGTAAACTCTCCACCATTATCAGAGAGGAGGGTCTGAGGCGACCCGAAATCGCATAAGTACTCTCGGAACTTCCCACAGACCTCCGCCGAGACCTTGGACCTTAACTTATAGAACCTTACAAATCTACTGTAGTGATCGGTTACTGTCAGAATGTAACGATACCCCTGGGCTCCTGCCGTCATATCCGTAAGATCAACACTGACTCTCTCCAAAGGTTGCTTAACGGGTGGCAATTCCTGCCAGCGCTGCTGGAGTCCTTGGGTGCCCTTATACTGCTGACAGACCGAACACTCCCTAACATAAGTACTTACATCACTACGTAAATTAGGCCAGTAAAACAGCGACTCGGCCTTCATGATACTCTTAAATCTACCCAGATGACCAGACTCTTGGTCATGTGCCAGATTCAACGCAGCTTTCTTCAGCTCACTCGGCACAACTAGAAGGTAATGCAGACTTCCGTCCGACTTAGCCCCTACAAAATAAAGAACTCCTTGGTCCACTATAAACTGATCGAGCGTGGCTCGAGGATAGCGATGCTTAGGTAAGGCCCCACCTTCGAGGAAAACTATGAGATCCTTCCATCGGGCCTCCTGACACTGCAACTCCCTCATCTCGGCGCTGGTCTTACCTAACCATTTCTGATCCTGTTCCCACCTCACTGCTCTCACAGGTCGACTTAACTGGTCGGCAACATAATTCTTAGGACCCGGCTTGTAACTGATGTCAAACCTATACTCTCTCATCTCTAGACTCCACCGACTCATGCGAGCCAACTTAGTCTTCTTCGTAAAGGCTGACACCAATGGCTGATGATCCGTCATGAGGTTGACACGGACTCCCCACAAGTAGTGGTGAAACTGTCTACATGCTAATACTACGGCTAAAGCTTCACGATCAGTGGTGGAGTAGCGAGTTTCAGCGGGCTTCAACTTCTTACTAAAATACCCCACGGGCCGCAAGGTGCCGTCTGAGTGAGGTTGCATCAACGCTGCGCCCACATGAGTACCAGAAGCATCTGTATGCAGAAGGAACTTGCGGTGCATGTCCGCCTTCACTAGAACCGGTGCACTAACTAACAAGGTCTTCAGCTTTTGGAACGCCTCTTCACACTCCGAGGACCATTCAAACTGGGCATACTTCTTGGTTAACTCAGTTAAGGGAGCTGCAAATTTGGCAAATTGAGGAATGCACTTCCTGTAAAAACCGGCCATACCCAAATATCGCCGTATTTCCTTGACGTTCGAGGGGGACTTCATGTTGATCACAGCTTCGACGTTCTCCGGATCTGGTCTACACCCTTGTTCAGAAATGAGGTGGCCCAGAAATTTTACCTCAGGGTGCGCAAATTGGCACTTAGTGAGATTCAATTTCAGGCCCATCTTGGCAAAGTGACTGAAAAGAGTAGATAGACGAGTCAGGAGCTCATCAAAACTAGATGCCCATAGCAGCACATCATCCAGATAGTTTCTGTGTGTAACGGGAAGAAATTGTACTTTCCCTTTTGGTATATGTTGTAAGGTTTGACTTAACTGTAAGACTTTTTCCCCTTCATTCACTCTTCCCTATATTTAAGGGAAATGTATCGTTTAAGAAGGGTTAAGTAACCCTTGTCTATGTAAAGAGGGAATTAGCCTAGATCAGGAGGAGAACTAATATTCTCAAATCTATCTAAAATACTTTCAAGCCTAATTTTTCCTTTCACCCCCTTTTGGTATTCCATGTAAAAATCCTTCCTTTTCGAATTTAGAGTAATGCCCCCTTGTGTAAAAAGACCGCCAACTCCTACCCAAGCGACGCCACCCTTTGTGGTCACCCTCCCCTTTTTTGGCGGGATCCCTGGCACTGGCTCTCGGCCCCTCACTGTCGTGACCCCAGGCCTACGAGAGAGACACCTACCAACCCCTCAGTCTCTGTCATCATTCCCCGCTTCTTCTCCGGACTTAGGCTTCCTTTCCCTCCATTCAGAGGGAACCAGTTTGGGACGGAGTCGATGTGATGCTGAATTGCTGATGGCGGAGAATCGGAGATTCACCCCTCCCATTGGCTGAGTGCAGGATGCTGAACTCGTGTACTGTACGAGGGTTCAAGGACCGCAGGAAGACGCATGATTACCCCCTATACCCCAGGATACGGTAGGCCGAAGAGACGTAAAGGCAAGCCTGGCCGATACCGGTATCTAGCGGAATTGGGATTTTAATACTGAGAGGAACGGGGTGGATACAGACAGCAAGGTTCGAGTCCTACTCCTAGGTTAAGAGACTGTCCCAGTACGGTAATGGATTGGTCCCAGGTTAATGGTATAGAGATAATTAGATACGGACCATACGGTACCAATGTTAAGAGTTGTAAACGGTAAAATGTTCCTTCTATTAATATCAAGCTTAAGATTACTGCAATATGTTTGTATCTATCCTCCCGTACCTATTTGGATCTAAATGTGTTGTCAGGAGGGTAAATCGGAGCTGTCAGTATTAAATTGGTCTAAGAGTAGTACCAGTAGCCTAACCGAGAGTCAAAGTCTTGTCAGCCAACATTGAAGGTGAAGTTCTTGATTGGTCTTTGCTAGCCTCCAATTTATCCTACTGTCCTAATGTACCTGAATAATGAGCATGAGTCACGATTGCATAAAGAATAAGAAAACCATGGGGACGGCCAGTTCACCGGAAGGTGGGCGATCAAATAATTCGAATGAATTACCGTTCCCAAAAACATCCTTATGTGATATCTAGAAAGTAGAGAATATGCTAGGTCTCAGTGGGGTTTTTGTGGTTCTTTGGTCTTATCATCGTGTCGGTGTTGCACCCTTTCCCCTTCCTCGAAGGATGTTGGATGGGGGTCAACCAAACAGGGTTGTCCTCTCGTTAATTAGAATGCAATAACGGGTTTGTCGTCATCTCTTCCTTTCTATCCTTGAGTACCTATTTTCGACCTTCGCAGCTTAATCTATCTTTTTCTGTCTTACCCTCTCTCTCTTGTTCGCAGCAGAAGAAGGGAAGTTGATAAAGAAAAAGAGATACTCCCCCCCACCCCCCCCCCCCGTTACAGTGGTGTTCCTGTGGGGATCGGTTTTTACACCATACCCGAAAGAGGATTTTTGGAGCTCCGATCTTACTCTCAACCATCTGAACAATTTAACCAGCACACCTAAACTTCGTTCAATGCGGAAATAGCCTCACGAAAATATCATGCCCTGGTGGGGGCACGAACTCTCGACCCTTGGGTGTGAGGCAGGCACCTTACCAGTTAGACCAATAGAGATATCCCACTTGGCCTGTTCGGCTCAGGGTATTTCCGCATCCGAGGTCTGTTTAGGCTAGCCTATTTTCACTGACTTTACAAGCCTACTAGGGTTGTGCAACTCAACAACAACCTCGGCTCAAAAGTGCAGTGAATAATAATGCTGCATACATATAATAATGGGGGCTTATCTCTAACCAGTGTCTGCTCAGTTAATAAAGTCTAGCTGGGGTATCAAGGCAGGGCAACAATGGGCGAGCATGCGGCTCGTAGCCTAACGTTGTCCGAAGGTGGTATAATGAAGATTACGTTACATGACGGGGATGCTCTCTTGATAAATCTAGGTCTCTAGTACCTAGTTCTATCCTGGCGATCCCTCAGAAGTCAACACAAAGAGGCAGCACTATGTTGTGAGGGATAGGCTATGGCCCTCTCACACCACAGCGCTGTGCTCGCAAAGTAAACCCACCCGAAGACAACTTAGGCTCCCACAGTACCTGTCGATGTCGTGCAGGGCTTAGCTAACACTGCACACATCGGAGACAACGACACAGTAACCTTACCCCTAGTCTAGCTTTAGATAACCAAGCAGAATCACTCAACACCTTGCCAGGGAGACATATACTGGTCTACAACCTTCCCGAGAGAGGACACATAAGGAAAAGTCCGTCTCTCTAACCCTCAATAAAGCATAATACCTCCTTAACCTAATACATGGAAATCTCTGAGAGCTTCGCGTACAATACGACTGGTCGACGGTGAACGTCTATGCTGAAACCAGAAGGGATGTTGAGTTTAATAAAGATTAGAGAATGAGAAAGGAGAAGTCGAGAGAGAGAAATAGTATGCAAAGTGGCGAGTAAGGGGGACAGAATTGCAAAGGATGTAGACGATACGCGTGTCAGGCAAGCTCTGAGCTGGTAAAAAACACGAGGCCGCGACGGGCAGGGACTAGTTGACCACCCGGCCGCCAACGCCGTCAGCGCCCAAGCGAGCCGCGTGATAGCTCACCCCGCTGCCAGGTGCACCCCCTCACCCTCTCTCGCTCGCCTCCCACACAAGCAACATTTATATTATCGCGAATATAAAATATAAGGCGCGGTCACAGACCAAAACAAAGAAACAGTTGGCTGAATGGGGCCGAATGGATACAAGCCAGGGAAAGAGAGAAAAGGAGAGAAAGATAAACAAAAAACTGGTGACCCCCCTTAAAATTATATGAGAGCAAAGAACAAGGTAATGATAAAACACAAATAAGATAAACAAATGGATTAATTGGTTAGTGGCATGGATGTTCTATTAATTGGTTAGTGGCATGGATGCTATACAAATAATATCATAGAATTGCACCAATAAAATGGAAGAAATATATACAATAATTCGTATACAAATATTAACAAGGCAAACAAATGCACAAAGTCTTGGACAAAATAGTCATATGCAAAAGCACAGTAAAATACTAAAGGTAGTATTGCTAAATAATATCTCTAACAAAGAAAAACAAACAAATACAAAGACTCATAATATTTCAATAATTCTGCTGTTACTCTGTTCCCAAACGCAAAGTATCCAACCTTGAACCTATACTTCTAGGTTAAAAAAAAAAAAAAATTTAGAACAAATTTATACAATCCTATCCAAAGTAAATATATTAATATTATCAAACGCATAAACCCACATAAAATCGTTGTGATTAAAAAATACCATCCTATTCTGTCATAAATCATTATTAAAATAATTGCGCAAAAATACCACTCATAAAACTTGAGTAAAGATTATGTTTTTTTTAAAGCCAAAATTAAGTCAATATCGGTACCCTTATTTTTGTTCTATGGCCATCTATCATCAAAGAACATAATCACACACTCGTCGTTGTAAAACAAAAAATACAACCTAGTGTAATAATGTCTAAAATGTACACCATACCAATCCTCAGAACTTACACAAATGATTACCATAATAACCCCCAATATCCTGCACACCATATAAATGACGGGTATCCTGTTTATAACTACTAGGGGATAGAGGCTATTACTATAAATATAATAAGTATATTTAATCCCTTTTTTCTATAAGTACCAACATATTATATTTATAGTAATTTGGGAAATGTGTGGCAGCATTATTACTACTTAAATGATTAAAGTAGAGTAGGGAAATCCAGAATCATCGAGAATATCGACCAGAGTCTACCAACCATAATCAACCAAGTAATACACTAATGCATTCTAACACCTTACAAGGTCACAACATTTGTTTACCTTACAACAGTAATATCTGTTGTAAGGCTTGCTACTGATGTCGGGGAAGGTGATGGGGTATTCAAAGTAAGACGGGTGTCTGGGGGGGGCGTAACAGGGGGGTTTTCCATCGTCGAACGTCTCTAATTCTCCTATCAACAGACCCTTTGGCTGGCTGATGTGGTCGTCGGAAATGTTTGTGACCTTCAGACAGTTTTTGGATGGGGGGAGCAAAGCGGGGGAAGTTAAGCAGTGGGGTGTGATATGAGAGGCAGGGGAGAACACCAAGGAGACATTGGTGGGGCGGTTAATAGGTACCCAGGCCTGATGATGTGGGGGAATGGAGATGGCTTCGGTCGTGGTGGCCTGGTCAAAGAGATGTTGAGTTTGAGGTTGGGCTTCGAATTGCAAGCGCCGGTGTTTGCAATCGATCTGTGCATTCAATATCTGTAGCAGGTCTAACCCGAGGTACCCATCGTAGGCGGTGTCATACGAGTCTACGAGTTTAGCACGACAAATTTGTGATCGATTGAGAACCCGTGGGGAAGCTTAATAGTGACGGGGTAAGTTTCTCCCCGTATTTGTAACAGGCTATTTCCGGCACTGATGAGTATAAGTGATGACGGTCGAATAGGCCCAAATTTGTGACATAGCCACTTGTAGAAATAAGTATGAAGGCAGGAGCGTCCGGCGCCTGTATCTACGAGAAGACATACTGGTAACTCGTTTAATTTTAACTTATGGTATATGGGTGGCTGGTGCATCAAAGACTGGACCCCCGCAACCTGAAAGGGTGTTGGGAATGTTACTAAATATCCATCTCATATTCGGCGAGAGGATTAGTGGAGTTGGGAAGAGGGGCTAGGGGGTAGCAGAAGGCGCTTGTGAGGGGTATTGAGGGAGGTAATGGAAGGCCAGAGGACCCGCGTCTGTCAAGGCCGGTTGTGGGATGTTACAGCGCTTTTTGAGCGACTGTACACTCTAGAATAAACCATATAATCACATATATAACTCACACCATTATAACAGTTATTCACTTACCTAAGTAGGCAACTGTACATTTCTAGTTGGGAATGTCTCCCCTATAGAAGATCATCTTCCCCCACCTATAAAAGCCTTTGGTACAATTCTTGCAGAGTAAGCAAGGATTCTCATGCTCCCCTCAGAGTATTGCAGCAACACCAAGATGATTGCTATCAACTAAGTAGAGTGTCATACCACACTGATAGAAGCCGGTCCGCTCCTCTAGCCCAAGCAATGGTAGTAGCAGTCAGACAAGCCTTTAGGATGGTCTCCCCCTTTACAGGCTAAGGTTTATACAGTGACAAGTGCGATACTGTGCTATATTAGTGTGTGTGCTATTACTTATTTCACTATTCTTAATGCATCTATCCTGTACAGGAATACAGATTAAACAGGAATAAATAGCTCATCTATAGTTGCTTTTAGCTTATGCTTAATTAGTAGGTACAGTTGGTCAAGGATGAAAGTATACAGTTTTTCGTCTGCTATAGCCACACATGGTTTGTCATGTTGGCAGCCATGACAGCCTTTCCACTAGCCCAAACCATCCCAACACACATGGGGTTTATTATATTGATACATTAATTAATATACGGAGTGCTTCGAAAAAGCGTTTCCAGAAATATCAAAAGATAGAGAATTATTCATAAACCTTCAGGGTGACTAAATACTGTTATGGAGATAGCAAAACAAAGCTGGGGGCATACGCTGGAACAGCGCGTAGCCGCGGCGCTCGCCTCCGTTTCATTGCCCTTTGGATCACATATAATCCAGTCTTGGGGATGAAAGTGAAATATCAATATTTACCTACTTATTAATTAACAAGTATTATTAGATTCCTCTTTCTACTCATTATTTATTATGAATGTTATAATGTTAAGTGTATATCGTAATATCTTTTATAGCCACTCCATATTCGTCTACTTTAGATACACAAAAATCTAATTCCTAAACGTGGACGTAAGGAAGCCTGTGTGTTCAATAGGGTAATGACCCAGCAATTTTACTCATCTTGCGAGCGCCATTGCATTATGAGTCAGTCCTCGAAGCATAATGAGGCTATACTTGTGATTTTTATTTATTTATTTATTTATTTATTTGTTATGCCCTGTTTTTCTACAGGTTTAACTTGGGTAATGTGAGTTCTAATTGACTGGGTATATAAGGCTGCATGCACAATACAAGGTATGAGGAATAGAGAACACAAAATAAACACACGGTAACACGACACAAGTTCAAGTTTATTGAAGTAAGTAAATAAAGAGCATGGAAAGATAGTAACTCTCGTACAAAACAAATAATAGAAGGGAACTGCTAGCATTAGCGGATCTGGATGGAGCCTAGTCTCCCACTTCCAACGTTCAGGTATACTCTTCTGATCACGGGTTTAATTAGCAAGTTTTATTTTACTGAAAGACCTCAATATATTCATGTAATTCAATTTCACTGATTTGATCTCTTACTGGCTGGTCGCGTGCCCAAGTAGCAGCTCACAGTTAGGATTAGACGCGTATATTGTAGAACACGGAATCTCTAGTAACCTCATGGGGGTACTGATCTAAGTTTTATATTCTTATGGCAGAAATACGTAGAACACAAATCAGTGGGCGAACGTTAGATATCACTAGAGTTTTAATATCTGAATAAGGTAATTACGAGAGTCAATGTCGCCTGTTAATTAATGAGCACTGATACGCTTAGTACGTCCCAAATGGAATGGTTAAATATGAGTTACACTGGGAAAGGTTATAGCCACTTTATAGAAAGTTAATAAGTGAGTGTCAAACTTGTACTATAACACTTAGTACTAGCAACATGAATCTTGAATAGTATTTGTAGATCTGGTCCTGGTTATCTTGCTTCCGGTGATGTTGGGGGCTAACGACTGGTTCCTCGGCCGTCCAGGTGGTCCAAAATGTAGGAAGTTCTCAAGTCGGATCTCTTGACGATCGTTGCTGGCTACACACTTATATACCCACGAATTTGTGTGAAGGTTATAAGGTGCACGTTAGGACTTGTACATGGACAGATCTTCTATTTAACTTCTGCCATGGAGTCTGCCGGCTCGGGAATCTCTCAACTCAGGAACAACACAAGGGCAGAGCTAGAGGTTAACTTCAGGGTAGTGACCACTGGTTGGTGTCTAACTTTCAACTGATTTGACTGGGGGCGGGAGCTAGGTTTATAGGCTCGGTTCTGGACCCTGTAGACAATAGGGATCTCGAGTCTTATGGACTTATTTGAGCTCTCAATAGATATGGGGACTGGGTAAGATGGTGATTACTGTTGTGGCACATGGCTATAGGAAGCCTTCATATTTTAATATAACTGAGCCTTAGTAAGAGGTACTATTTTGGCTATACTGGAAGTATTTAGGGGAGAGAGACTGGATCTACTTTGCGAGGAGGATGGGGACAGCTGTGATAGGAGCATCTCTCTTAGATTGTTCAATCTTCATTCTATGGTATAGCTGAGGTGCTAATTTAGTGATCAGAGTATGCAAGAAAGGTAAATGGTTTATTGTGAGTTAATAGAGGTTAGTAAAGGTGTTAGTCATGCATGGTTAGTTCATTGATAGGAAGAATTCCTGTGCTACCTGGCAATGACTCAGAAGTCAAAACAGGGGGTCAGGTATACCTCCGCGGGGGTGGGGGTCGCCCTCCTCGGGTGGGTAAAAAGGGGTAGCTGGGTGCCCTCTCTCTGTGATGGTCGTCCGGCGGCTGTGGCTAGGGGCTTGCCATATCACCAGTGTTTGTAATAACCCTCTGTTTATGAGACAGATGTGGGTCTTCTTAATATCCAAACCGAAGGTGCCTTGGCTAGCTGGTTTTAATCGGTTGGTTGTTAATCGTATGGTTTGCTGGATGTGGTGGAGACTGGTTGCTAACTCTGCCACATTTATCTGGAAGTATGGCAATAGAAGTTAGTTACTGGTGAGGCGGCTAGCCTCGCACCGACGACCATTGGGTGCAGGGTTGTGAATAGCTTGTAGGTAGTAGGGGTAGGCAGCCCCGCCCAGGGAAGTACTACCGCCAAGGTTTCGGGAGACTCAGGGAATAGCCTGAATTCCATTTTCTCTCCCAGGCCTTGGTAGCTGGATACATATCTTTCTGCCTCACACATCAGGGGTATCAGGAAAACCCTCTTTATATAACATACACATCCAACTTCACGACATTGCCCTACATCGCTATCCTCTATCCATAAAATACTACTCTTCCCACTACATATCATACATGTAACACCATACACTTACCTATAAATATGGCAGTACAATTGTTAAGAGCAAACCTGGTGGTCCCTCGGATATCCACCCCCGGCAGGGTTGGGTTATTGACACAGGGCCCTCCCGGTCGTCATCATGCGACTGTGTCAAGAGCATTGCAACGTCCCAAAGCTGCTTGTCAGTACAGCTATTTCTTTAGTAATATAAGGGGACTTCACTCTAACATAAATTCTGTACACCAATTTCTTCAAGCAGAATCCCCTACTCCTTTTTTTGACAGAGACTCAAGTAACATCCACATCTGACACATCTAGATTTAATTTTCCAGGTTATCAACTGCTCAAAATTTCAGACCTAAAGGTGGTGTGGTGTATGTTGCTTCGCAAAATCTTAAATTGCCCTGGAGGAGGTTACTAGTTTCAATTGTCCCTATTTTGATTATTCTATATACAAATTTATTTCTGCTGGTAAATTTAAATACATATGTTGCATCTACCGTTCCCCAAATACTCCTCCAGAGCAAAGTCTTTTTGATTCTCTGTCCTCACAACTCAGTGTCCTCAACTTAAATGCTTCTTCTGAAATCACTGTGTTGGGTGATTTTAATGTCCATAATGTTGAATGGCTCACTCATTCAGCCAGGACTGATGATGCTGGTCTTGAATGTGAGCTATTTGCAGACTCATTTAATCTCATTCAACTAGTCAACCAACCCACCCGTGTACCAGATAATCCTAATCATAATTCCCACCTACTGGACTTATTTTTAACAACCAATTCAGAAAATTATGATGTTACAGTGAGGTCCCCACTTGGATCTTCTGATCACTGTCTGATACAGGCCACCTGTCTATCACCTACCACACCTTCCCACTCTGAACCTGTTTTGGTGACTAAATGGCATTACGATAGGGCAGACTGGGAGGGTCTTCAAGGTTTCTTATTGATATTCCCTGGACCTCTTTCTTTTCTAATGATGCACACTCCACCTTGAGCCACATACAAGATTTTGTAAAAATTGGAATGGAAACTTTTATTCCTCATCAAAAGTACAGTAAAAGATCTAATTCACCTAAATGGTTTGACCATAATTGTGCTAGAGTAACTGAACAAAAAGCAATAGCCTACAATGCATACACAAGATCAAAAACACATGAAGCCTTTAATTTCTTTAGAAACATCAGAAATCATGCCAAAACTGTATTAAACCTAACTAAATCAAACTTTCTCCATAAGCAGGCAAATAAACTTCTAAATAATCCAAATGATAACAAAATATTTGGTCTACTCTTAACTCATTCAAATCCAACTTCACTACTGCTTCATCCATTCCACCATTAAAATCTCCGACTGGCAATCTTGTAAGTGACCCACGAGGTAAAGCTAACCTTCTTGCAGATATTTTCTCCACCAACTCAACCTTAGATGAAATAAATCAAGATGTCCCTGTACTTAATTTTAATTCACCTGAAATTCCCTCACTTAAGATCCACACCAGACATGTCAAAACTATTTTGCAGAATCTCTCAGTAGATAAGGCTCCTGGTCCAGATGAAATTCCTCCAATAGTACTTAAGAATTGCTCCTTGGTGCTCGCTCCTGTATTGGCAAAATTTGTCCGTCTGTGTACTCATACCTCATGCTTCCCAGTACCCTGGAAAGAAGCAAACATCCATCCAGTTCCTAAAAAAGGTGCCTCTTCAGATCCATCAAACTACAGACCAATAGCTATAACTTCCACTCTTGGCAAAGTTTTTGAAATTATATTAAATAATCACATAATTAAGCATCTGGAGAATAATAAATTAATCAGTGATAGGCAATATGGTTTTAGACGATGTCGATCAACTGCAGACATTCTTTGCCTTCTTACGCATCAAATCAACCAAGCTACAGACCAACATGGTGAAACACATACAATAGCACTGGATATATCAAAGGCATTTGATAGAGTCTGGCATCAATCCTTATTGTCGAAGATGTCACACTACGGCCTTGCATCATTAGTTCCTGTGGTAAACTATCAATGGAAGTTAAATATTACTAAGCTATAATGAATCAAATAAAATCAATCTAAATGAATACTCTATATCTAAATTGAATTCAATCTGAAACAAGCTAATTTATATCCAAAGGTCTCACATAATAAATGTATATAATTATAGGGTAAGGTTATAAGGGTTAATATTAGCCAGGAATTAACTCACCAATAGTTCCACGTGGCAATGAGGCAAGGGAGAACGTTTTACCCAATATGGCGGTGGACAATGGGGAACGAGACTTCGGTCCCAAGACACGAGTCAAGTTAAAGAAAGAATAAATGATTACATGGGAATGGACATGAATAATATGCTTATCTATCAGTTAGTCATGATGTCGATGAGAGCGTCGTGATGGTGTAGTTGTGTGTATTGCTGTATGTGTATTGTGATTAGAGGCACAAAAGCACGATCAACTGAGGGCGGAAAATTAGATGTTAACTGGTTGGTGTTCGTGAAGGCTCTGACGTACCTCAAAAGCACACCTTGCTGCCTTGGCAAACCGCCAGGAGCCCAAATTATCGTACCGCATTTAGGTTGCTCTATACGATAAATTATATTAATATATACGATAAATTCATATATACTACATAAGACCATGGCAATATTGCTTAATAGCATATTAGGCCTTTTATAACTTAACTTATTTACAATCTTATAATATACGATCTACTCGTCCTACATCGTGCTGTAGGAGAGATCGTGACGTCACAGAGACATCCAAGATCACAAAAGAGTCATAGTCTATCGTATTTATACGATACACTCCCCCCACAAAAAAGACCTGAACCCCACCTTAAACCTAAAGTTGCCCAGAGGCTATCTTCTGACGCCACAAGTCGACAGCGCCAGCAGCAGCGCGTCTGGGACGCGTCCCGGTCCGAGAATGATCACCATCAGTATGAGGTGAGTCGTTCCTTCGAGAATCCTCGGACCCAGCAATAACAGGTGGAGCCTCAGATTGCAATGCGGAATCTAGCTCCAAAGCGTACAAACGTGCGATAGGACGAACAGTAGTTCCAGTGGCTGTCTTTAAAAGCGCCACCCGCTCTACAGAGTCTGCCCCCTTGTATACCTCCAATACGCGGCCTAATTTCCAGTATAAACGAGGACTATCTTCTTTAATTAAAACAACGTCACCAACTGTAGGGGCCGTTGGTCTACCAGAGGGAGTAACACTCCTTTCCCTCAATGCTAGCAGATATTCACTAATCCACCGTTTCCTAAAATCCTCGATTATCCTGGATATATACTGGTATCTCTTAGACACCGCTACCGCAGAGTACAACGAGGGATCCTCTAACTCTACTATGGACTGAAAATCAGATGGAAACGCAGTCAATGGTTTTCCATATAGCAAGTGAGCTGGCGTTAATGGTAGTGGTTCTTGCAGGTCGGTGTACACATATGTAAGCGGGCGATCATTCACGACTGCCTCTATCTCTGTGAGGACTGTCGTCAACTCACTCTTCTTTAATAGAGCACGTCCTACAACCGCTCTGAGTCCTGACTTTACTATGCCGACACACCGTTCCCACATTCCACCAAACCAAGGTGCCTTAACTGGAATGAACCTCCATTCGCACTTCTTCTCTCCCAAAAAAGTGATGATAGTAGGATCACTACTCATATCCTTTAGATATTTTGATGCTTGGACATAAGTGGGAGCATTGTCGCTAAGAATGAGTTGAGGGAATGAACGACGGGCACAAAACCGTCTGAACGCCAGCATAAATTCCTCGCTAGACATATTATCACATAGTTCTAGGTGTACCGCTCGAGACGTCGCACAGGTAAACAATAATATATAAACTTCTCATGCTCCCTCGTCTTCAATGCCCCTGTGTAATCTAATCCTACCGCTTGGAAAGGTTCTACGTGCTTTACACGGCATTCAGGTAGGGGTGGAGCTGGTCCAGTTGCATATGGTTTACCCTTTAGTCTCTGGCATATTACACACTTTCTCACTACGCGTCGAGCTACTTGTCGAACTCTGGGTATCCACCATGTGAGACGTAAAATTGATATAATATGACATACCCCGTAGTGTTTTACTTCCCTATGTGCACGTATGATCAATAGATCAGTAACGTGATGTCTTGTTGGCATAAGTATAGGTCGGTTTGTGCCGTCTGGTACACCCGACCACTTCAGGCGACCCTCACACCTGATGAGGCCATTGTCTAGGTGCAACCTTAGTTGACGCACTATATTAGGCATTAATGTCTTATTCGAGCCTTTCAAGGATTCTAATTCATTGGAAAAGGTTTCTACTTGAACCCATTTGATCAAAGTTACTTCAGCTGCTTTAAATTCACGAGCATCAATGTTGTGACCCCTGTTGCAGAGTTGGCCCGTTACTTTAAGCTTAAGATTGGATACATATCGCAACACCCAAGCTACAACCCTGACTAGTTTATTATAGTCACCGAATCTTGCCCACTTCATGATAGGACCCGGTGGCTCATTTGGTTGGGCTGTAACTGCCACTGTTTCCAGTGGCAGAAGTCCCTCACCAACAGCATGCCATATCGTCCATTCACTTTCATGGAGCAGCCACTTTGGACCATGCCACCACAATTCGGACTTAATTAACTGGCTAGCCGTTATACCCCTAGTTATGAGATCACTAGGGTTTTCCTTTGTATTTACATAATGATAAGCAACGTCTGGCAAAAGGGCTCTAATCTCATCTACCCTATTCCGCACATAAACTGGCAGAGACTTCTTGCTATGTATCCAGTTGAGTGCGACCTGACTATCGCACCATACGTGAACGATTTCAATATTTAATTCGCTCTCGTATGCTGCGCGTACATGTTGCACCAGACGTGCTAATAGCAGCATGGCAGTCAATTCCATTTTAGGGATAGTTACCTTCTTAACCGGGGCTACTTTGGCCCGGGCTGTAACTAAATGTGCCCCAAATGAAGTAACAACATATATGGCTACCCCGTATGCCGTGGCGCTAGCATCGCAAAACGTGTGTAATGTAACGTCACCGAACGCCGCCACTTTACGAGGTATAGGTTTCGTACATAGGATGGCATATTCATTCAACAACAATGTCCCTTGGTCATTCAGGTCCTCGGGCAAACTGTCATCCCATCCTATTTTACGTCTCCAAACTTCCTGCATTAGAATCCTAGCTCTTATGGTAACAGGTAATGCTAGACCCAAAGGATCAAAAAATTGCACAACTTTGCTCAACAGACTTCTTTTTGTGTGCGCTCCTGTCTGCTGAGCAAAAGACCTTGATTGAAAAGTTAGTATGTCATGTTTAGGTTGCCAGATCATCCCCAAATTTCTGGACTTTTCCTGGTTAAGAGATGCCGTACCATCCACTTGTATTAAACTCTGAAGATCTTCACTATTAGTAACCCACTCGCGGAGAAATAGATGTGCATCTGCAAACAATCTGCGTGCTTGCCAGTATGCATACAACAAATCATCTTGACTATCGCTAGTACCCTGCAAATTGTCAATGTATAATCCGCGAGATAGTTTACTTGTGTCCTCATGAGTGTCAGCTAGATGTTTTCTGATTGTGGCATTTAACAAAAACTGCGAGCAAGTGGCCCCAAAGAGTACAACCCGAAAACGGTATATTATGATGGGACTTTCAGAGTCGCTAATGTCGCCGAACCAAAGAAAGCGGGTAACATCTCTATCTTCCTCCTTTAGCTTGACCATCAAGAATGCTTTCTCGATGTCACTGGTATAGGCGTACTTTCCCAGCCTAAACCGCAATAGATGTTGGGACAGGTCCGACCTGTCAACAGGCAGTCATTCAGACTGGGTTGTTGACCTTGGTGGGCAGAACAGTCATACACCACCCGTATTGGTGTGGTGACGCTGTCTTTCTTTACCCCATGATGGGCCAGATAGTGAACCCTACCCTTCTTACACGGTTCCTTGACATCGACTCTCTCAATAAAACCCCTATCCTCATAACTCCGAAATACATCGTCATACGCCTGGCGCGTGCTCGGTTCGTTAGACAATTTCCGCTGCAATGCGCGCAAGCGACCTAATGCCAAACCATAGTTGGTAGGTAGGCTTATCTCACTGTTCTTCCAAGGTAAACTAACTTTATATTGCTTGTCTGAGGCACAGTAGCACACAGACTCGTTAAACCTTTGTAGCGCAACTTCCGAGTCATAATCAGTCTCCATAGGATTAATGCCTATGTGATCCAATCTCCACAGTCGTTCCAGGTCGAACTCGGCAGCCATCTTAGGGTCACTAGGTTGGGAATCCTCCCTTCCCAACTCCTCTGCCGCGGTTACATTGACTCTATATATCGAGACCGTGTCGACCAGGACCTTTGACTGTGTAGTATGCACCTTTCCGCTCATGCAGTATCCAAATTTAGTGGGGATTAAAATTACACCACACATCTTTTTAAATCCAGGGTATACTACTTCATAATAATGATCCACACCAAGTAGAACATGCACCTCACTCTGATTTCCCATGGGATCTGACAAGTTAACCCCTTTGCTACGTAATGCGTGTTCCACCTTCTTCACACCCACAGATACATATTCTGGTAGGGTGTCTACTACGATACAAGTCATAAAGTACCGGTTTTTACGATAGAAATATGAAATCTCCGCTATCTCGTAGTCTTGTTTATCAGTAACCCCTGTGAAGCCCTGTAATCGAAGAGACTCAGCCCCTACGATTCGGTGCTTCAATCCCACTAGTACGGACCTCTTTATAAAGGAACGTTGAGATCCTTGATCTAGAAGTACCCGACAAACTTTGTTAATGTCATTACCTTCCATGGGAATCTGTATTGTGGGCAATATAGTGGTGTCTTGCGTGCTACCTAGTGCCACAGTTGTAGTACCCTCATTTTTGACGTCTTTGACTTTATCTGCAGTAGGACACAACTTATCAAAGTGATGTCCTTTGCAGTGCCGACAGGGCCTTAAGTATGTAGCATTACATTGTCCCTGCTTACCATGTTCCCCACTTAGACAACCTACACATAGCTTCAATCTTCTCGCCTGTGCTAGTTTTGTCTCATTTGTCGGGTATTTTACACAGAAACTCCATTTATGTTTGTTGTTACATAGCTTACATAGAATCTGAGCAGGTTTCTTATACACACCCTCTTTCTTTACTTTAGTCCCCACTGTCATGCTTACTGTTCCCCTCTTCTCCACATTCTCACTCCCTCCCGACTCATACATTCTCCCTTTGTTCAACTGTAGATTATTGATCTCCTTACTGAACTGAGTTTTGAATTCCCCCAGCTCAAATGATCTTACCTTATCAAGTATTGCCATAGGAAGCTTCTGACGCAAGATAATGACTATCATTTCCTGCGTGGTAAGCCCTAGGGTATCTAGCGATCGAGTATGGCACTCCATATTTGCCCTGAAGTTTGTCAACTCATCAACCTTATACTGTGGTTCTGCGAGCCCCAACAAGGCAACGACATGGGCCATCTTCAACTGCTCTCTATCCCCGTATGTGGACTCTAATAAGTGTACCGCTTCAAGATAACTACCACCTACTACTGCAAAACCCTCTATTAAATGTAAGGCCTCTCCTTCCATTTGTCCCTTCAGATAGTGAAACTTGCGGACATTATCCAAAGAGGATTCATGGACCGTAGATCGAAATACGTCCCAGAAAGCTAACCACTCGGTCAACTTGCCCCCAAATGTAGGAAGATTGAGCTTTGGGAGGTGTACAGTATGTTTGGGGTCAGCCCTTCTATGGGCCTCATTATCGCCTCCCTTCTTACTTGCGACAGCACGCTGTAATAGGCGCTTCGCTCTAAAGACAGGTTCGTCATAGAGGGCGCGATTATCACACTCTGTAACTATCTCTTCCTCCTCTATCATGTCAGCCACAATCACCTCACTCAGAGCCGTAATACGACCGTGGGTAGCCTGGACGTTATCTAATCTAGCCTCCAATTCCTCTAGATCAGCAGTAGTGATGAAAGTGTTTAAGTCCACAATTAGCCTATTTAACACTCCCCGAAGTCCCGCCCTTTGATTTTTAGGGGCTTTGCTTAGCACCCCACTAGACGGTGTCTCTTTATGGTCTTTATCCATTTTGCATGTGAGCCTATAGGCTATGTATCTAAATGTTACGTTACAAGGACAACGGCAAATCAATAGTCTAATTAAGAGACGCCAACCTGCGGACTTCTATGTTATGGAGAACAAATAGTACACTAAATAGCAATACCTACTAATGGATCATATTGAACAAGAAAAATGTTAGGTCAGGTCATATGTCACAGGAAGAAAAGAAAATTATTGGGGAAAGACGATGGGTGGGAAGCAGGACTTAGGCAGGCACAACGATGTGACCCTGCATTCTGGCTCTAACCATCGCTTGGCTAGCCTTGCCAGTTTATCATAGAGTTGTTCCTGCATCCTGTTATATGTCCCCTTGTTCATTGCCTTAAAATCCCTTACTGGTAGCTAATTCCCGGGTCTGGGCACCAATGTGGTAAACTATCAATGGAAGTTAAATATTACTAAGCTATAATGAATCAAAAAAAATCAATCTAAATGAATACTCTATATCTAAATTGAATTCAATCTGAAACAAGCTAATTTATATCCAAAGGTCTCACATAATAAATGTATATAATTATAGGGTAAGGTTATAAGGGTTAATATTAGCCAGGAATTAACTCACCAATAGTTCCACGTGGCAATGAGGCAAGGGAGAACGTTTTACCCAATATGGCGGTGGACAATGGGGAACGAGACTTCGGTCCCAAGACACGAGTCAAGTTAAAGAAAGAATAAATGATTACATGGGAATGGACATGAATAATATGCTTATCTATCAGTTAGTCATGATGTCGATGAGAGCGTCGTGATGGTGTAGTTGTGTGTATTGCTGTATGTGTATTGTGATTAGAGGCACAAAAGCACGATCAACTGAGGGCGGAAAATTAGATGTTAACTGGTTGGTGTTCGTGAAGGCTCTGACGTACCTCAAAAGCACACCTTGCTGCCTTGGCAAACCGCCAGGAGCCCAAATTATCGTACCGCATTTAGGTTGCTCTATACGATAAATTATATTAATATATACGATAAATTCATATATACTACATAAGACCATGGCAATATTGCTTAATAGCATATTAGGCCTTTTATAACTTAACTTATTTACAATCTTATAATATACGATCTACTCGTCCTACATCGTGCTGTAGGAGAGATCGTGACGTCACAGAGACATCCAAGATCACAAAAGAGTCATAGTCTATCGTATTTATACGATAGTTCCACTAATTTCTTCTTATCTTCATAACAGAAAAATATGTGTAATGGTAGATGGCCTTTATTCTCAATTTCACTCAATAAATGCTGGTGTTCCCCAGGGATCAGTTTTGGCCCAACTCTGTTCCTCATTCATATCAATGATCTCATATCTACCACTCATAATCCAATACATTCCTACGCAGATGACTCAACACTCCACAGTTCCTTCACATTTACCAATTCTTTCACCCAACCCGATCTTATAAATTCAAAAATAAACACTGCAATTTCTCTGAACCAGGACCTTTCTAGAATTAATGAATGGACAAGATAATCTAGTTTCCTTTAATGCACAGAAAACCAAGTACATTCAATTTTCTAACCGACAGAATCTCACTGACTCCCATATATTTGTAATGATGTAAATATTCCCACTTCCCCTAGTATTGACATTCTCGGTGTAACATTAACTACTAACTTGAGCTGGACACATTATGTTAGAAGCATTGCTAAGAATGCCTCTAAAACACTGGGACTCTGTACAGAGTTCGAGAATTCTTCACTGACGAGCAGTTGGCCGTAATATAAAAGTCATGTGCGCTCTCAGATGGATTACTGTTCACCTCTGTGGGGTGGAAGTGGAGTGGTTGCATTGAGGCAGTTGGACAAAATTCAAAATAAAGCTATTAGATTAATCAATAACCTGCAGTCACACAGGACCTTCCTCATTAGCCATACGAAGAAACGTTGCATCCCTTGCATTATTCTACAGATATTTTCACAGCAATTGTTCCGAGGAACTGCTTCAATTGTGCCGCCTCTCCACATCTTTCCCCGTAGAACTAGGGCAGCTGAGAGCGCCCATGAATTTACACTTTCTCCTCCACAATGCAGAACTTCTGCTTATCAGAATTCATTTATCCCTAGAGCTACTACTCTTTGGAATTCACTTCCCTCGAATTGCTTTCCACAAACTTACAATCAACAAATGTTTAAATCCAGTTGTTACAAACATTTTATGAATGGAGGATGCCTTTAGGCACATGGACCTTTTTGTTTTATCTGTGTTTTTCCTTCCTCCGTTCATTGTCTCTTAAAAAAAAAAAAAAAAAAAAAAAGAGAATAGAGGGCATGCAAGGGGTTAGTAAAGTTCTAATGTTGTTCTGGCCTATTAAGGGAAGGCAGGCTGGATAGGAGTATATATATAAAAGGTTGGAGAGCGTTAGCAACGGAAAAATCAAGGATCTTCAAGAGGTATGAGAGAGAGGCTAGGTCGGACAAGAGTAGAGAAGCGCGGGGTCTTATAATGAGAGGGGAGGAGTTCAGGGGGGGCTATAGGGGAATTTGACCCTAAGGTCTCTGGGCGTGGGGGTGGCATTAGGCTGCAGTTGATATTGGAGTTTGAAAAGGCAGTGAAAGTACGTTAGCCAAATGCTACCGGGGAATGCAACTATGGGTTGGTATATGAGTCTGGAAAAGATAGAATTATGTGGACTGTGGGGCTGGGGGGGGGAGAAGGAGGTGAACTGTAGGTGTGTGCTGGACTGTGGGTAAAGTGGGGAAAAACATGGTGTATTATTCTTCGTCAGTACGAGGGGTTATGGATACTATTAGTTGGCACTGGGAACTGCGTTTTCTATGAAATATATATACCAAGAAAAGCGTCAGTTCGTAGGGGTACTTAGTTATTGTTTCGAGGTACTTATGACAGATACTGGTAACAAGGTTATCTATACAATCTCTGGTTGGGGTAAGAGGTGTATGACACGAAGCAAATTGGCGTAGTGTGGACTGTGAATACGAAGGAGGCAAGTGGAAGACGTATGACAATTGTGGAAAAGTAAATGGAAAAAGGTGAACACAATGGCGGATAAAGATACTTAACCTAAGGATTGAATACATAGATTTAATGGGCGATGAGTCTTCAGAAACTTAGTCTGGCAAGACAAGATATGTTAGGGAATGTTAACATTAATACTTAAACTAAGGATTAAATACATAGATTTTATGGGGGGATGGGTCTTCAGAAACTTAGTCTGGCAAGACAAGATATGTTAGGGAATGTTCATATTAATACTTAACCTAAGGATTGAATACATAGATTTTATGGGGGCGATTGGTCTTCAGAAACTTAGTCTGGCAAGACAAGGTATGTTAGGGTATGTTAATATGAATATTGTAAACCTAGGGACAGCATGGGTGTATTAACTTCTAAGGTATATAACATCTACTTCTCGGATGTAAGAACATACATAGATATAATTATGGATGTCTGATGTGTTGGCATTGGCTCAACGTAGGGACAGGGCATGGGTGTTTTTAATATGAATGTATATTTCTGTTCATCATCTTTGTAGTTAGGAGTGTAGGACACGAGGGGGTAGTGTACGTGAGGTGTGGAAAATGGTCAGTTTAGAAGAGGTATGTAGGTGCGGCCTGGAGCTGCTTAGCCCTGCGGGCTTGGGCCTGTCTGAATTGGCTGGCTCGGTCAGCTGGTCCTTTCGTTCTGTGGACCTTTCTTTCGGGTGTTTCTGTGTGGTGTTCGCTCGTGGCTTCTGTGGTGGGCTTCTTGTTCTGGGGAATTTTATTATTATTATTATTTTTATTTTTATCAGCAGAACACCTGCAAACCAACTGCAACATTGATATCACCATACCCTACATTATTAGCCACATATTACCACATGTGAAAATGGACCTGTATTCCACTGAAATATCGTATATAGGTAGACGTTTTGATTTTCGGTTTCACTCTCGCATTTCTTGTATATCTATCAATAACATTAAGTGTTTAATATCTCCGAAGTGATATTCACGTCAAAGATTATAGAGCAATATATTCATATTTCCGTCTGACAACTAAGTCCAGGAACACGTTTTTAAACACCCTGTATAAGGTGGGCGGGCTCTGAGATATGGCTACCAGGGCTGCCAACATGACAAACTATGTGTGGCTATAGCAGACGAAAAACTGTATACTTTCATCCTTGACCAACTGTACAGTACAGTACTCCCCAGACGGGCGCATATACAGTACCTACACAGACCTTATAACCTTTATTAAAGCCACGCATCATAGTTCTATATTTCTGATAATAAAAACTATAGAAAAGCCAACAGTGTCTTTGCTTCAAATCAGTTACCTCATTAATTGACCTATTCAACATGTTTTACAGTTAGAACCTTGGACCACAGTCATAACAAGGAAAATATAAGGTAAGAAGCAAAAGTATAAAACAATTAATATCCGATACATAACGTGGTTGGCAAGCTAATTGGATTTGTGTTCCCTAATAAAACACAAATAAATAGACCTCCGAAGAGCAATTAAAAAGCAATAAAGAAGCTTAGGAAGAAAGCAACTAGATTTAACAAACATTAATAGTTAAAGTGGAAAGAGAAACAATCAGTAATGATGCCCAAGTAAAGTTAATTCAGAGCGAGCTGGTACTCTGGGATCTACATCTCAGTAACCATCACATCAGCGCCGACCTCAGCACATCTCTTCCCTGAGCAATGCATGAGTCACAGTGAGCTCACGCTCAACTCTCATACTCACCACTCACGCTCAACTTCACGCTCATCCTCACGCTCAGCCCCACCCCGCTCTAAAGCCAGGGTCTGACGCGGGGGTGACGTCATCGACTCATTGGTGACGTAGAAGGAAGGTTGCCAGGAATTCAACTCTATGGGATATCTAAGAAATGTTCACTCAGCAACCAGCTGATTGATAAACAACAACAAGATCTTCAAGCCATTTGCAACTATAGTACCAGTTACTTGTAATAGGTTGGTCTTAACACTACATGAGAAACATAATAGTACTAGTTAGTACTAGTTAGTCCTAGTAAACTCACAACACAGCAATAGCAGTGCCTCTTTTTAATATTCTAATCAAAATAACTCTACTTATTTACTTAACGAATTTTAAGGTGTGACTGTACATACATTTTAACTCTATTTCAACTTAGTTAATTCAAGTATTGCTTCAAGAACTTTATTCTCGCACTATGAAACTTATATATTTACTTCCTTTTAATTCTAGTTTCTCTCATAGAAATAGAAATTTTAAAGGCCTAGATTAAATATTGTTTTTGCCAACAATAATTTCACAAGAAATTTATTATAGCAGAGGATCAGTTCTTCTTTTCTCTTGCATGTGTTACATTGTTTTTCTTTTAACCCCTTTAGTAAGAGTGTTCCTACACTTCCTTAGTAACCAGAACTTTCCAAAATTTTCCTGTATTAATATTTCTACTGCTCACTCATCAGATTAACCACTATTATCATCCATACAAACTTGGGTACGGGTGTGTGGTTAAGAGAAATCCCTACTACAAAAAATTTGTGCCAGTGCCAAAAATGTTGTGTTGTCAATGACATTCAGTCCAGGTAACCTTACCAAAAGTGTAATTTTTCCCCTATGTCCTTTAATCCTTGGCAAGAAGTCACCTCATCATGAGGAAGACTTAATTTCCTCAGACAGTCACATTGAGAGCAACTCAGAAGAGGAATTAGAGGGAGCGGGAATTGAACCTCAGTCAGACACAGAGTTTAAAAAAGAATTAGGGACAAAACTTGCTTCTGACATTGACGACTTGACTGAACGACTAGCTATAACTCTTTCAAGGAGACATCGGTCCACCCCGATACATCCTCTAGCGCCTGCGGTATAGTTAAGGATACATCGGGCCACCCCGATACTACATCCTCAAGCGCAAGCGCCAGCGCAAGCGAACCGCCAGTGGTGTCCCAAGATCACCAAAATTTCGCGAAACACAAGGTAAAGCCAAACACCTCTGGCACCCAGAGCCATTTCAGCATACGTCCTGCAGCACCAGGTGGTGTTACCCTGCGATCAGGAAACACTTACTTTCCCGCAGTGCCGGCAGAGACACCTTACTCTGACGCCGGATCTCCCACCGACAACAGCTCCGCATCGCCACTGAGAAAACTCGATCATAATTTGAGTATTTCATAACCCTATTCCCTGTATTCATTGCATGAACAGTAGTTAAGTGCTTGTTTAACCTCCACATAGTTCTGTAGTTGCCGTTGCCGTGCACGTTATTTTATTGCTTTTCTGACTGATAAACATTGTTGTTTACATGTTTTATCCTAGCTTGTAGCAGACGACGTGCACCTATCTTTGTATTTGCTTATTAACTCTAGTAGTTATCATATTCAGTATCCTACTGTAGCTATATATATCTGTAATTTTAGTTGTTGCTTGCATGATCTTGTAGTAACCTTTGACTGATAACTTTGTTTATCTAAATATAATCCTGCTTGACTAGCCTACAGTGACACCAGCGCCATCTGTTGATACAGTATATTAACCCCTTGTGTGTAGTTACACTTAATTCTTATATAATCTCTATTTGGTGATTTGTATATTTAGTTACATATTCTATTATATATATATATATATATATATATATATTTGTTTTTCATTTTTAGGTAGGTTATCACCCCTGGTAGCCTATTTCTTCGTATTTCATAATTTTTGTTTTCGGTTAGTCTAGGCTACCATCCCTGGTGGCCTATTTCTGCGTACTTCAATTTTAAAATTTTCAGTTTGGCTATCACCGCTTGTGGCCTATTTCTGCGTACCGGTATTTGATAATTTTTGTTTTCGGTTATTTTTGTTTTCGGTTAGTCTAGGCTATCATCCCTGGTGGCCTATTTCTGCGTACTTCAATTTTTAAATTTTCAGTTAGCCTATCACCGCTGGTGGCCTATTTCTGCGTACCGGTATTTCATAATTTTTGTTTTCGGTTATTTTTGTTTTCGGTTAGTCTAGGCTATCAATCACTCCTGGTGGCCTATTTCTGCGTATTTCAATTTTTAAATTTTCAGTTAGGCTATCACCGCTGGTGGCCTATTTCTGCGTACCGGTATTTCATAATTTTTGTTTTCGGTTATTTTTGTTTTCGGTTAGTCTAGGCTATCAATCACTCCTGGTGGCCTATTTCTGCATATTTCAATTTTTAAATTTTCAGTTAGGCTATCACCGCTGGTGGCCTATTTCTGCGTACCGGTACTTCATAATTTTTGTTTTCGGTTATTTTTGTTTTCGGTTAGTCTAGGCTATCACTCCTAGTGGCCTATTTCTGTTTAAATATAAATAAAGTTGTTTTCGGTTCGGCTATCACTGCGTATTTAAATTTAATTTTGTTTTGTTTTAATTTTCGGTTAGGCTATCACCGCTGATAACCTATTTGTGCGTATTTCAACATTTTTGTTTTCGGTTAGGCCTATTTAAGTAAGTGAAGCGACCTGAAGTGAATGAAGTGTTTTTAAAGTGAGTTAAGTGTTTTTAAAGTGAGTTAAGTGTTTTTAAGTGAGTGAAGTGATCTGAAGAAAGTGATCGTCACCATGCCTCGTGCCTGTACGAACTGCGCCGGTAGGTTTGGTGCTTTCATGTTTGCTCCTGCCGATCCACAAGTCTGCCGACTCTGCCAGCAACAAGAGGATTTGACAGCGAAATTGGATGAAGCCCACAACAAGATCAACGCCCTCACCAGGAAGCTGGAATCACTCCAAGAGTTTGTAACACTCAACGTTGGAGTATCACTAACTCCAATTGTTTCAACTCCAGCATCTATCACCGCCCCAATGTCATCTGCCAACAATCCAACACCTGCAGTAGCCACTGCAGCAGATGCTTCTGATGAACCTGAGTCAACATCAAACCAGGACAGCCGCCCTGTTCAGCTTAGTCTCTCCCCCACTCTTCGTGCAAGAAGCCTGCTAGCACGAACAGTACCAACCCATCGCCTCCGTTCTAACCACTCCTCTCCCCAACCTGTACGCAGAGTCTCGCCACCACAGGTTTCAGGATTTACACCAGTGAGGAACGGTGCACGGCCAACGCAGAAAAGGTCTTGTGACGCACTCCAGTGCTGTGCAACGCAACCTGATTGTACTCCTTGGTACTCGACTGTACCGCCCGTGATCTGGCTACCGCCAGCCGCAATGTATATTGAGTGTGACAACTTATAACTATGTTCTTTGTATCTCTGCAAAGGTCTCGTCATGTGCTAACCAGTGGTGGGTTTTGTTTTAAGCCATGTCGAGACCTTCCATTTAATATGTAGTATCAATAGAGAAGTTGATAGATAATACAATGGGAATTCAGAGAGAGAGAGTGAGTTGGGCTTCAGAGCAAGAGGGTAGCAACGCATCGCGCTGCCGGCCGGGTGGTTGCCAGACGTATGGACTGGTTGGCAGCCTTGCCCTTATAGCTAGGCGCGATAGGGTTGGTAGTCCATTGTTGCCTGCCTGGGCTGGGCCCATGTTGTCGTACAGCACACTGCCTGGAGGTTGGCTGTGTGTTCTATGATCAGGTTGCCTAGAACCTTTGAGATTCTAACATCCCTTGCTCTCTCTCCCCACTTCTCACGGTTGCACTCTTTCTCTCTGACGACATTACTCTCATTTCATTCTTCTCTCTATTTAAATGCATAACCTTCCCTTGAGGTCCTAAAGGAGTTTCAGCACTCACCTCTCGTATTACTCTTAGGACAAGCATATATTTACATGTATTAGATTTAAGGGGTTAATGTGAACAGCGATCTTCTTGATGAGGATAGTTGGTGAACGTTCTACATGTTCACGAGTGATATGCCCTGCTCATCATCCCATTTGTGACTAGACTGGTGCCATGTGTAAGAGCCCGACCATGCCCAGGAGTTGTCTGTAGAGGGACGAGGACTTAGCCTTGATTTGCATACCGAGCCAGGAGCGAGTGTAGCACCCGAGACTACAGCTCGCTCGTAGTGCCGGTATAGTAGAGTAACGTAATTTATCTGTCCTTGTGTTCTCTACAGTCTTCTCCTGGGTTCTCGCTTTCGGTGCTGGGACTCGTTGTTCCTGTGACTTGGCCTGCTAGCTAGAACACATGGGGATGATGAGTGGGATATATCTTTATTTTACTATGCATTGCAGCTCTCTTTAAGTATATATCTATAACACTTTACAATACACATTACTCACACACAAGACAACACTATTAATACTTTCATGTATCAATTAACTGCACTGTCGTTTTGCTGCTGTGTCCGGAGTTCTGTTGCGTAGGGCGCATACGGACTCGGAGGGGAGACAGAGTGAGAGAAGCGAAGTAGCCTATGCGGTAGTAGGCTACCGGCGCAGTACTGTTGCCTGCAACCTTTTAGTTATTCCAAGTATAGATTCATTATTATAATAAGTGACTACTGTTTATGTTCCTCCCATGTGTATTATTAGGTATCTACTGGATCATGAACATCTTGTATGCTACATGCTAGTGCATGTTAGTAGGGGACAGTTAGTGTAGTGCACGCGCTTTCAAGTAGGCGTGTACATTTGTCATTTAGCATTTCACTGTCATACCTTTAGCCTGCTTCTATTCTACATTATTAGAGGCTTAATATTAACGTAGTTTCTTGAGTATTGCATTTCTTTAGTAATAACGTAACCTATAAATGTCTGAGGGAGTTTAGCCTCATAGCCTACCCCTGTTGTACACTTTCGCCGAGTTAAGGTACCTCGTTACCGTAGACGATAACTCTGTAGGGCGTTGGTGCTTTTGTTGTCTGGAGCATATAGTATTTGGGACTGGAATCGAGCGTGTCGTTGTCACTTAAGCCATTTCTGTCCTACGATCAAGAATCCCGAATATGTATTGCCGATCCAGCCGTAACAGTCTCATCTACCAGTCACAATGTCAAACAGATTTGAGATCTTGGTAGAGATGGAAGACGAACCAGAAGAGACCAGACTCGTTGGGGATTCCATCCTACGAGGACAGGTCGAAGAGTTCTGCGACAGAGTCCCAAATCGACGAAAAAGATTTTGCATCCCAGGAGCTGGACTGGACGACATTGTGGAAGCCTTCGAAGATACCACAAAGGATGCAAACGAAAATACCCTTTTTGTCATCCATGCTGGTTCAAATGACGTCATACGCACCAGATCCGAAGAGTTGATGGAGAAATATCGCAAGATGATCCAGCACTATAAAAACAAGTCAAGGAATATCATCATATCAGGCATTCTCCCCAAGATCGACGCACCTGACAAATTCTACGACAAGGCCTTCAGCACAAATAGCCGACTAAAATATTTGTGTCTGAAGGAAGAAGTTGAATTCATCAACCTCTGGGATAATTTCTATAACCAGCCTACTCTGTTTTGCAAGGATGGCACTCATATAAACCCTGTGGGTTCAGCACGCATGGGTCGTCTCCTACACGAAGCAGTCCGCAGCAATGGATCAAAAAATGCCATCCGAGAAGAAGCAGCAGTGACAAAAATCATCTAACGCCAAGCAAAAAACAGAGGCAACCGAGGACCACCAGCGATAAGGGCCGAAGACAGCGAGGACCGAGGACAGCCATGAACATAAATGTAGATCCGACAAGAACCAAAATTATTATTAAAGAGCGTTCCGTGAGTTCTAAAATAACAAATTTAAAGGTATTCTATGCAAACGCTCGTAGCATACGCAATACATTTTCAGATTTAGAGGAGCTAGTGTTTACAGAAAATTATGATGTGATTGGCTTAACAGAATCTTGGCTCAATACAGAAGATAGAGACTTTTTAGCAGAATATGCACTTCCCGGTTATGTAATGTTTGAGAAAGCCGAATAAATAGAAATGGAGGTGGCGTTTTACTTTATATCAAAGAAAGTCTTAACCCTACCCTCTTGTCGAAACCTCAAATTGTGAACGTCGACACATCTTTTGTGCTAATAAAGAATAATAAAGGCACAAAAATAATACTTGCGTTAATATACAGACCTCCAGCTCAATCAGTGCAAACTGACCAAGAAATTTACGAACAAATTGCAGATGTAAGTAATTCGCAAGATACCATATTTTTTGGCGGCTTTAATTTACCTGTGACCAAGTGGGGCGATACTCTTACTTCACACTCCGGACATTACTTGTATACAATCTTGCAAGAGAGTTCAATTAATCAATTTGTTCGAACGCCGACCCGTGGTAATAACGTTCTTGACATTGTACTTGCAACAAAAGAAGAATTAATAGAGAATTTGAATGTTGGTGATGAATTCAGTAACAGCGACCATCATACGATAACTTTCACTTTAAAGTTTACTAGTAACAAACAAAATAGTAGCATCGAAAAAGTCCCTAATTTCAAGAAAGCAAACTTTCATAAACTTAGAGCTATGTTTAAAGAAACTGACTGGAGCTTTTTAATTAACAATAACGACAGAAATACATCTTGGAAGTTATTCGAAACCACTTACCTAAAAGCAGTGCAAGACTGCATACCATCGAAAATACGGCGTCAAGGCCATAATAATAAGCCCAAATGGTGGAATAAAGATATTTCAAACTGTCTGCTTGCTAAAAAATTTGCTAATGATAGATTAAAATCCTCACAAAACGACGAAGAACGGGTGAAATTTGTAGAGCTACGACGCAAACCAAAAGTTAATTAAGCAAAGTAAAAAGACCCTAGAGTTACATATTGCGAATCAAAGTAAAACAGACCCGAAATAATTCTATAGTTATATCAGAAAGAAAAAAGTAGTTACTTCAACTGTTGGACCGTTAGTCGATGAAAATGGAGAATACACCAAAGACGAAATACAAATGAGTAATGCCCTCAATACCTTCTTTGCATCAGTTTTTACAACAGAAGACCTCAGTGATATCCCTACACCATCGCCGATTCAGATTGATAATTCAGATGTTCTAAGCAATATCACCGTTACAAAGAGAGAAGTATTGAACTGTTTAGATAAACTCAAGGTAAATAAAACGCCTGGACCTGATACAATCTCGCCTAGAGTTCTAAAGGAAGCTAAGGATGAGCTCTCCAAACCACTGACATTACTATTCAATAAACCCTTGCCGTCTGGAACTATGCCTGATCAGTGGAAGCTAGCCAACGTAACACCGATATTAAAAAAAGGCAGCAAATCCCTACCCCGTAACTATCGTCCAATTAGCTTAACCTCAGTTGTATGTAAAATGCTAGAAACGGTCATAAGAGACAGACTCGTAAATCACTTAGAGGAAAATAACATACTTAAAGATACTCAACATGGCTTTCGTAAAAAACGTTCCTGTTTAACAAACCTCTTAGACTTCTTCCACGATGTTGTTGTTGTTGTTGTTCCCCAAGCTGCCTGGCCGAACAGCCCCAAGGCCCCGAGCAATTCCAAGGCCATAACCGAGTGCCCCACAGAACCCTCCCCGCCGACCACAATAAAGCCTGGGTGACCGAAGCCACTCCATGGCGGGGAGCTGAGGAGGGTGCGGAAACGCCCGGGAAACCAAAGCCCCACCCAGGGCCCTGTGCCCCTCAGCAATTATGAAGAGAAAGTTGAGGGGCAAGGGAAAAATGTGACGCTTTGGCTTCCAATCTTGGTAGATTGGGAGGTCAATCCACAGAAGAGACGCCGTCACTTGAGATCTAGAAAATATATAAGTTAAAGGAACAGTCAGAGAAAGCTATGGGTATGGCAGAGATTGCTCAGCTCTCACTCTGATAGACCAGCCCATCACCACTTCAACAACAACAACTTCTTCCACGATATCCTCAACCTCTACGATGAGAGTAAAGCTGTAGATATTATATACCTTGATTTTCAAAAGGCCTTTGACAAAGTTCCCCACAAACGTTTACTGCTAAAACTAAAAGCGCATGGAATACAAGACGGTCTGTTGAAATGGATAGAAAATTGGCTCAGCGACAGAAAGCAAAGAGTAGTCATAAACTGTAAGGCATCTAAATGGGCCAATGTAAGTAGCGGGGTACCCCAGGGATCGGTACTAGGACCAATGCTCTTTCTAATTTACATCAACGACATACATGAGGGTCTCATCTGTACAATCTCAAAATTTTCTGACGATACAAAAATTGCAAATAGCTTACTCTCAAAAGAACAAGTTGACGATATGCAACACAATCTAGATAAATTGTCATGTTGGGCCCAAATTTGGCAAATGAGTTTCAATGCGGATAAATGTAAAGTACTACATATCGGATACCTAAATGAGAAAGCAAACTATTCGATGAATGGCACTCAGCTTAAGAATGTAAACAGAGAAACCGATCTGGGAGTAACAATATTGAGTAACCTAAAACCGAGTCAACAATGCTCAAGAAGTTGTTAAGAAGGCAAACAAAATAATTGGCTTTATAGGCAGGTCATTTGAGCATAAATCCAAAGAAGTTATCCTAACCCTTTACAATTCCTTAGTCCGCCTTCTTCTGGAATACTGCGTTCAATCCTGGTGCCCTTATTACCAAAAAGATATAAACAAGCTAGAACGAGTTCAACGTAGAGTTACCAAAATGATACCTAGCCTAAAGAACAAACCATACAAAGAGCGTCTTAGAGAATTAAATCTATTTCCTTTAACCCAGCGCAGATTAAGAGGTGACTTAATTCAAGTGTTCAAAATCATCAAAGGCATCAACAATATGAACTGTAGTAAGTACTTCACTATCGACCAATCTTATTACACGCGGGGAAACGGTTGCAAAATTATTGGTAAATCTTTTAACTCACACAAATCTAAGAATTTCTTCTTCAATCGAGTTGTCAACTTGCGGAATGGGCTTCCCCGAGACGTTATAGACTGCAGCACCGTTGATTCATTTAAACTCAGCCTAGACAAATATCTAGCATCAAACCCGCGACTGACTGCGTTGTAAATTAATAACTTTATTTTATCCTCCCCTCAGTTACTAACCCATCTGTCCCCTACTAACTTCCTAATCCTGCCACGGACATTAGTTCCCTCTCCAATGTTCCCTTACCCACTCTAAACCACTGTTTGGACACTTGATCCTCAGTGTTTTGGAGGACAAACAGCCTAGAAGGGTCACTAGACCTGTTCTTGCCTGATTTCCTTTGTACTCCTTTGTACTCCTTTGTACTCCTTTGTACCTTCACCAGCAGCGGCTACCAGTACTTCATCTACAAATACGTCACCAGCAACTTCCACAGCAATGATGGCAGGTCAGACCCCACCACCGAAGATAAATCTCATGCAACGTGGGCAAGACATCGCCTATTTCGCCGGAAAAGATTGTCCAAACTATCTGGGAGGAGCCCTTATCTTTTTGCGAACCATCGAAGACCTCATGAGGAATATTGACATTACGATAGATGAAGACAAGATCGTGTTTGTACGAGGATATATGAAAAGCGGCTCCAGACCCGCCCTCGCCCAGTCCATCCTAGGTTGCCGGACCACAGACTATAGTGCATGGAGAACATATCTGATTGAATGTTTTGGAGACAGCAACCAAGGAGCAGCATTGGCCTTCGTACACAGAATGGCCCACAAAATTTGACGAGTCCCCTGGGAAGCGAGACATGCTCATGGCCCAAGTCACGGCAGATGTTGTCGTAGATGCTGAGCAAAGATTTTTCACTTCAGAATGGGTAAATCAAACAGATAAAACAATGACCCTGGAATATCTAAGTAAATTCCTAGAATACATGGTTTTCGTATGCGCACTGCCTACCACTCTTAGGAAGGAAATAATGAAAACTGAGCTAAAAACCACCCATAACCTTCAGGAGTTTGTGGCAAAGAAAGCATTCAAAATATTCACAGAAGTAATACCAAAAGCCTTCATAAGCCCATTAGAAGCTTACGGGACCAAACCCAAGCAGGCTACAAGCTCAAGGAACCAGACCATCTGTGAACACTGCCAGAAGAAGGGAGATGACAAGAAATCATGCTGGAAACTGCAGCCGGAGCAAATCCCGGACAGGTACAAGAAGAAGACGACATTCACAGCTTCCAGTGGGACATCACACAAAAGTGGACGAACACAAGGAACCCCTACAAGCCAAGGGCAACAAAGTCCGAGGAAGAGCTGTTTGATCCATGGAGAGAAAGGACATTCCCCCGACGAATGCTGAGCAGCCAAGGATCTAGTCAGTAAGTACCACAAAAGTTCGTCGGGGGAAGCCCAGCGCAGCAAGCCCGAAAATCAGACGTAGTAAAAACTACTCCGTTACCTACCAATGTACACTCGTCGCCCTTACACGTGCCCTCGCTCGTTGCGGGTGTCACACGAGTGAACATTATGTCAATTCCAGTAACGGTAGATAACAGGAAGATCTCTTTGGCTCTTGACTCCGGCGCCTGCGCCAACGTCTTGTCTTATGAGTCATTGATAAATCTTCAAAATCAGCTTAAGTGCAACTGGAAACTTAATCCACCAGACATGCAACTTAAAGGAGTTACACGGGATACCCTACAACTAGTTGGTATGGTAGACATTCCGTTTAGATTCACACGTCGCGGAGACCCAAACATCAAGACGAGGTTTTACGTGATCAAGGATTTTCCACTTCCAGCCGATGGCCTCATAGGCATCGAAACAATGAAGGACAACCGCATCGCCTTAGATCCTTCCGAGCAAAGGATGACATACAACCGCCGCACGTATTCTACAATGCAGAATCCACGGCCTCTCCTACACTCGACCATTGCAGCGACTGTACCAGCAAGAGTGGACAGTTTACCTGCGCGGTCCTTAGGGTTCCCTACTCCGAGTAACCAGAGTGTTATATCAACGGGTCAATGTTCCCGGTTTTATCCCTTAATAGTTTCCGGAAAACAAAGGATTCGTGCTAGAGATGGTGCACACCTTCCAGTTAGGTTACCCAAACTAAAGAAAGGTACAGATGCTATCTGTCTTAGTGAAAGTGCATGGGTAAAAGGACTAGCTCTCGAGTCAACCTTGTACAAGTTACACGATAACGCAAGGGCGGAGATACTAGTCTACAACAGATCTAATGGTCCAATTACACTGAAGTCCGGTTGTACCATCGGAAAAGCTCTTGTGTACGACTATCCAGTAGATCCAGAACCCCCGGAGTGGCCCTCCGCACAAGCGCCTATAGCTGTGATGACAGCATCGAAACCTTCCAAGATGTCAGAAACAGATCCTATCAAGCTGAACCTCAAGAATGTAGGCTATCCAGAAGCGGAGGACTCCCTTCTGAAGTTACTACAGTTATTCAGAGATGTCGTTGCGCTCCCAGGAGAACGACTAGGTAAAACGGATCTAACAATGCACTCCATACCCCTAAAACCAGGCACCAATCCCATCTACACAGTGGCATACAGATTGCCACACTGTCAGAGGGAGGTGGTTAAAGGGATGGTAGACGACATGCTTGAGCAAAAGGTTATCCAACATTCATCCTTGCCATGGAATTCACCTCTTTTCCTGGTTCCTAAGAAGGATGGAGGATGGCGCCCAGTGATTGATTATCGCAAGGTTAATCAAGAAACCATACCTGATAGATTGCCCATGCCTGTACTGTCCGAGCTACTACAAGGCATTGGAAAAGGGAATACAGTATTCAGTACGCTAGACCTCTTCAGCGGGTACTGGCAAGTTGGAATGGATGAGAAATCGACAGAAGTCACTGCTTTCTCGACCCCGAGCGGACACTACGAATGGTTACGCATGCCTTTTGGGTTAAGAAACGCACCCCTTACCTTCCAAAGGTTAGTCAACAACCTTTTTGCGGGCCTTTTGGGTGATTCAGTTTTTGCCTACCTTGACGACATCATAGTCTGTAGCAAATATGTCGACTCTCATCTTAACAAACTACAACAAGTAATGGAAAGACTACAAATGGTAAGTTTACGCATCAAGATCAGTAAGTGTGATTTCCTTAAAGGAAAAATCAAGTTCCTCGGTCATCAAATAGACCCAGAAGGAATCCACACTATGGACGATAAGATCCGTGCGGTACAAAATTTCCCATGACCAAAATCTGTAGAGAATGTCCGAAGCTTCATTGGCTTCTCCGGCTACTATCGTTCCTTCGTAAAGAACTATGCGAGTCTAGCAAGGCCTCTGACCCAACTGTTCCGAAAGGATGCACCATTAATATGGGGCCCAGAGCAAGAGGAAGCCTTCAACAGCCTTAGCAAGCACTCACCTCTACACCTGTCTTAGTTTTCCCCGATTATGATCAACCATTCACACTTTGCACCGACGCATCCCTCAAAGGTCTTGGAGCTGTACTATTGCAGCCAGATGAACGAGGCAAAATGCGAGTCATTGGTTACGCAAGTAGAGTGTTGAATGATGCCGAGACTAGGTATCACACAACGGAATGGGAAACCCTTGCAGTAGCTTGGGCACTGAAACATTTCTGAGACATCATCCTCAGCTATCCGATCGATCTCTACACAGACAATGAGGCGGTCACCAAGATATTCAAGGGTGGTAAGAATCTCACTGGCAGACTAGCGCGGTGGTACGAAACGGTATTACAGTTTGATCCGACTCTGTATCATATCAAAGGTAAAGCTAACGTGGCGGCAGACGCTCTCTCCCGAATTGTGCAAGTGGTCCCAGTGATCCAGCTACCGACGCTAACAGATGCCCAAGTGAAAGAAGAGCAACGCAAGGATCCTCTGTGGTCCACAGTCATCTATTTTCTGGAATCAGGGGATACCACAACTCTCCCAGCACTACCAGTCCCCTTCACGCAATTCTCGTTGCAGGACGGACTTCTGGTTAGAGTTATTCCCAAAGCCATTGACACACGACCCTGTGTAGTGATTCCACATACCCTCACGGCAGCAGTACTTCAACAGCAACATGATGCTCCCCAAGCTGGTCATCCAGGATGGGACAGAACACTTGAAGCTACCAGAAGGAAGTCTATCTATCTATCTATCTATCTATATGCTCAGGCCCAATCCCCATTTTGGGGGTAGCCGACTAAAGACAGAGCAAGAACAGGGAAAACACAAACACAACATAAAACAACGAATAAACACAGATAAAAAGCACAAACTCACACACATCCAGGTCACCCAGGAGAAGACCCAGAGACCATGGTCACCAAGGTCGCTCCAGCATTCCCCTGGCCCCCGACCACCCGGAGAGGTTCCGATCTCGGCAGGCAGACATGCAACGGAGCCATAGCCACAAGCCCTCCCACCACACTTCCAGGCGCACCCTTCATATTAATCGTCTCCCCGGGCCAGGCGCCTGATGGACTATTATCTAATCCAACTTGAGCCCGACCCCTGTGGTAATGCACTGAAACTCACTGAAATGCACTGAAATGCACTGAAATGCACTGAAATGCACTGAAACTGTGGTAATGCACTTAAACTCGGTACAGCACAAATTCCATCCCAATAATATCTTCCCATTGACATATTGGGATTCGAACCCGGGTCCATTGGATTACCAGTCCAGTGGCAAGACCACTCTCCCACACCTATGTTTGTACTCTGTGTTATATTTATCCTCTATTACTTCTGTGCAAGTGTTCATGTGGTTTCAACTTCTCCAGTCGAGTAAGAACCTACCTAAATAGTCATTATAACCCCCGTAAAAATCTGGTATAACACGACCATTCGAACTTCACTAGAGGAAATGGTTGCAAGATAATAGGAAAGCATTTTAACTCCCATGAGGCAAAGCATTTCTTTTTTAATCGAATAGTAAACCTATGGAATGGACAACCCAGTCATATAATTGTATACAAAACTGTTGAAACTTTAATAATACGTCTATAGATAAATATATCACTCTTAATCCACGATTAACTGCATTTACAAACAAATAGCAGCACTTTTTATTGAGCTACCATTATCTTTTTCTCACAAAGGCTAGGTAGTTTAGCTACAAACAGCCTCGAAAGGATCAATATATATGTTGCTGCTTGTTTTCCTTTGTCTATGGGATCTGGATTTGGACTGACTTGACCAGGGTGCCTCAAAGCAGCTCTCAAATTTAAAAAAAAAAATAACAAATACATGGGTGCTTGTAATTGTAGTCTTATGGATAATATATTGAATGTATTTAGAGACTTTGGAGTTATGGAGATTTAGAGATCATTGTGATCTCGGAGACTATTTATGGAGTGAATTGGTAGTAAGGGACGGAAAGTGCCCGTTCCCTTCTAGGCTGTTAAAACACAAAACAAGACCCCTCTGTCTTAGTAGGACTATATGTACGCATGCACACGTGGGAGTGTGCGTGCACTCATGTACATTGTACATGTTAGTGTTTTGTAATTTGAGAGTTGCATTGAGACACACTGATCAAGTCAGTCCGAACCCAGATACCATACTCTACAGACCTACGTACTTCGGGTCTAGTCGTAAGGGTGTGTGTGTTTGTTACATTCAACTGTGTTGTCTCCTGTTAAACTGTTGTATAACAATCAAGACATCAATATACCATGAATGGAAGGAAGCAGATGGATGTATAAAATTGTAACAAGAATAACAAAAGAAGGACCCCCGTTACAAAATAAATTGTTCGAAAGTGACATAAGGAAGCAACATCATCAATAATAATAAACATATACAATGAGCCAAAGTGACATAAGGAAGCAACATCATCAATAATAATAAACATATACAATGAGCCAAAGTGACATAAGGAAGCAACATCATCAATAATAATAAACATATACAATGAGCCAAAGTGACATAAGGAAGCAACATCATCAATAATAAACATATACAATGAGCCAAAGTGACATAAGGAAGCAACATCATCAATAAA